>CXYZ01017275.1:0-28253 GCA_900006705.1 Sonneratia caseolaris | reverse complement strand
AACTCCTAAATTCATGCTTCAATTTGATGTTAATTTAAGAAAAACAAGAAAAGAATCTTGATGAGATGCATCTCTATGCACGCCATGAATGTTTATGTATATAAAAAAAATACACACGTTGTTGGGTTTAGACCACCGGTATCTAATGGATACCAACCGGAGAGATTTAGCGGAGTATTATCGTGTATTAATTTATTGAGAATGAGAATAAATTGTTATGGGTATGGCATCAAAGGGCTTCACAATTTAATTGGGAAGAGGATAGTAGCATGGAGAATATATTCAGGGACACATATTTGTGATTATTCTCAGAGTTGAAATTGATATATGTATATATACATATATATATATATATACACACACACCTTTAAGCAATGGTATAAAAGATAAGAAGTTCAAGATCTTTTTATGATCAAATGGATCCCTCTCGTCCCTATAGGAGTGCAACTTCGCCTTAGTGGAAGGTGGGGTGGGTATCTCAGATTACCAGGGAAAAATGCTGTGTACCTAACGGAGCATTGTTGAGAAAGCTCGGTCGATAGAGATTCCGAAATGTGTTCAAATAAGACGCCCGAGGACGTAAGAAGAGGCCCGGTTTCCGGCTATAATGTCCGTTTCAAGATCCTGGAGAAGGTTTATTCGACGAGGGATCGAAGATGGGGTGATGGTAATCAAGTATATGTCATGTGGTCACGAGAGAAATCACCGGCGTCCTCACTATTAGAACCCAACAAAATCTATGGAAGCATCCAAAGCAGGCCCTTCGTTTTACCTTCATTAGAATCTTCGAGCTCACAAAATCGTGTACGTAGTCCAAGGACAGCTTCGATGAGTCAGCCATGGACGACGACCTGTATCATCCTCGAACGTGCCCCGGCTTCCACCCCCAAATTTAAGTGACATGTGGCAAATCAATGAGAATTACTATAATCTCTCTTAATTTCGGTTAGTATAAATGCTATACATAAATGTGATAAATTTCCACTGATTTTAGAAGTGATTCCCAAATATAAGTAATACATATCAAATTAACCGATATCCCATATCTCGTCTTGCGAAAGGTATCTAGAGACTTGCGAAAGAGAATATATAGAATAGAATAGAATAGGTTGTGGTACCATTTTTTGCATCGGCTGCATGCGTGGACAAATCTTCGTATTCACATCCGAGTTGGTAGCACCATTCATTCATTCATACATACATACATACATAGAGAGCTCGATACTGTTGTTGCCATTGTCCTGCCATCGGTCGATGTTGATGCCGGGAAACTTGTTTTCTTCCTCGAGTTTATGATTTGGAAAGGAAAAAAAACATGTTATCGATGTGGGCAAACTTGGACCGGATCGATTCTCCTCCCGTCTTGTCCTTTATTTATCAACCAACTTATTGGAATTTACATTGATATGATAATTAGTCGCCTGTCATGACCATTATTGTGCAATGACTAGATGAAACTTGGTATTATATATAGAAGAATACAAAATGCAAGTGCACGTAGTGGCCGTCCCATGCTGACTAAATTAACCAATCATAATGTCGTGCGATGCCCATCTTAATTAATTTAATTGGGCCAAATACATGCGATGATTCTGACCTCTACAACTCCCCAAGGGTCAATAATATAAATGATTCTCTTTCCTCTCCTTAGTATCCTTCCAAAAAAAATAATTAAAAATAAAAATAAAAAGGTGCATCCTTTAGGTTTTTCTCTTCATTCCTCCCTTGAATTGATCGTGAAAATTGGAGCCTAGTACTGATCATCCGAGTTGGAATTGTCGATCCCCTCGTGGCCCATGTTGTCCGTATACGCAGAGGCCTTCTTGCCACCACGATGTGCATCATTCAATTCAGCTACCTAATCCATATCAAGCACTGACCGTAAAGGTTGGAATTTATCGTCCAAAGAATAGGGTAACATGCATGTGCATTAAATTAGATCGCGTGGATTCTCGGTACATATCTCTTGATGAGCTGGAATCAGCCTACCTCATTCCCATTTGACGAATGGTACTAGTGGTGGATTCATGATCATATATATGAGTACGAATTTAGGTAACACATGGAAAGGAAAAAGGGGGCCAAAATTAATGTTGGAAAATAAGGTTCAGTTTTAAGCTCCAAGCGTGATAGCTAGCTGGACTGAGCTTGCTATCAGCTCGGGTAACGTACGAACAAGACCCTTCAATGGTATCCCCCCGAGGTCTAATGTGGGTCATCGATTAGATTACAGCTATCATTATGAATTTTCTTCATCGTATCATTATTATGCAGTCGAACCATCTGAGATTTTCTGCCACGGAAGCTGCCACCTCCACTTCACTTCAGATGGAAAAAGAAATGAACAGATGGAGATGTCTGCGGTGCTGAGTCAGTCAATTCTTGAATGTGAACGCTTTCAGCACTTTCCATCAAGCAGGGAGAGAAGGAATTAATGCCCCCCACCCCCAACCTTTCCTTTCCTTTCCTTTCCTTTCCTTTCCTTTCCATTATATACCTTCTCCAAATCTAGAAATTCATTTGTGAGACGTGAAAATCAAAATAAACGCAAAAAAAATACCGAATTAGAGAGGATGTGATAAACAATTCAGTAAATATGGTTAAAATACTCGAAATTCGTATTAAATTTGTGATTTTTCCCCACCTAAATCCGAAGAGGTGGATGCATAAATTCATCATTGATTCCATGGATAATAATTGAGGGGGGGATAAATGATGCATAAGTGTATGTGGTGGGTTAGATTCCAGAATGGTGCTAACTATATCTAAAACGGGAAAATGCGTGCATACTTGGCAGCTATTTGGATGCCAATTCCCTTGCCCAGAAATTATATTTTTTAAAAAAAGAAAAAAAACAAAGGAAAAATAAATTGTTCTCCATTCTGCTGGTAGATTTATAAATAAATAAATAAAGACCCCCTTTATGCCCTGAACATATATCAAAGAAGCCAGATTTTGAGGATTAAATATATTATGAGAGAATAATTATTCATTCATTCATTTTAGATAAATAATAAATAATTAAAATTATAGTGGAAATATGAGGAACTGCCATAGGATCAATTTTTTTTACTTTAAAAGTTGTTTTTAATCGTGTATTATCCATTTGCTGTGAAAAAAAGCTCAGACCACGAGATTCTCTCTTGATGGACCCAACTCTTTTTGGGCCGAGGCCAAGTCTTCACGAGCCCGTCAATTGAAGGCCGTTTGGTGTGTTAGTTGAATGGGTCTCTTCTGACTTCTAGCATATATGCTTTTCTTCCATAGGAATTTTTTTCCTTTTTTTTTCCATTCACCATAAAATAGAAATAATCCGATTTTATTTCAGATATAATAGCCCGCATGAGATTTTACTCTTTCTTCAACAGCGTGTGTTTGCATGCACACCGACATGTTCTAGTCCGGTGCAGTGAGAGAGGAAGAAAGAATAATCGAACTATATGTTTCCTTGAAATAAGATCTTGGGTTCGACTTTGTGAATACAAAGAATTTGTATTGGAAGAACCTTACCCTCCAAGTGGACCGACCCGGATCGATTCGGATTAGTCATACTCTAACGACTTATGAATACCCGTTGATCTATGCAAAAGGGAATAGCCGACAGGGAGGTAGTGGTTCCACAAGTAATTACATACTTCTCTTTCAGAACGATGTAAGCAGACTCCACCATCGGATGCAATACAACAGCCATTCTCAACTCTCATACGTTACCGAGGGTCATAGCGCAAGGCCAAGCTAAAGCGATCTCCACATTTCAGTCGATGGCGACTTCCCATCTAACTGAATGAGACACTCGTCCACCATTATTATTTGGACGTATTCGGCGAGCAAAGACTCGTTCTTCAAGAGGAATATCTCCGATTGGGCAATGGCTTCGAATTTCACTGTCGATCATCAACCGGTTGATCAATTTTTCTCCTTGGATTAATGGCCGATGACCAAAAAGTCCACCATAATCTTCTTCTTCTTCTTCTTCTTTCATCCCCCTTGCGGNACAGCCATTCTCAACTCTCATACGTTACCGAGGGTCATAGCGCAAGGCCAAGCTAAAGCGATCTCCACATTTCAGTCGATGGCGACTTCCCATCTAACTGAATGAGACACTCGTCCACCATTATTATTTGGACGTATTCGGCGAGCAAAGACTCGTTCTTCAAGAGGAATATCTCCGATTGGGCAATGGCTTCGAATTTCACTGTCGATCATCAACCGGTTGATCAATTTTTCTCCTTGGATTAATGGCCGATGACCAAAAAGTCCACCATAATCTTCTTCTTCTTCTTCTTCTTTCATCCCCCTTGCGGTGGGTCGATTTTATAAATCAGGAATTGGTGGAGATTTGGTGGGCAAAGGGTTGAAAGTGGGAGCCAATGCGTCTTCTTCATTTCTCTGTAGTAACGACGACCCTTCCCAGTAACAAGGAATTCTAAGTCAACCGCAAGGAGACAATATGGCAAAGTGACAGCAATTTGCAATAACTTATTCATAGTTCATATATACCATTTCCTCTACTGAGTATAGTCCAGATTTCGCCCGGCTGATACCGCATACTTCGAAGGGCATAATCCTTAAAAATAATTGCTATTATCGTAATTCAGACATATTAGGTACAAATTGCTCTAAACGATATAATCTTTATTTTCCCTTTTAACGGGTGAANAGTTCAGGCATACTATGTACAAATTGCTCTAAACGGTATAATCTTTATTTTCCCTTTTAACGGGTGAATTTAGGAAGTTTGTCTCTTTATGTTCAAACCTAAGAGCGTCGTAGGGAAACCGAACATGATGTTGTAAGCTTTTCCATCTTTTTTCTTTCTGTTTGGAAGACATCTCGAACATAGAGCACTAATATATTATGTTCATCGATCCCAAACTCGGCATAAAGGCTCTAAACTGACCTAAATCCTTAATGGCGATTAGCTTGGTATTTCATGTGCGAGTGTGGTGAGCTGTCTTGTGGAAATCACAAGCCTGCATCGTCGTGTTCCGGTGACAAAGGAAGTCTTTGTTTATGGACGAAATGGTCCCCGTCACTTCCCGTGAGTTCATCACTCGGGTCAATGGTCAATGAACAAAAGTGTGAAAGGGTTGGCCCGCGTCCAAATGCGGGGGATACCCACCCGCCTTTCCTTTAAATCAAATCCATGGCCTGCAGGGGGCAGAATGGTCATTCGCCCCCCCCCACCTTATAAAATTCCATACCCTCCACCATTGTACAAGTCATCGTAGAGTCCCTGAACGGCCATTGTCCTTCGCCATGCCCTCTGCTAAAACTCCACCCATGAGATTGCCGTCTCCCAAATCTTTAAGTTTGGTCTCTACAGAGATCGGAAATCCAATCCGCAGCCTCGCGTTATCGTGCGCGTGCCACATCATTTGGGCACTCTCTCGGGCGAAATCCTTCCTCGTCAAAACCGCCCATAAGAAATTGCACCTCTTCCAGACTCTTCTGACCAAAAAAGACGTGGATAAGAAGATATACTTCGGTTCATACAGATTCCATTATAACTGGTGCTCTTCTTCTTCCTCGCACATGCAGCCTCTCCCGGCTCCGATTCTAGATGGGTTCTCAACCAGCCATCTCTACTATTACGATCCAACATGGAATTCTATGATCTCAATGGAGCCCGTGCAGGAGGGCAGCACCGGGGAGTCGTCGCAGCTCTCCAAGTACCTCGAGTGGCTAGAAGAAGAGAAGGGCCATGGAGAAGAACCTAAGAATGGTGCTACCGCTCACGAAGGGTGCCCAGGCGAGATTGACAAGCTCGCAGACGTATTCATCGCGAAATGCCATCGGATGTTCATTTTGGAGAAGCAAGAATCCTATCGGAGGTTTCAGGAAATGATTGCTGTATAAAATTGGAGCACTCTGAATTGCTGGTCGTCATCTTTCTAAGTTGTGTTCAATCTGCTATACATTTCTCTTGTTTAGAAGCTGAGATTGTGGGTCGAGGATCAATGCCGGGTCGTGGATTGTCCTTGTCTTCATGAAGTTCAGGGGGCAACTCTGGCTCATTCTTGTAATCTACTGTCTCCTTAAATGATAATATACAGTGACCGCTTTCCATTTCCCGTCATTGGTCGACTGCTGTATTTGGTTCCCGGTATGAACTTCGTTTCCTTTCCTCGTTATGCGAACGGAAAATGCCGTGGCCAGTGCTTGTCTTCCTATGAAAGTGATCGGTAAGAGACAATCGACTTCAGGCGGTATGTCTAAATTCAAAGAGATTTGAAACACTGTTCACGAATATAGCAATGCGATTACAAACTATTGCCTGTTGTAGGGTTTGTTATGCTTTCTTCTTGGATATTCAAATCTTTGAAGTGATCGTATGTTAAATTTTCGTTCACCGTAGGTACATAAACTTCCTCGATTGATCTGGAATCTCTAATCAGATGGGTAGTTGTCCTTCAACAGTTCAAAATCTTGGGCCCCTTTACGCTTTATCCGGCATAAGGTTAGTGCGTGGGACAATCTTTTCTACCTTTTGATTTCATCCTGAGTACCTACGCATACTAGCTGTCGAGATTCAAAACATTTGGAAAAACGGAAAGGGCAGCCACTATGATCCAAAGCTGTTCTTCGAGGAAACAATAATAATAAATTCAGGTTTTAGTACCATTTTTGTGAGACTTTATGTCATGAAATTTATAATTAATTTATGTTTTTTTCTAGAACCCACTTCATCTCTCTCTCTCTCTCTCTCTCTCTCTCTCTCTCTCTCTCTCTCTCTCTCACACACACACACACACACACACACACACACACACGGAGATATATTTCTTATGAAAGTGTCATCCGGTGGCTGATTCTTGGTTGATTGTGTGCCCGTGGAGAAATGTTCTAATAATATATGATTTCTCTGATGATTAGTTCAAAAATCATTTTTGGTGATTGGTTGACTGGCCTAAGCTCCATATCATTATTAAATCATATGTATCAGGACTTACTGCTTTTTTTATAAAAAAAATCAAGAATTCCAGCAGGAACATAGCTGGAAACTCGAAAGAAAGTTGTGCAAGAAAGGAGCTGCACACGTTCCCAGCTCACTCTTTTGAACCGATTTAACTCGATGGTCACTTGTTCCAGCTACGAGTCTTCGGACGGATTCCATACCCTTCATCTTTCACAGCTTTTTCTGTGTTCTTGCTTGGCACCACTCATCATTGGCCTCCCGGACCAACTCTTATTAAGGAGGTTGCTCGTCGTGAAAATATGGGCTTCCTCAATATAGTTTACCGTTGAAACGCCATGATCCGATCTCTGGTGATGCTGAACAGCTAGTGCAGATCATAAGAGAGTGTTCACAAAGAGTTAGAAGGCAAACAGAGCTATCTAAACCCTGTAACTGATGGTGATTGAAGTAAAGTTGCGAGCGGTGGAAACTGATACATAAGGAAGATGATGTATCCTGGGCATTTGACTTAGTGTAGATGTCGTTTTCATATTAACATTGAAATGGATTCTTCAATATGCAAATGTGCTGTTTTACTTAGTTGAACCTTTCCTATAACTCAGATCGGTGACAACAAATGCAATCATCAAACCAAGATCAAGCACTCAGAATCGGGAGCAATTTAACCGAACATCGATCATGAAACTGTACCACCGTATGGAAATGATGCATCTTCCATTTCTAATGCTCGAGCTCTTGAAAGCATTTCATGAGGAGTCATCACTTCAGTTTGGCCCTTGGATCATGAGGATAAGCAGAAACAATGCAAGATTCTCCATTGACTTTATATTGATGTGATGTCTTCAATACAACTAAGAGAGATGGAAGACGAGTTGCCTTGTTCCCAGGTGTACATGTGATGTCTCAAAGTTGCCAACACAGACTACAGCAGAAGGAAAGATCAACAAATCCTGGCTACTACATAAGCGATATGCCAAGTAATATGCAGTAAAACAGCTTTGAGTTTTATGACGTATCAACTCTTTGCTATGCCTCTGGATTACATTCTTCCTCATGATGAAAAGAGTCAGCCTCACATTCCGCATTAGACGTCTCAACAGCTCTCTTCTCTTCCTGCAGTTCACGACATTTATGCCATCAAATAGCTACCAGTACTTCAGAAATAGAACTTCTGCAATCGAAACAATGCAGGGGGAATGCGTAGTTTCTCCTACCGCTCTAGCATCGACAAAAGAACAAGTCTTGAACAATCCAAAAATGTTATTCAGCCACTTCATTTGCTAAGACATCCTTGCAACGTGGCAAATTACAATGCATTACTTGCTTTTATCTAATAACATTATAATCAAATGAAATGAGAAACCGAGATACTCCAAACACAAAATCTTGAAATGGAGATGCTGTATTATCAAAAGCCTATTTGGTCGGCCCTTTAGTCTAGCAGGGCAGCCAACAGATTCAAGCCCCTCTTCAGCTCCTTGCTCACATCGGCTTCCACTGATTTCCCACTAAAACCAGTAGAATCAGTGGATTTTTTCTCACTGGTTCGACAATTGTTTTTCTCGCTTGGAGCTCTGTTTCCACTCCTCTCAGTCTCATGATGCCTCCCCGAGCTGAGAGACAGAGATGGGGCTTTTTGCAGCAAATTCTTGACGTAGACCCTCGGTGGTCTTCTTCAGCAACCCGTTCTGAGCCTGAAGAATCTCCAATTGGCGCTTCGCTGAGAAGCAAGCCTCTGCAACATCTCTGTTTCCAGGAAAAGTCCGATCCTTTCTGGATGCCTTCTCCTGACCCTTTGGTTCTTGCTTTGAATTGGAACCCTCTGGCACGTATTCAATCCCAATCTTATTCATCACAAGGAACGGAACCTTCTCGAATGTAATCTGCCCTGCGGGATTGAACACAGTCCCCACCTCTCCCTGAACTTAGACTCCCCACCGGAAGTAATAAGGACAGCTCGGCAGCTTACTGGCACAACTGTCCCGGCCACAACATCCATGCCAGAGAGCACGCCTGAAATGTCCACTGCAGGCGATCCTGGAGTCAGGGTACCAATCTTTTTCCCGAAGAAAGCAGTGTTCTCCATAATGTAGCTGCCATTGCCCTGTGGTGGCGAGGGTGCCTCCACCATCCCAGCGGAGGCATCCCCCTTGGTATTGGCGGGCTTTGGCTTGATGACTGAAGAATGTGACTTTTTCAGTGATAAATCGCCGAATGTGGGCCAGAAGTGGAGCATGAAGGTCGGATTGCCCCAGTTGCGGAGCTTGAACTCGGCACTCATGGACATGGAGCTGGCAATCAGGGAGCCGAAGGAGCCAGTCCCAGTCTTGATGACGAGGGAGGAAGGGATTCCCGGAGCCGTTGGGACGGTAAGAGACCCGGATGTCGGGGGACGGACTCGAAGAAGGTCCCAAGATTGAGGGTCAGTTCCTTGGATTCTCCGGCCACAATACCTGACTGGAAGGGAAGGCCGAGGATGCTGAGAGGGGTCTCGGCTCTGATGAGAGAGGCTTCTGGTCATTGCGGAACTTGAGTGAAGCTTTCATCATTGGAAGCTGATAGTTCCAGCGTGGTGACTCTCTGCCCTCCAGCAATTCGAAGCCAATCGGAATTCGATTTTGGGGCACATTAGAGGCGGAAAGTCGGTTATTACCGTCAGAGGTTACACCAAAGCTTGGCGCTCATCCAACCGGCTTGGTGCGCACGGAGTTATTTGTATTAAACAAAAAAAAAAGCAAAATAAAAACGTATTAATTGCATAAGATATATGAACTTATAAAGTATATCACTTGGAACGTTTGCTAGAAACCGAGAAGCCACTAAAGAATCAAGAACCACAAGACACTACCGTTTTCTCAATCTTTCCAGAAGTCATATTGACTTTAGCTACTAACAGTTATAGATCAGCTCCGCCCGGTCACATCCGATCCAAGCAGTGTTGAGTGACCAGATGCATCGTCACAAGGGACAGGGACCCAGCCTAGGTGAAGACCATAGACCTTCAATTCATATTGGGAAAATAGAAAGTACAACACTCAAAATGACAACAGCCAACGGATTTCACCATACCCACATACGCCAATGTTGTTATTTCAGCACTTGCAGTTATCATAAGTGGGACAGTGACCGTTAAACTAAGATAAAGATGATCTTGAAAAACTAGGAAGTTATCAAAGTAAATCCTCAGCAAGGAATCGCTTCCACCAAACCGGGAAGAACAGAGCAGCAGCTAGTCAAAGGGAGAGACTAAACAACTATTCAAAATTCTGGAATAGTCCACCGAGCACAATCCTCTCTCTGTCCCAGCTATTTCTCTCATTCTAACTCTTTTGCTCTACTTAGTCTTGGGAATGTCCAGATCTGCAAATACTGGGCTGTCAACTCCAACTCCCATAGCATTGAGACCATTATCAACATAGACAACTGCACCGGTAATGGCAGAAGCCAGCGGTGAGGCAAGGAAGGCAGCAGCATTCCCTACCTCCTCTGTACAGTTGAAAAGTTATTGTTACTTAGTGTTGTACAGTGAAACTCAGAAGCAACCTTTAGAAACTCAAGAGCGTGGCATTCAGAGTGGCAAAAAATAAGAAGATGCAGTATGGATTTGTGAGAGTTTGAGGCAAATGAACCTGCAGAGAGTTCTTTCTGCAACGGTGCATTTTCTAGGGAGTAGTCGATCATCATATCAATGAATCCAATAGCTTTTGCAGCACGACTTCTCAATGGACCTGAAAATTTATTTCCACAAAAGAAAAGATGCCAGTAATTAGATGTTTTTGCTTGTAATTGCATTCATTCAACACAAAGAGGATGTCCTAACCAATCAATTAACTCAGCAGAGATGCTATTGGATTTACTTGAGAAGAAATCACATTTTACCTGCTGATATTGTGTTGACTCTGATCTTGTGCTTTCTCCCAGCTTCAAAAGCCAAGACCTGCACGAAACAAGGCAGTGCATCAATGAATATAATATACATTACTTATCACCAAGATAATAAGACCTGTCTGAAGCTTTTTCTAAACACAACTGTTGTAACTTTTTCTTCAAAGCCAGTTTCAGAAATTATATTAACCATCTTTGACAACGTTTATGATAAGAAAATTGTTTCAGACATGTTTCTTAAAATAAATTTTCAAATCGAAACTCAGAAGACTTTCTGCGCAACTTCACAGAATTTTTTTTTTAATCATTGCCATTTTCTTTATTCTTGTGGAAGATAGAAGAATTAGAGGAATTCTGATGATTAAGGACCATAAAACTTACACGTGTGTCACTCTCAAGAGCAGCTTTTGCTGAACTCATACCTCCACCATACCTATGGCAAATAGATCACATCAATGAAACAGGTATCTGTATATAAAATGCGCAAATGCTACTAAAAACTCAGACATACCCTGGGATGATCTTCTCAGAGGCAATGTATGTCAGAGAGATTGTAGCACCCCCTGTGGATTGAACATGTCAGAGCAAGAAACAAAAAATTCTCAGAAATACAACACAACAAAGATGAACACGTTTCAAGAGGAGAAGGATCTAAGTGGAAACACATGAAACCTGGGTTGATAATTGGAGCAAAATATTTCAGCAGAGAAACAAATGAGTAACTCGATGCAGAGATTGCTGCGAGATATCCACTTCGAGAAGTTTCAAGCAGAGGTTTGCTGACCTGTGAAAGAGCGCTAGTTTAAGAGCCTTTTTCAGAGGGTATTGGAGAATTGATTGAGCATTGCCCTACCTCTGGTCCATTTGCAAGTGAATGAACGAGGATGTCAATGCTTCCAAAATCTTCTTTCAGAGATTCAGCAGCTTCCTGCGAGAATTTAAAATTAGCTTAAACAAAAATGGCTCAAACTTCATATTTTTTCGGGCCAAACTGAGCACTCTTTGTAATACAAGACCAATAATGCTCTAAAAGAATTATTCCAAAAAGATATTGCGGGTCATTTGGTTCATAGTCTGGAGTCGGAATCAGAAATGGAAACGGGATGATAAATTTCAGTTTCTGTTTGGTTTATATCAGAATCAGAATCCCTCTTAATTACTTGTTATAACTATAGATATCTAAGTTAAAAAAAAAAACCCATGACAAAATTATTAGTTATCATAATATAAAAATTATGACATGTAAATCATATAATAATTTATAAACAAAGCATCCTAGCATTATTATAGCATAAATAAAATTTGTTTAATTATTATATACATATTTATCAGTTAATAAACCATTACGGTAATGTTCAAAATTTTTAGTCAACATTAATTATTTTTAATTATGTCACTGTAATAAAAAGAAACAAAATTCTATGTAAATACGATAATATTATTAATAAACTATAGATTATATTACTAAACAGAAATACCAGTCATCAAAACATAATTAATACATGAGGTTTTTTTTTTTAATGATTATGAGGACTGTAGAGTACGATAAGTAATTTCAATAACAAAAATAGATAGTTATTTTTCGTATGTAATCTAATTCCCTTGGGATGTGAGGGGAATGGCGTTACCCTTATTAGGGGAATTCATTTCCACCAACTTAGGCAATTGGATTCCCTTTTTCCCAAAACAATCACCATGTAACAGAATCATCGATTCCCATTCCGTTCCCCCTCCATTTTTTACCCTAAACAAATAGGTCCTTAGTGCTGGATGAAAGCAAATAGTGGACCCAAAAGTAAAATGTAGAATCTGTTCTGGCTAATTTGAGGTTTTAACTTGTAATAACTTCTGGATAGGCAAAAGGGAAAAGTAGAAATTATCAGTAAGTTAATGAGGCTGTAGTTATTGGATCAAGAGAAGGGTGTGCAGAGAAACCAAAGATTAAATTTCAGTCATGTGTTACATTTGCATCCATATTAGAGAAGAAACACACAATGGGAAGATCTGATTTTTTATGCTGCCAGTCAATATTCATAATTATTTTCAATAATATCATTGGTCTTACAGATGGAATTTACCTTAACAGTCCATTTTGTGGAACCAGCATAACGTTTATTTGTCTTAATCTGCAGAAAACCATAGAAAGTAAGTGAAGACAGTACCAACATATCACATCACAGTCTCAAAAGTTATGGGGCGAGTTTTTTACATCCTCAGGGACATCCTCTGGGCAGTCATACACTGCATCAAGAGGATAAACTTTGGTGATTTCCATCAAAGAACCATCAGGCAACCTGGAGAGGCATGTTCCAGTGGGAGGGGAGTTAGCAGATTCACTGCAGTCAAAATACAAGCAACTCTCACCAAGCAGCACAGTTTACTCACACACGTGACTCATCAAATTTGCCACGCCTAAGGCTCGTCTCAAAGATATTCAGGGCCTGCAAGAACCACAACATTGCATCAACCTAAGGATAAACTCATGAAATTTGAGAGGTGCAGCATGATGTGGAAGGGGATCTATGATGTACTTACAGGAACCCATGTACCAACAAGAATTTCAGCGCCTGCAGCAGCAAGAGATTTTGCAATCGCCCACCCATAGCCATTATCATCAGCAACACCAGCAATAAATGCTCTCTTGCCTTCAGAGTACAAACATTTCTTGAAACATGTGACGATCATAAGACAAATTCAAAAAAGAGAGAATACAATTCCAGAGCATTATAATTCAGAAGTTCCCCCATTATATTGCCTTTAATATCCATTGTACCCAATAGACAAACAGTTTCCTGATGTGGGTGGACAACAAATTTGGTAACTGCAACCTTGGAAAGTGGGTGGCTCCTCTAACAAAAATTTTATTAAAAAAAAGTCTATGCTTCAAAAAATGGAAATTTCATTTCTGCTTTTATTTATTTGCTACGTATCAAATTGCACCATGAATCTCAATTTTGGCAGGTTCAAAGGGCGGAAAATTTATCTTTTAGAAAAACCAATAATTTCTCCTGTACAATCTAATTAATTCTTTTACACCCAAAAAAATGTAATTAAAGACCTCTTAAATCAATGGGCAATCCTGGAAGAGGGCTGCTGTCATTTGCAGAAGACATTGCTCTGGTCGTTGCTCTTTCAAACTTGAGGGGCCTCGGTGTAAAGCTCTGCCACATGGATTTCCTCAGAGATATGTGAGACGAGCTTGCAAGCTTGGACCAAGAGGCTTCTTTTTTTGTCTCTACACTGAAAGCTGCTATACTTTGTTTGAACGACTTCTGGAGAGAAATTCTGGGCTTATCAGCAGCCATATGAATCCCACGAATTGCAGTTGAGGCCATATTCGTAGAAAAATATTGCCAAGAACTTGGTTAAAATCCTAGAAAAAACGGAAACTTGTTATAAAGTATTGCCAAACTTCATAAAACTATAAAGAAACAATAACAAATTCAGGCTTATAGATATACACTGACAGTGAGCGCAACATTATGATACCAGCTCCATTCTCATTTTTATTTTCCTATCAATCAAGGCCTTCAAGGCAGCAAATTACTAAATAAAAAGAATAAGCACAACAGCATTCATTCGTCCATCTACAGGGGTCATAAAAATCAACAGCGAGCTGTTGAGATTTCAGAGAAAGACTAGTAAAGGGTGAATACGAGCAAGTCACAGATAATAAAATCGAGCTGAGAACCATAAGGAACATGAGACGAATCAGAAAATTTTCACAAACCCATCATCAGAGGACCAAAAAAGAAGCGCATTTCCAGGAAATCATGTTGCATATAGACTCACCTGTGTAAATCCGCAAGATTTGGACCCGGAAAGAAGAACGGCCTGAGAGACGAGCAAGGCCGCTCCTTTCGATTTATACGAAGAAGAAAGAAGTGAACACTAAATGGGGCTTCGATGAAATCGAAGTTTGGTTTATTTGTTGGGTGGTAGGAACTTCGTAATTGCCGAAGGGAGCAGAACAGGTCGGAGTGGGACTATGGTGGTTGTACTGCACTGTTTTTGCTGCTCATTGAGTTCGGTCGACGGTGGATTGGTGATCCTTGAAAATCACGATTCTAACCCTCAAGGGCCGGGCTCAAACTCCCACCTCAACCTTTCAATAGGCTCCCAGTTGAGGGCCTACGGAAAGGAGCTGCACCTGCTGCCACGGCCCAACTCCCCTGTAGAGCCTTTTTATCCATTATTCTGTAACTTCACAGTGAGGTCCTAAATATTTCATTTTTCGCAATTTATGCCACAAATTATAATATTTGTTTGAAGAGCCTATTGTAATATGAGATTACATGAACTAAATAATACCTTTTTATTCATAGAACTTGTTTCTGGGATTTAATCTTGACCAAAATCAGTAAATAATAAAATTCTATCAACTATAAATTCCCTTAATTGGTAAATTTTAAATTCTAAATTTTATTTAAGAAAAAAATAGATAATAAATTATTTTAATCAATCTATACGAGCGCAGTATTAGAGTTGCCCTCTAAGCCACTTCAACTAAACTGTATTACGGGGAATCCTGTCGGTAAACATCTGTAATTATAGGACGTAGGGATGAGTGAGCAGCAATAGTGAATCAATGGAGAACCAATTGATAAAAACTAATATTACGTGGGCTGAACCGAAATTATCCAACGCTCACAGTACTTGTGTCAGCATCTGGTTCTCCAATCTTTAGACCTTTCTCTCTCTGCTTCTCTCTCTCTCTGTGACGAAAGCCATTCCGTCCAACTGCTGACACTGCCCGACCGAGATAAAACGCTGTCGTACTTGTTAGGGTTTTCTTCGTCCTGCTTGGAGAAGTTCAGTCAGCATACCCGACAGGCGATTTGCCGTCTATATTGGTCTCCGGGCCTCTGTTTCTTGGTTCTCGGTCTGCTGTGTTTTCGATGGAAGCCCGCAAGAGGGGGAGACCTGAAGCTGGTTCGGTAGCTAATGGTGGTTCCAAGAAGTCCAAACAAGGTTAGTTCTTTTTATTGTAAACCCGTGGCTTCTTTGATTCCGTCTGCTATGTTCGATTTCTTATGTCTTGCCTCCTTAGCTCAAAGCAGTTTGTTTAAGCTAGGAGGATGGGTTAGTTTCATTTCGTGTCTTAAGTGCCAGATACCGCTTAAACTGCTTCACCTTCATCAAATTGTCGCTGTTGATACTAATTTAGGTTTAGATATTGCATTGTCATGCTTGGAGTGTTTCCGTCCTGTGCTCATCCCGCTGAAAATTTTGCGTGGTAAGGTAAATCTTAAGCATGTGGTTGATGAGCTTGTGATTTTGGGAAGATTGCCTATGGCAGGAGATTGGTTATTCAAAATCCATCATTGTCGGATGGGATTAAGTTCGATTCTTATAGCTGTGAGTTCTTTTACTACGAAGTGCAATGATATATATGTATAGTGAGTCATGCTAATTTCAGTATCCGTACATCATTGCTCCCGCAGCATTGGGAATTCTCCTTTTGTAGAATATTGAGCCATCGTGTGATAGTTTTAAGCTCATAATTTTTCATTTTTATCTTTTTCCTTGCAAACCCTGCTTACAATTATCACTTGAATAATCAAGATGACCATCACGGAGATAAACATAGAACCCAGCTGCTGTGTGGCCCATTACCATGAACTCAACGTTTATAATGTCCAAAGACACAACTCTCACAGAGAGAAAGGACCTTTTGAGGATCCCTTGATGTATGAGTACTTATCAACTCTAGCTATAACAGGAGGACTTGGAAACATAAATACTGAGAAATGAGACAATATTATATATATATATATATAAAAATTATGTAGATAACATAACTGATATCATAAACTTTAAATGTTCATCCTGTTTACCAACTAGTATATATGTGCAACCTACATACTTATTTAAGGAAAACAGAACTATTGATTTTATCAATCATATCTGGTTTACTAGCTGAAATGTTCTCAACAATGAACGTGTTCTTAGATTGAAGACTTGAACTGAAAAGGATTAACTAATTTTTTGCAACAGAAACGGAGTCCTTTTCAACCGGTGTAGGAAGCAAATTGAAGCCATGCACCAAATTTTTCAGGTTAATATCCTTGCCCACTAAAAGAAGTTCTTTGAAATTACTAGTTCTTGTGAAAGTTTAAATTTGTAAGTCTCACAAATAAGATTATGTGGCTGTACTAATGAATTGATTCTTTAAGCTTTATACAGGTACATTTTTGTTCCATTGGCTAATTCAAGTTAACAAATGCTAAATAATGGAGAATTCGCTCTATCATGAAGCATGAAAAGATTAAACTTCGATGCCATATGGTATTATGGAAACTTTTGGTGTTGAGAGTGATTGTTTCTGTTCTGCTATATTTCCTTCTGATTAGGGTTTTGCTTGGTCTAATCTCATTAAGTTAATGGGAATGAGCTCGACCGGTAAGTTCGATGCTTAACTGGTTTAAGTGTCTTCAAAAGCTGCTGTGACTGGAATTTTGTTCTTGTATTGGCCAGGCAATACATATCACCTGGTAAGCTATGTGGTATATATCAAAACATTTACTTTATTAATTACTAGAAAAAAAATTACGGTGCACCTTTCTTCAATGATGGCTAGTTCTAGTATTACAGTCATGTATGCTTGGAAAGGATTAGAAAGATGATAAGTTTAGAGTATTAATTTATTTTGGGAGTTCATTTCAGCATTGTTATCATGCACTAGCTGAAGTAGGGTTTTGATTGCAGTACTTCGGGGTGTCAATTTGGTGAAGGTTGCCACTTTTCTCACTATGTCCCTGGCGGTTACAATGCGGTTGCGCACACGATGAATCTACCTCCAGTTGGTCCACCCTCTAGGGCTGTACCCGGCCCACTGCATGTCCCAAATGGTTCTTCTTCACCAGCAGTCAAGACCCGAATGTGCAACAAATACAACACAGCAGAAGGCTGCAAGTTTGGCGACAAGTGCCACTTTGCTCATGGCCATTGGGAACTAGGGAAATCCGTTGCGACCTCCTTTGACGTTCCCCGACCCATGGGACCAATACCGGGCCATTTTGGTGGCAGAATGGAGCCACCGCCACCCCCATCTTTGGCAGGGCCTGCCTCCAGCTTTGGTGCTTCAGCAACTGCCAAAATCAGTGTGGATGCTTCTCTTGCTGGGGCCATCATAGGGAAGGGCGGAGTCAACTCGAAACAGATCTGCCGCCAGACTGGAGCCAAGCTCTCCATCCGGGACCATGAGTCTGACCCTGCCCTAAGGAACATTGAACTTGAGGGCACGTTTGAGCAGATCAAGGAAGCAAGTGCCCTTGTGAGGGAGCTGATTGTGAATGTCAGTGCAATGTCTGGTTCCACGAAAGGCCATGGGCCACAGGGCGGGCCTGCGCCTCCAGGAAGCAACTACAAAACGAAGCTGTGTGACAATTTCACCAAAGGGTCTTGTACCTTTGGAGAAAGGTGTAATTTTGCCCATGGTGCAGCTGAGCTGCGAAGGTCTGCAGTCTGAGTGTCTCTGTCTGGAGATTTCCATTGGAAGTGCTTCAGTTGTAATCTAGGGAGGCACTAGAGAGGTATAATTACGAGCTCCATGGATCTTGTTTAGTAAGTTATGTTAAACTATTTGCTTGTTGCAGCAGCAGCACTTTCTGTGATTTCAATCTGTGATATATGTTTTGGAACTCAGAGTTAAGCATCGGGTTAGAGATTCGATTTTCTTTCCCAATGACCGGTTTTTCTTGAACTCGCTCTCAAGGCGTTAGCTAAAATTCAGCTGAAATTTCCTATCTGAGTGAATGTTTTGCTGTCGGTGTGATCAGCTTTGTTTAGACCGATGAAGCTGAATGGACCATAACTGGGAAACCTTAGCACCGTAGCCCCTGAATCGCCGTGGATCATCTTTCAATCCGGAGCTGAGGATTTTAGAAAGCAAATGGACAAGTTGATGAATGGCCACTTGATCGGTGGCCCCGTCCGAGCGACAAAGCACAGCTTAACCTTTCTCCACTGGTCCTTTTCCCTGTTGTCCGTTCCCTGGGCTGTCCCATCCGCTGCTGTAAAGGTCATTCCATTAGCAGAGGTCTTCAGCTTCTCTGGCATTTCGAGCTCCATTATCAAGTGATGTCTGGATCGATTTCATAGTGACACGCATTATAACCTGTGACGGAGAGACCCTGGAACGACAAATCGCGTATCATATGCAGCACGGCAAAGCAAAGCCAAACTCGAGCTTGTGGGGACCACTGTAATTTGACGTGCTTCTTTGAGGCTTGGACAAGACTAAAGATGCACGCTTATGTCGATTCTCTTAACCAAAACTCTGCACCACGTGACTTGAAAATAGGGAACTGAGCGAGAGCTGACCCATTGCTTGCATTGAATTCAACTTAGCGGTCGTCATCGTGGATTTCCCCATGATTCACAACATTGAAAAAAAAAAAAAAAGTCTTGTCGTGAAATATAAGGGAACGGAAACGGTAATGAGTCAAATGAATAAGCAACCAGATCGCTTTCGCGATTTAACCTTGCCGCCAAGGGCAAGCGCGGGTAAACTTTCGAGCCTCCGCTTGCTCTCTTGCCCGCACAGGCGATTAATTATAATTAATTAATGTTCAACACGGAATTCATCACATTTCAAACGCTGAGTAAGATTAGTAGCGGAAGAAAAAATAAAATATGAAAAGCGTGCAAGGAAGACCGTTTGACAATTCAACTTTAGCTGCTCACTTGTGGCTATATTTTACGCAAGCGTTCGTGGAGAAATTCTCGGTTACATAACGTTCGGAACCGATCGACGTTGAATACGAACGCGTGGATCACACTTTGCAGTAACTAAACGTGCTTTTGACAAGAAAGTATGGACGGAACCGTGCCGTCGTTGGACATAGTCAATGTTTCGCCCTCGCAACCTGTTGGCAAAATATCTTGACAAATAGGCCGCACGTACTAATTTAAAATTTGAAATTATAAAATTACAAGATTGTTACATTCTATGAATTTTATGGCATTTTGCCTCCCTCATAATTAAAAATGATTTATTTCCCAATCCGCAGACTATATTCAAACATGAATTGATTAAAAAATTATTTAGAATCAACTCCGGCGCGGACCATTTTTCTAATTGTGGAATGGCTGTCCGGACGACGATGTTCGGACTCCTGCCTGTAGTATCCGCGCTACTGTACTGTGATTTGAGGAAGCATTCTGAGGGTATTTTTGTCACTTAAAATCACGTCCGCGTCATCACGGGAGCGTGATGCTCCGTACCTGGACGTAACCAAGTGGATCGCCCCGATTGGAGGCCCCCCCCGGCCTTAAAAATGAACGGTCCACAACACCGACTTCAGCGCTGATTGGTCTCCAAAGATCGGGAGCCCGGTCTCCCCACTTGACAGCTGCTCGCCACGTAAGCAACTCTGCAATCGGACTCACAGCTCTGGGTTGTGGGCCCCACCACTTGCTCGGAGAGGGAAACTTGGCTATAAATAGGCGATCTTGGAACTCAAAAACGAAGGGCCGGCATCGGATTGGCCACACACGATCTCAGAGAGAGAGAGAGGGAGAGGGAGAGAGAGAGAGAGAGAACCAGAGAGGGGGAAGGCTCAGAAGCCTATCGTCGTAGGAGAAGAGCCAAGCGTCAGGTAACTCTTTCCTATCGATTCCGTTTGCATTCTCTGTCTGTGAACTTCAGTATTCGATTGTTCTCCCGTGCATTCTCTGCTCTTGCTTTTGTGATTGTTTTTCTTAGCTCGTTTGACGGTAGTATGGCGTATATTAGCTTAGATCTGTAACTATGCATGTCCGCTATCTTCTGCCGTTGTAGTTCTTGCCAAGTTACTGGTACTTGTTCATGAACGTGCTCGTTCAGGCTCTCTTTCCTTCCGACGAGCTTCGATTTCCCGTTTTCCTCCTCCTGCCAGTAAATTTTCAAGTTCTGGTTGGCCGAATACTTCCATCCATCAAATTTGCTTCGCAAACTTTCCGCTCTCCGGCATGGTTCACATAATGCAGCTCCGATGTGTTGATCGTCAGCCTTTTCTTATTTGAAACAGCTCGGATCCGAGAATCCTATGAGCCTTTTTTTCTGATTCACTGTTCCATTTTCCTGGCGTTTCTGCAGTGTTTTGTTTGATGCTATTATGTACTTTACATTGATTTGTTTTACTATTGCCCAAATGCGTGATCTTGTGACTGGTCTATCGAACACGAATCCTCGGTTCAGACTTACATTTTTAAGTATCGTAGGCATGCTGATATAGACAAGTAGAAAAATCCGATTCACCAATTGATTCTCTCGAGCTGGTTCACAGACATGAGGTGCCGCAAAAAACGAAGGTACTTGAGATCCAGCACCAATCCGCTGGCAGCCTGCGCTCGCTTTCATAATACCCCGAAGCATTACTTAGATATTTTCATCAACATAACACGTCATTTCTCTCGACCCAAGTCTATTAAGTCCCCCATGAGATCGTTCGCATGGACCAAGAGTGCTGGTTCTCCCACTCCCAAAACTGATTGCTTTCTCCATCACACCTCTCTGGATTTCCGCCATGTCACCCTGTTTCTTGTCAGTAATATCCCTCACTCTGGCTCTGGATCAAAAAAGAAAAATCAAAAGCGAAAAGGCATATTCTATTCAGTCTGCATCTTTTTGTTTATTTTCCTTGCCTGTCTTTATGGACCTCTGTTTTGGATCTTACTATTATATGTGTCTAATATTTAATTGATTATTATGATTAATTAATTAATTGTCAGGTGGCTTTGAAAATGAGAATCCAACTTTGTCCTTCTCTTCTCCTGCTGGAGGAGTATAATTATTTGGATATATTTTGAGATCTGGAAAGTTATATTTAATGGTGATTGGTGACAACACACTGCTTTTTTTTTTCTTATACGGGATTCTTATGGTCTCGTAAAAGTAGATGTTTTTTAATTTATAGTATTTATTCTTTAAATTTAACTATTTTAATTTCGTGGATAATTATCTTCTGACCATAAAAAAATTATAATCTTATATATTTTTTAATTAATTATATTTGATTAATTATCCATTAGATTCTTCTTACAACCCTTTTGTCCCCTTAAAAAAATATTTCTATTTCTATTACGGAATGATTCATGGCTTTGCCAACTATGTTCACTCCCAGAGGGGAAATAACAAGCAACCTCAATGATGCCCTAAGCTACAAATTTTGAAAAGATATATACATATGATGTATTTTTTATTGGTCTGCTATAAAGCCGGTAATGGCGGCCGCTGGACTTTTTGGTCAGAATTAGTCTATGACGTAAACTCAAGGGAATGGGAATTTTCAGCGATGGAATATGGAGTCCGATCATAAATTTTCTTTTTTCAAAGTGTTCTGACTTATAAACTAGGAGAAAGATTTGCGCGTTTCATTCTTCATAGTTATATCATGAGGTATTGGAAAAGCCAAACAGCTTATTATAGCTAATTATTGAATTCTTTTAACCTTGAGCTTGGATATTTTAAGACGGAGAAGTTTAGGGATTGTGTGGTTCAAGGCCAGATCCTGATATCAGCTGTAAAGATAAGCCGAAAAGCCCCGGAAAGGAAAATAGGGGACAAAAGCTATTCGGATACCAAAGGTCGATGAGACACGAGAATCCCCATGACTGCTTAGGCCCCCACATGCTTTGTTTTGTCCACTCTTTTTTTTTTTTTTTTTTTTTGCTTATTTAGTAAAGTTGGTGGGGGGGGGACATGTATGCCTTGGTAGGTCGTGTTCGTGCACTGTCAACTTAACCTGGTCGTTCCCATAATATATGTCGGGCGTGGTTTTGCTTATGATCTCGAGTCAGACGTCAATTTGATATATTTTTCTTACTTTTGCAATCAATTGCATCTTAAAAGCTGCAATCGTGGGGTGCTGTATGAACCTCATGCCCATGTGATCAGTGGGTTGGTGGCCTTGTCTATTTCCCTGGCTGGAAATTCCAGCGTGGATAGGAATCTTCCTTTGATTTCATTGAATAGGTGCCATTACTTGGTGAATGTTATCGGGCCACCTCCACATCTGTTAAGTTTTGCAACTCCGTAAATACCTGGTGCAAATTTAGCCGCAAGAATTGCACTCAGAACAGTGCAGTCCAAAACTGAAACTGACCTCCCATCTCTGGAGTTGCCCATAATAATATGACCTTTTTTACTATAGCGGAGAGCGCTCTTTCAACATGGAAGGCCCCTATGGCGATATTCTCTGGCCCCTAGCTCTCGTGATTCATGCTTATGTCCTCCGAGAAGCCTATGTCAACAAGCATGCTCTGGCCTTCTCTTTGATGCTGCATATAGGATTTCACTTTCTCGTGTTTTTAGTGGGACGGCAGGACAGCTTACCGATAGGATGTTCCCTCTACACTTGTAGGTGAGGTAAAGCGGAGGTGGCTTGACATAGGCTTTTGCAATAATGATATGCTTTTATTGCCTTACGAAAACGCAGCCTGCGAAATTCCAGTCTCCTTTGGAGTGCTCTCCAATTCATCAGCGCTCTTCCCTTAACTCAGTGCTGGGAGGAATGAATTATTAGAGAGAGAAGAGAGCGTTAGGACCATACCTTAAATTTTGTCGCAGCCAGAAGTGCTTATTTTGTCAGTTGGAGCCCAACTGACCCTAGATTTTTTCATGCCTTGGAATCTCAACTCAGTGTGCCCAGTGTGGGTTCCCACTATACTCTGTTACGGTAAGAAGGTGGATGATATACTGGCCTATACTCATTCTGAGTAGTGGTAGCAGAAGTGCCTCTTACTCTAATCAATCTTGTCTGCAAGATGCACCCTTTTACATCGCCATGCTTCGCATGGATATGCTTCTGCTCCATAGCACGTTACATGAATTGATGGCTTTCTATTGAATGGAGTACTTTATGTTGCCCTCCAGTTGCACTTATTTTGTCGAGTGGATGTTGCAACTGCTACGGTTCGGTATCCGTAAGATAAATCCATCTCAATTCTTGTGCTTGTCTAGGTTTTATGCACACCTTCATGCTCCGCTTCTTGACTTACCACATCTTCTGCAGATCTCGAAACAATGGGTGCCGGAGGCAGGATGTCGGTTCCCCCTTCTAAGAAGCCTGAATCAGAGGTTCAGCGGCGGGTCCCCTACTCAAAGCCTCCCTTCACTGTCGGGCAGCTCAAGAAAGCCATTCCACCCCATTGTTTCCAAAGATCAGTCCTCCGCTCCTTCTCCTATGTCGTCTATGACCTCACCGTAGCAACCATCCTCTACTACATCGCCACCAGCTACTTCCACCTCCTCCCGTTCCCCTTCTGCTACCTTGCCTGGCCTCTGTACTGGGCCGTGCAGGGCTGCGTCCTCACCGGAGTCTGGGTTATAGCCCACGAGTGTGGCCACCATGCATTCAGTGACTACCAGTGGCTGGACGACACGGTCGGCCTAATCCTCCACTCCTCCCTCCTCGTGCCGTACTTCTCCTGGAAGTACAGCCACCGGCGCCACCATTCCAACACCGGTTCCCTCGAAAGGGACGAGGTCTTCGTCCCGAAGCAGAAGTCCGACATCCGGTGGTTCTCCAAGTACCTCAACAATCCTCCTGGCCGGGTCCTCTCCCTCACCATCACCATCATCCTCGGCTGGCCCCTCTACTTGTTGTTCAACGTCTCAGGCAGGCCGTACGACAGATTCGCCTGCCACTACGATCCCTACGGGCCCATCTACTCGGACAGGGAGCGCCTGCAGATCTACATCTCCGATGCCGGTATCCTCGCCGTATGCTACGGACTATACCGCCTCCTGGCTCTGAAAGGGCTCGCCTGGGTGTTCTGCGTCTACGGAGGGCCTCTACTGGTGGTGAACGGCTTCCTCGTGATGATCACATACCTGCAGCACACTCACCGTTCGCTGCCTCACTACGACTCATCCGAGTGGGACTGGCTGAGGGGGGCGCTGGCGACTGTGGACCGTGACTACGGGATTCTCAATCGGGTGTTCCACAACATAACCGACACCCACGTGGCCCACCACCTCTTCTCGACGATGCCGCACTACCACGCGATGGAGGCCACCAGGGCCATAAAACCTCTGCTGGGGGAGTACTACCAGTTCGACGGGACTCCGTTCTACAAGGCGATGTGGAGGGAGGCGAAGGAATGTATCTACGTCGAGCCGGACGAGGGGGCCCAGAGCAAGGGCGTCTTCTGGTACCGGAACAAGCTGTGAGCTGCCCGCCCTGTCCTTCCAATTTACTTGCGGTGGCTCTTAGGTTGGTTTGGTTTTGTCCTTTTCTTTCCCATCTTGGTCTCCTAAGTTAATCGTCTGATTCGTAGATAGCCCATTTTCGAGCTCAGCTGGTTACTTTAGTGGGCGATGATGATTGATGATTCTGTGGACCTAATCTAATGCGTTGTGAATCTGAAAATTCAGACAGCTTTGCTCTGCTTGTGATGGGGGTGATTCTGGTTTATTGGCATAAACAATTCTTGCAACTCTCTTCCTCTGCGCTTAGCGAAGTCCTTGCCTTCTTCACATTCGGCCACCATGCCCCAGCCGATTGCCCAAACTGGAATTACAATTGTAGCTTAACAGGCGGAGGGTTTTTTCTTGGGCCGTAACCTCTTTCACTATCTGGGCCCTCGTTAGGTATTGGGCTGGCTGTAACAGATTCCTCCAGCACAATGAGACAATTGATGAGATGAAGGAAGGCCTTAACAGCTCCTTACCCAATTAATTGCGGCCCACTTACGAGCACATTCTTATTAGAATCATGTTCTGCTGCATGACAATCAAATTCAGAAGAAGCTAAGCTTTCGGCTTTGGTCTTGAGATCTCTGACTTACTATGGGCCGCTGCTCCTCGTGCGCGAGGTAGTGCCGTACAATCTGGTCAGATATCGTTATCTACCTCTTCCTTCCCACGGTGACAGGACACGGATTGAGAAGGGGTGAAAAATCAGCCAATTTTTCTCGACTAATCCTGCGTACGGATGATACACTAACAAGTAACAGGTGCTGAACGGAAAGATCGTCTCGTCCCAAACGATCGACAATTGATACGTTGAATCCTGAATCTATTCCGAGCCAATAGAATTTGAAATATAAGAGGGGAAGTGTGAATCCGGTGTGATGATCCCACTCGATCTTACATCACTCAGGTCGATAACCCAGAAAAAAAAAAGAAAGAAAGAAAAAGAAAAGGACAGATTTAGAATCATAGAGAAAAGTTTCCTGAGGATGGAAAATGGAGCTGCGGCAAGAACTCGCCCGGCAGGAACTGCAGCCTCGCGACCGTATCAAGGATGGAGAGAAGAGTACATATTGGCACTTAGGGCAGCGGACAGGTAAGGCTAAAATAAATCAGAGTAAAAGCACTTATCCTGGGAGGTCGAGAGGTGAAGAGATGCGGCGCATGCCGCACAGAACGGCAAGGCTCGGCGGCGGCACTGACTCCGGCAACCGAGAGGAGCACCTCCTAGCTAGCTAGCTAGCTAGCACGCATCACGGAGGAGGGAGCCCCAACAATCGGACGGTCTCCTTGGTTACATCACACACAAGTTGAGTTTCTCCATGGTCGGTCTCCAAATGTTGCCGGTGGTTAGACCTTGTGAGATTGGAAGCTGAAATTTGGAGGGAGTTCAAAAACTTGGGTCAAACTGGGACTTTAGAATAATCAAACGAGGGGGGGAGAGGAGGTGATATTCACCCGAGCTTTCCCCCTCGCTCTCATGGACGGCTCCTCCTCGTCCTCTCTCTATTAATTAAATTAATGTTTCTTCTCCGTTTCCTCCCATCATCCTTTTTTTTTTTGGGTATAAAACCACACTCTTCCCCCTTTTCTCCCTCCCCGCTGAACATATCTCCACCAATTCTTCTAACTCCTCTCTTCCCTCTCTGTGATCAGCCGTATCAGTGAGTCAAACCCATAGATCTCTCAGCCCCATGGCCAAGGATGATCCCTCGGGTCCTTCAGCACCTAGCATTTGCAGAGACTCCCACTACGCACCGGAAGCCAAGCCGGAGGTACGGATAATCCACGTGGTCGCCCCCGAGGTCATCAAGACTGACGTGGAAAACTTCCGGGAGCTCGTCCAGAGCCTCACGGGGAAGCACTGCAGCAACCAGAAGGCGCTGCGGAGGATCAGGAAACCGGGATTGATCAGGAAGGGCCCGAGGAGATCCAAGGATGGTAACGAGCGGGGGACATCCTGGCCCGATTCGGGAAGGACGATTGTGAAGATCAAGGAAGGGCTGGGGATGTGGAGCTCGGAGACCTCGGGAGGTTTCTTGAACGGATTCGAGCATCTGGACGGGTACGTTCAGGAGCTCGTGGAGTTCCCGCTCTTGCCAATGGATCATCATCATCATCATCATCATCATCAGGCTTCCAATTCTTCTTCTTCCTCTCAGGGTGCCAGCCACACTTCTGTACTATGATGCAGATTGCGTTTCCCATATCGGCACAACTGTATCTTTGGATTATCAAGTAACTGTGTGGTAGGGTTTTTCTATACGATGATTTTGAGTCTGAAATCTCTCTCTCTCTCGGGCATTAATGTCATCTTGCCTGGTAACTAGTTAAGAATCTGATCGATTCAAGAGTTCAAAGTCTACCAGACGATTTTCCCAATCTGACCGAGACAAGTTACATGCGTGCTGGGTGTACTCTTGCCTTCCGAGAGCTAACCGCCGGTAGACTAATAATATATACTAAATTATATCCAAAATTCAAAACTTCTAAAAATAGTATTCGAGAATTAATAACGGATCTTACATTATATAATACAAGATCTAATAAATTTGTTGGTTTATACGATACAAACATAATCAACATAAAAAAAATGTTACATCGAACAATCCAGTTTTTATTAATAAAAAAATTGAACTACAAGTCATATTTACTTAAAATTTTCGAACTGAAATTTTAATGACACACCCGTTTACTTAGATTTCTATAAATCAGCACCCGTCCTTTTTTTATCTTCCCTTTTTGCCCTCTGGAAAAGGAGTTTTCCTCTGTCTCCCTTCCTCTTCCCAGCTACCATTGACACCGATTATAATACCCCCAAGTGGGCACGTAGCAAAGTTAGTACTACGAGATCAGTTGATCGAATGAATGCACGTAAAGAGGCGGTGGTCCATGGAAGTTCGGGTATATCATCCATGCAACATCGATATTACAGCATTTGCTTCGGCCTTGATTTCTCAAAAACTCTCCAACACAAATTTCTTTGGTTACTTGTCAAATATTATTTTTGTAATATTAAATTTAGATAATACCATAATTTTTAAAACCGTCTCAGCTCGCCAGTTCGATAGGTTCAACCGATATTAGCCACTCATTTGATCTGATTTTCAAAATTAATCAAATTACATTATAAATATTGTCAGTTCTAATTAAACGGACTAGTTTTCAGTTTGATCAACGAACTCAATTAAACTAATAAAAAAATTAGTATTCTTAAAATTAAACAAATAAAAAATTTATTATAATATATTTATTATATTATATTATATT
>CXYZ01017031.1:0-11650 GCA_900006705.1 Sonneratia caseolaris | reverse complement strand
TGGTTCGTTATAAATGTTCCAAATTTTCAAGAAGAACCTGCCCCTCCTGGCATCTGACTCAATCAAACTTAGCCAAGACTAAGCAGTGAAAAATGAGATTCCCTTTCCAGAGACTTTTGGAACTTCTAACTCACCTGGTAATGTTTTAGTATAAGGAGCATCAATCTCATTAAATCCAGTCTCGTTTTGAAACCACAAGCCTGCACTGGTGATCTACATCATATGACAGAAGTCAATGTCTAACAGATGAGCGATGAATATGATGATATGGGTGAAAAATAAGAAATGCCCCGTCGTGTTAACAGCCAAATGAATGGAAGTTCAACGAAAGTGACTCATATATAAAGTATAACATTTTCACAGTCACTAATTTAGATGAGAAATTGAACATGGATTGCTAAAGTCTATTTTGCAGTCCCAAGGATAGCCAGAAATTATAAGCTAAGCTGAAGCGGGCAGGCAGGTATCAAGAATTCATATCAATAATTATGCAATTGTTACTGTTACTAAAATCTTACAGCAAGCTAGAGAGAGGGACAGAGTAACAGCCAAATCAAGAATAAATGTTTCCCCAACTATTTCAGGAAATGAAGAAAAAATTCATCTCCAACTATGTTAACGTGACAACATGAATCTATTCCTCTCTATGCTAAATGTGACAAGGAAGACGAAGGCAGGCAAGCAAAGGAAAGCTGAAATGGCCAAAGGATGATTACCTTTATGCAAATGATCTGTGAATCTGCTGTCTCCACTTCAGAGAACTCACTCGCACATCCAGGCTTTGACAAAAGAAATATGGAGAGAGATTCAAATTTCTGATCGAATATAGCAGCTAAAATGAAAGGATAGAAAATTAAGTGATTGGAGTATCTGTCCAATGGAGCCAAACGACGAGCTTGCNACTATGTTAACGTGACAACATGAATCTATTCCAATCTAGGCTAAAGGAAAGCTGAAATGGCCAAGACGATGATTACCTTTATGCAAATGAGCTGTGAATCTGCTGTCTCCACCTCAGAGAACTCACTCGCACATCCAGGCTTCGACAAAAGAAATATGCAGAGAGATTCAAATATCTGATCGAATATAGCAGCTAAAATGAAAAGATATAAAATTAAGTGATTGGAGTATCGGTCTAATGGAGCCAGACGGCGAGCTTGCCTACCTATCATATTCCTATATGCTCTCTGTCACAGCATTGTAAGCTCAGGCAATTCTCTAAAACGTGATAAATTGCCCGAGGCCATAACTCATAGTTCACTTGATATTCACAAAATATCTAAGCGAGCAATTGACGGAAACCATCGTGCTTGAGGATTGACCCTCAAAGACTTGGGTTGAAGGGCAGCCATCCCTCACCCCTTGACCTCTCAAGCTATCGATTGTTCTCAACCCATCATCGACTCACTAGTTTCCACCGACTACACTCTCCGAGCATGACCTTTAAATACTTTATCCTCCTCCAATTTGCCTTAATCCCAAAAACATGCTCAACCCCATCTGCATACAGAATCCAAGAGGATGCTATCCTACAAGATAGCAGCGGAAATGAAGGAGGGGGGAATTTGAGGGAACCTGCTGGACATAATTGGCATGCATGACAACGAGAATGCAGAAGAGAGGGATGGCTGTGAAGAGGTAAATGTACTCCAGAGCAGCCCTCTATCGAGGGGTCAGAATCTGCGAGAACCTACCTTGGACCCTTATGAACGTCTGTTCCAGATCCATTTCCTTTTCTCCCTTTCTGCTCATCCTTCCGCTCCTCCTAAAAAATCACACCGAGTCGCCAGTTGGGTCGTGCAATTTCATCGTTTTTCTTGATGGGTCCGTGACACTGAATTCCTATTGGGGTGATCGTGCACAAACTTCGGGTCGGGGTAATTCGATTTCTTGACCGGCTTGAATTGAATGGAGGGTCCGGAGTTTGACGTCAGTTGAATTTATCGGTGAACCCCGAAGAACAACAAGATCATCCCGGAAGAAGACGAATTGAATGGGTAGATTAGATTAGGCTGTTCTTGTCGCTGTGCTGCTCTTTCTTGTTCTTTCTCTTAACCCGCCGATTTTGACCAAAATATTTCTCTTTTCTAAATCAGATATGCCTTTCGTTAATCTCCTTTTACCGATGCGGATAGAATCTAATAGGGCCAAATTAGTTGAACCTGTTCTTGGGAGAGGAACGACAGCGGAATATGACCGTTAATGCTGCCTGGACTGAGGAGCGAAACGAGCAACATGCTTGAATAGGGGATCGGGCTGGATTAGCTAGCTAGTCGATAAGATAATTACCTATAACCCATGAATAAACAAAGATGTCAGCATTTTCTATAAACACATTCTATCCTCGCCTCCTCCGACTGAGACCACCAATTGAGCAACGGGAAGTGCACAATCTTCTCCTGCGTCTGATGGCAGGCCTCAGCACGTAGCCTAGAACGACCTTAAGTATACTCACCGATCACGCAACACCGAAAGCATCTCAAAATTCCGCATCCACCTCAGTTGTGACACCAGTCTTGCAAAAAAAGCATCCTTTCCAGGTACCAGGCTACTGTCTCAGTCTTACAAAGTTGGTTATGTGCCCCAGCTGCCCTTGGATTCCCAAGAAATATACTATTGGTAAAAAAAAATGTAGCAATTTTTTAAATTAAAATAGCAAATTCCTTCAGATAAATATGTCTACTGCTTCTAATTAATTAGATCAAATGGATTACCCATTTAAGTTGAGCCTTAATTACAACTATGTGATGATGCACATGGCTGGCACAAAAGTACATTGGACCACAAAGGTCACTATTGGTACTGCATATGAGTTATTAACAGAGAAATTATATACACTAATATCTTTTATTTGAATCTCATAGAAAAAACTTACCTCAAGATAATTTTATAATTTGGGGTTGACATTACTATAACCATATTAGTTAGGTCCCATTAAATTTCTCAATCGAATAAAAAGTTTACGATGCATTGAACTCGAATCCCCCCTCTTGAACCTGTAACTTGACGTTTCATGCGGCAATCCATATATGTGCTTGCCCACATGCTTTCCCGAGCGATGTACTTTCCGGGTAGCAATGGACGGAGTCGGGGCTAGCTGGGGTTACCCAAAGCCAGTCCCCAGATGAAATTTGGGAACCCTAATCGAGCTAAAGCCTCTCAACAGATTGCGAGGGGATTTGTACTGCAAATGAGGAATATAATGTACTACAAAATGGAAGGTTCAATCACTGATTGTACTGCCCTAATTCATACGAACAGATAATCTTGTTTATTATTAAATTTGGGGGGTCTGCTGTCTCATTGGTACGAATGCCCAATTAAATCCTTTTTATGCATGTCAAAGAATATAGACAGCAGCCAGCATCGCCCATAAAGGTTGGCCGTGAATTAAGTAATAGTCATTCAAATTAATTGGAGCAGAGAAACCGCTTAATATGTTGCCGTTTAAAGTTAATTGTGATTTATTTAGAGTGAATAGAAAAGGTGACAGTACATGTAAGTCTATGTCAAGTGGGACATCTCTCTTCTCTTCTCTTCTCTTCTCTTCTCTATCTATCCAATGTCAAATTGCCAAATCTATAGCTCATATGTGTCCCTCCCTCCCACTTCCTCTCTTCCAAGCGATTTCTTTTAGAGGGGTCTCCGTCGTTTTCGGTTGTTGACCCTCTGGAAGTTCAATCTGTAGCCGCGGCAACATTCTCTCCGAAGCATATACGCTGATGGTGATGGCAATGGTGACGGCGATCGCAACGTATATAAGAGCTACAAGGTAGGTGACTTCCCCCTCTCCCTCTCCCTCTCCCTCTCCCTCTCCCTCTCCCTCCCGCTCCCCTCTCCCTCTCTCCCTTGTTGTGATGGATTCGTGCTGAGAAATTAGATATCGATATATGAAGCTCGGCTGTCCATTGACTTAAATACTTGCGTAATAACACTGGTAATCGCGCTTGCAGTCAGCTCTCTAATCAAAACATATTAATTGTTTTAAATATGATATATCAGAACCAGCTGTGAAATAATATAATATATATTTTCTTTTTATGTTTTTATGCATGTAACCTTACGCATATATATAAATTTCACTTTCAAAAAACTCGAGTTTTATCTCACGATTATGCTGAGTAGCGGCGATTGAAACTTGAGGTATCATCGATCTGATGCCCTTGGCACCTTTGATTTTCTGGGTATGGTTCTAATTTGTCAAACAACACGCGGTGTGTAAATATGTTTTATCTGAGGCTTACCTTTTCCATGCATCTATCTGTATTACTTAATGGTTTTCCATTTGTCCTGCATAAGTTAGGGTTTCTGTTTCTTCTTTCCCTGAAGTTTCTTTTCCAACCTTCTCCTCGTTTGCTGGTCGGACAAGGCAAAGGGATTCAGACAAGATGAAGCTAACCTATGCTGTCTTCCATTAATGTTTGCACTCTAGTATTGTTGTCTTTACTGAGAATCCAATAATCTTCACATCTTTTCTTTCGGACACATCTACATGGATCGAGACTCATGGGATCCCGAATCAACTAGTGATCGATGTATGNGAATGCAGAAGAGAGTGATGGCTGTGAAGAGGTAGATGTACTCCAGAGCAGCCCTCAATCGAGGGGTCAGAATCTGCGAGAACCTATCTTGGACCCTTATGAACGTCTGTTCCGGATCCATTTCCTTTTCTCCCTTCCTGCTCCTAAAAAATCACACCGAATCCCCAGTTGGGTCGTGCAATTTCATCGTTTTTCTTGATGGGTCCATGAAACTGAATTGCAATTGGGGTGATCTTGCACAAACTTCGGGTCGGGGTAATTCGATTTCTTGACCGGGTTGAATTGAATGGAGGGTCCGCAGTTTGACGTCAGTTGAAGTTATCGGTGAACCCCGAAGGACAACGAGATCATCCCGGAAGAAGACGAATTGAATGGGTAGATTAGATTAGACCGTTCTTGTCGCTGTGCTGCTCTTTCTTGTTTCTTACTCTTAACCCGCCGCTTTTGACCAAAATATTTCTCTTTTCTAAATCAGATATGCCTTTCGTTAGTGTCTTTTTACCGATGCTGACCGAATCTAATAGAGCCAAATTAGTTGAACCTGTTCTGGGGAGAGGAACGACAGCTGAAAATGACAATTAATGCTCCCTGGACTGAGGAGCAATGAGGAGCAAGACGAGCAACATGCTTGAATAGGGGATCACGTCGGATTAGCTGGTCGATGAGATAATTACTCATAACCCATGAATTAACAAAGATGTCAACATTTCCTATGAACACGTTCTATCCTTACCTCCTTGGACTGAGACCACCAATTAAGCAACGGGAAGTGCACAATCTTCTTCTGCCTCTAATGGCAGCCTCAGCACGTAATCTAGAACGACCTTAAGTATACTGATCGATCAGGCAACACCGAGAGGATCTCAAAATTCCGCATAATTCCATCTCATTTGTGACACCAGTCTTGCATAAAAAGCATCCTTTCTGGCTACCAGCCTACCATGTCAGTCTTACAATGTAGGTTATGTGGGCCAGCTGCCCTTGGATTCCGAAGAAATATTCTATGAGTACTGGACCCATTTTTTAACCAAAAAAAATGTAGCTTTTTTTTAATAGAAATAGCAGATTCCTTCAAATAAATATATAAACTAATTCTAATTAATTAGATAAAATAGATTACTCATTTAAGTTGAGCCTTAATTACAACTCAGTGCTAATGCACATGGCTGGCACAAAAGTGCATTGGTCCACAAAGGTCACCATTGGTACTGCATATGAGTTATTAACAGAGAAATAGTACACGGAAATATTTTACATTCAAATATTGTGAAATGAGAATACTCATAACATTTCTACTCTTTTGTTGTTGACATTGGTCGAATCAAATTTCGAAGAAAGTAAAATGCTCTCATTATCTTATAGGAAGGTTACAGCACATTGAACTTAAATTCCCAATTGAACATGTCACTTGACTTTTCACGGGTTTGCTCACATGTTTTCCCGAGCAATGGACTTTTCGGGTAGCAACGGATGGAATTGGGGTTAGCTAGGGTTACCCGAAGCCAGTCCCCAGATGAAATTTGGGTGCCCTAATCAAGCTAAAGCCTCTCAACAGATTGCAAAAGGGTTTGTACTGCAAATGAGGAATATAATGTACTACAAAATGGCATGTTCAATCACTGATTGTACTGCCCTAATTCATAAGAACAGATAATCTTGTTTATTATTAAATTTGGGGGGGTTTCCTGGCTCATTAGTACATATACCCAATTAATATATTAACATTTAAATCATTTCTATACATGTCAAAAAAATATAGGCAACATCCAGCACCATTCATAAACATTCACTCTAAATTAGTAATACACTTCAAAAGAAAAAGAGAGAAGAAGATGCATTATAACCCATGTCATGTCTTCCTGTTCCAGAGTGATTCATTTTGAATGAACAGAAAAAAAAGGTGACAGTAGATGGGACATCCCTCTTTCTCTTCTCTCTCTTTCTCTATCTACCAAATGTCAAATTGCCAAAACTATAGCTCATGTGTGTCCCTCCCTTCCACTTCCTCTCGTCCAAGTGATTTCTTATATGGGGGGCTCTCCGTCGTTTTCGATTGTTGACCCTCTGGAAGTTCAATCTGAAGCGGCGGCAACATTCTCTTGGAAGTACATACGATGATGGTGATGGCAATGGTGATGGCAACATATATAAGAGCTACAAGGTAGATAACCTCCCCTTATCTCTCCCTCCCTCCCTCCCTTGTTGTGATAGATTCGTGCTGACAAATTAGATATCAATATATGAAGTTTAATAGTCTATTGAGTTAAATATTTGTGCAATAATAGAAATAATTATGGTTGCAGTCAGCTTTACAAATAAAATGTATTAATTATTTAAAATATGACATGTCAGAACCAGTTGTGAAATAAGATAATATATATTTCATTTTACATTTTTACGTTCGTAAGTTTGCGTATATATAATCTCGCTTTCGAAAAACTCGAGTTTTACCTCACGATTATGCTGCGTAGCGACGATTGAAGCTCGAGGTGCCATCGATTTGAAGCTCTTGGCACTTTTGATTTTCTGGGTACGGTTCTAATTCATCAAAAGAACACACGGCGAGTGAATATGTTTTATCTGAGGCTTACTTTTCCATGCATCTATCTGTATTGCTTAATGGTTTTCCATTTGTCCTGCATAAGTTAGGGTTTCTGTTTCTTCTTTCCCTGAAGTTTCTTTTCCAACCTTCTCCTGGTTTGCTGCGCAGACAAGATGAAGCTAACCTATGCTGTCTCCCATTAATGTTCTCACTCTAGTAATGTTTTTTTTCCGAGATTCCAATAATCTTCGCATCTTTTCTTTCAGACGCGTACACATGGTTCGAGACTCATTGGATCCATTAATATCGAAATCTGCAGGGTTTCCATACTAGGAGGCATCATCTGTGTGTGCCTTGTCTGAACATCAATCCATGCTAATCCGAGTTTCTGTATGTTGGGATTAGCAGCTCATATGGAGAGAGATTAGAGGAAGCTGCAAGTGAAGTATGTCATCTCCGCCTCGCAGAATAATTCCGAGCCTCGAAGAGACTTCACCCTACCTCGATGTTTCCATAGAGGATCTCGGCGACTTGTGGCCACTTCTTGATGATCAAGAAAACCTAGTTGCACAACCCGGGCACAGCAGTGTCGGCATTTACGGAACTGATGGAAATTATTTGTCCAGTCCCCCTCTTCAAGCCATTGTCTCCGACAATATTTCATGTATGTTTCCGCATGAACATGGCAGTGGTTCACTTCCGACAATGAGCCATGACATGATCGGCAGCCAGTTGCTAGAGAGACAAGATACCATGCTTTTAGCCGGGCCGAGTATCATAGGTCAAGAGCTTCTCTTCACCGAGACCCCTGTTAGGGATGTACTTAAGTGCAGTGAAGAAAATGCAGGCCACCTGACATCGATGTCTGATGCTGAAAAGGGTAAAGGGAAAGCTGTAGTTAGCCCTGAGAGCGGAGAGGCCGAAGACCGATTGATCAGTTGGAGAACAAGATCAGGGAGAAGGGCACCCAATAGGCCACAGACGGATGGTGAAGATGGATCTGAGGCTAAGAAGCAAGACCACAACGCGAAGGAAAGAGTGAGGAGGATGAAGCTCAATGCCTCCTACTTGGCTCTTGGTGCATTGCTTCCACAACCTCGAAGATCCAAGGTCCCCACCTCTCGACTCTTTCTACCACAAAATCTTTCTGCTTTACTGCTTTGGTAAGGCAGTCAATGTTGCCATGAGATTTCGATCCTTGGAGACCGGGAAAAGGGTTCAACAGAATCGAAAGTGATCGATCAATGGTGCTAAAGAGCAATGCAGAACTGATGCATATTCTCAAGAGAGATTATCTTTAAAAGATGGGTCACTCATCAGATTGGCAAAGAACGAGCTTTAAATGCTCGGGTTAAAAATGTAGGAATTCGAACATGTAAATGCTTGCCACGGTGACTGATGATTGACTACACGGCAGAATTATCTTACAAGCTGATTGAGTGATAAATAAGTTTTGATTTTGCAGAAGAAGCGGAGTGCGCCCATGATTATTGACAGAGTAGTCGAATACATACCCGAGCTGAAGCGAGAAATCGAAGACTTGACGCTGAAGATGGAAAAGATGCTAGAACATAATGCAGAAGTCGCTGACAGCAGAATCTCCAGGAGTTCAGCGGCAGCTGCTGTCAGCAGTGACCAGCTAGAATCCTCCTGCCCCGTTACAATCTCAGTTCATGATGTGAGAAGCGGAGAAGAACTGATCATACAGATCTGCACGAAGAAGAGGAGGAGGGAGGATCCAGGGGAAGATAACGGTATCGTTTCGTTGTTGTCAAACCTTGAAGCTGAAGGGCTATCGATCTTGAGTACTTCCACGCTTGACATTGGAGAGGATCAAGTCTGCTATCACTTGCACATCCAGGTAATTACAATGAAAATCTCCATCAAAACATTCATAAGCTTCTTTTTTGCTCCCGTTGGTCCCTATGCCAACGGTATGTATGGGAAACCTCTTCTATAGCCGCATCTCTTTAGGGCTCGCTTACTTTTCTGGTTATAAAAGATATAGATGAATGAAAAATGAAGGGAATACAACAGATACACGAGAATAGGATTGAAGATGTCATGATATCTGATGAAGGGCGAGAACAGAAGCAACTTGTAGTCGAAGCTAAGATGGAAGAGAGAATATAGATTCCTGAGAAACCAATCTATGAAAATCGAATTGGATATCTCTATCAGATTTTGGGCAAATGCTCGCGCTGTAGAAACCCCACCTCTTAAGAACCCACAATCAATCGAATGCCAAGAAACTTGTCAATGGAGCCCGGAAACCGCTGCCCGGAGGAAGCCTGTATCAATGATAAGTAGTTCCGGGCGACCAGTTTATAGCAAAGAGAAAAAGCAAACAGTACACCTCATAAACTGGGACGGTCGGAGTTACTGATCTGTGTGCCGCGTTCTTTCTCTTGGGCAGATGAAAGGAAGTTCTTATGGGCCTGACTACACGGCCATTCTGAAAGGGAAGGTGATTTCATCGCTAACTGGGCCCCCACCCTCGCTTGCCAGCTCTTCCTGAGATCAGGGAGGGAGAAGAGTATGACGGAGACTCAGAGAGTTCTCCAGATTTACCTTAGCAGGATCAAACTAACCCTTCATTTGTTTGTTCATTTGTCTGTTCCTTCCTCGGCCATAAGGGTTTTTTTTATTGATCGTGCTTTCACCCTACACAGCTTTATTTGAATACAGGGAAGGATGTTACCGCCACGTTTAGGCACACCGACATGGTCCCTCAAAGAGACCGGACCGGTTCATCCGGGAGAAAATCAAACGATATATGGAAGAGTCCGAAATGACCTACAAAATGAAGGAGGAGACCCATTTCATCCGAATTTAGATTAAACATCACCATATGACACATTGAATGTATCACCACTCTGCAATAAGAATCAAGGATGTAACAGAACCTGCGGAATGCGACTCTCATTCCCATCCAGAAGAGGAACAAAACGAGCAGTGATAAATAGAAGGCCGGATGATATGCCCGTAAAAAAAAAAAAAGGACAAACCCAAGCAATCCAGAAAAGGAATAGAACAAAAAATATGATCAAGAAGAATAATGAATACAGAGAAGGAGAATCGTGATGGACTTAAAAGGAGAAACTATCAATCACCCACATTCCTCTCCCATAAATACTTGCCCAGGAGAAAAGAGCCCCGTCCTGCAAAACCAACAGATATGAAATTAAGCATGGCCGTGGTCACATGTGATGACACGCAGCTTAACGAATTCAGCATCTGGACAGCCCATGAGAAACCAATACACTAAGCACTCTCTCATCTAAATCTTTTGCTTTGTTCATCATCTAAATCTTACAGAGAGCATATGATGATTGTGCAATTGTAGATTCAGACAAAATTGTAATGGAACATATTCTTCGCAAACTCTACCCAGAAACACAAACTGATGCTGCATAGTTGAACATACATAAGGACACATTTGAAGGAAGAGCATCTTATCTGCAGTTGCTTAAGTTGCAAACAAAAATTTGGCTTTCATGGGAGACTGAAAGCAAACATGTTATACTTCTAACAAGATCCAAAAGCATAGAAATTTTCTCTGAAAGTGCCCATACCTGGTATCCTGTCTCTGGTCAAGGTCTTCATTATGGCTGACTTAAATAGGCAGAACAACATACAAGATGCAAAACGGAAGCAAAAGAAAGGCCACAGATGGATAAGGAACCATAGTTTTGAGAGCACAGCAAATGCTGATTATAGGCCAAGCTCAATATTGGGGAATTGGTGTAACATTCTCATCAGCTCCTAGGAGATAAGGAGGCCAAGGCATTTGCATGTGCGGGAGAGAGGTTGCTCAAAATGGGTTGCATTTGTTGGCCACAGAGTGAGAAGAGGTGAGAAAATGCCCTGGATATTTGGACTTTGACTTCTGGAGTTTCATCCGGGGATATGGCAGCTTCAGCAAAAAATTCTCACCAAATCTGGTATTGAAGCAATTATCTTTGATGTAGTATAATGAGAACCCAAAAAAAACAGAGAGGTCAATTTCAAATAAGACTTCAAATCTATCCTTTCCTGTCTGAGTAATGAAAAAGTTTCTTTTACCTGAGGATTTGAAGACAACACGAGTAGAAATGCATCCATAGACAGCCAATGATTCCTCGTGATATTCCTTCAAAGGAAGAACTTTCAAGAAAACAGGTAGGACTTGATTCAAAGGCATGGCCTCAGGGTGAACCATTATCATCCCTGCTATAGCACCAAGGACAATTGAGCTCTTTATAAGACTCAAAAGCACCTTTTCCCTCTCAAGAGGCGCCTTTTCAAGCACAAAACTGTGTAGGTCACATCCAAATCAGACAATATCTCTCACAAGCCTTTCCATATCATCGAATTATGGACCCTTATTGATGAGTCCACGACTCATCAATAATAAAATGGCAACAAAAGGTAATCCATACTTTGTTATATACTATATGTTATATAATCACGATCTCATCAATATATATATATATATATATATATTATACATAAATATGCCAGTCAACCACAGAAATTGTACCGGAAGTTGAAGGAAAAAAAATTGGTATAAATTTTTTTATGGTCT
>CXYZ01016590.1:17583-39010 GCA_900006705.1 Sonneratia caseolaris | reverse complement strand
ATATATATATATATATATATATATGGTTGTTGAGAACAGAATAATCTGATACTATATTTGTGAAAGATATGCTCCCAAAAAGTTTCTGAGATGCTATGGTACTTTTATATTTATAAAAGTTGCTTCCGACCAAACTGGTTCAATCTGACTATTCCTACTGTTAGCTCCTTAAGACTCGGACACGGATATGGCTGTTATGCGAGCCCTCGATCGCATGGCAACTTGGACTAGGATCGGGGGAAGATTGCCAAAGGATCATCTAGTATGGACGGGCAAGTAGGTAGGTGACACAGGAAAAGGGTTCTCTTGCAAGACTTGCCCCTTGGCGAGTTGGTAGGTGGAGTGCGCGTGGTCGATCCTACAGGACGCGCTCAAGGGCGGACGACAGGGATGCCCTAAGCCTTCCCAGGATGTGCTCCATGGCGAGCCAGGAGGCTACGGATGCGCGCACACCCCCACACCCCCTGCTAGGCAAGTAGGGGAAGCAGGGCGATCAGGGACTATGCTACCTGCCCCTGCAAGGATAAATGGAACAGCTGGTGGGCAGAAGGGAAGGACAGACGAAGGCACAGCGACACATAGACACACACACTCAGGCGAGCGAGCGAGCAAGCCAAGCAAGGAGGAAGGAAGACTGGAGCAAAGGAAGGGAAGTCCTTGACAGAAAGCCGAACTAGGAAGGCCGGCCGTGCTATCTCCAATTCCTCCAAGCCGTGCGTGCGTGGACTCTCGAGGCGAGTTCACCTATCCAAGTGAGGAGTGCAAGTGTTGGATACACAAGGCACATACTTGTCGTGTCTGTGTAAGGCCGTGTAAGGGTTTTGTGTATTCTTGTAATCCGGTTTGTGAATACAAGTGAGGTTTCCCTTACACTGTGTTGTTTGATTCGGTCCCTTTTGTTGCTAAACCTCACCAAGCTATGTTGTACGTGTGTTTGAGGTTGGCTGAGAGTGCGCAGGACACTGCTCAGCACCAATACAGGGACGAAAATTTTTGGGTGAAGTTTGATCCTTGTGACAGTTGGCATTAGAGTCGCATTCCACGGTAAGGCGAGCGTCCTCAACAACACACGACTAGTGACTTGAATGTGACGCATGGACGCATTGAAGGATTGAGTTGCGGCCTTGGAAGCATCCCTTGGCAACATGTTTGGAGTTGGTGGAACGATAGCAGAGGTGCTGGCATCCCTTGTTCTAGATGTTGCCTGGTTGAAGGAGGAAGTGTGCATCCTCTGGCATGTGTTGGCTGCAGGGGTAGCCGAAGTAGAGGGATCTCGAGCAAAGGTAAGAATACCTGAACCCAAAGCCTTTATAGGCGCTCGGAGTTCCAAAGGAGCTCGAGAACTTTTTGTGGGACATCGAACACTACTTTGAGGCTGGAAGAGTTCTAGAAGGGGAACAGGTCTTGATGGCTGTCATGTACCTATCCGGTGATGCGAAGCTGTGATGGCAAACCCACGAGCAAGATGTTGCTATAGGTGGGCAGCCACGCATCAAAGACTGGCCTTCACTGAAGAGGGAGCTCAAGGAGCAGTTCCTTCCCATAAACACTTCGTGGGCTGCTCGGGATGTGCTGTGCAACCTGAGACAGACAGGCACGGTACGTGACTATGTGAAGGAATTCAATTCCTTCTTGTTGGATGTCACAGAGATGTTCGAGTTGGCCAAGTTGTTCAAATTCATGCGGGGTCTTCAATCGTGGGCTCAACTTGAGCTGCGAAGGCAAGGAGTCCAAGACCTCCAGACCGCAATGGCGAAGGCGAATGCGCTGATCGACATCCATGTAGCCAAGAATGACTCGAAGGGGAAGCAGGCCAAAAAACCAAAGGACAAGGTGTCCAATCTTGGCAAGAACGCAAGCAAAGGCGTGAAGAATAAGCCACCCAAGGGAGACAAGGGGAAGGGGAAGGCAACGGAAGGTTCATCCCTGAAGGACCCCAAGACCCACCCAAGGTGCTTCATCTACAATGGTCCCCATCGTGCTCGTGAGTGCTCGAAGAGGGAGAAGTTGTCGGCCTTGGTAAACAGGACTAACTTCGACTTTGATGGTGAACAGACCAAAGTGACACCTCTCCAAATCCTTGGTGCCATCTGCTTAACGAGGAAGGCACCAAAGCAGAGACTGATGTATATATCGATGACCCTGAACGCCAAGGAGGTAGCGGCGATGGTGGACACTAGCGCAATGCACAACTTTGTGTTGGATCGAGTTGTGCAAGCCTACGGACTGCGGATCTAGAAGCAAGCCAATCACATCAAAGCTGTCAACTCCCAAAGCAGACCCGTGCTTAGGGGTGACATGGTGCGGATGGATCCTTGAAAGGTGCAAGCCATCGAGGAGTGGACTGCTCCAACTAAGGTGGGCGAGCTACGAAGTTTCCTTGGATTGGCAAACTACTACTGGAAGTTCATTAGGGGATACTCGAAGCTAGTATCCTCGCTCACCAATCTCCTGCTGAAAGGCAAGCCGTGGACTTGGGATGGGGCGTGTGCGGATGTCTTCGAGAAGATCAAGTCTCGGATTGTGGTTGAGCTTGTGCTGAGGCTTCCAGACTTCGACAGGTCATTTGAAGTCCATATGGATGCCTCTGATCGTGCTACGGGCAGGGTGCTTGTGCAAGACGGGCATTTGGTAACATTCAAGAGCTGGAAGTTGAAGCCAATTGAGCAACACTACTCCGCGCACGAGAAAGAGATGCTAGCGATTGTGCACTGCCTACGGGCATGGTGGGTATATCTACTTGGCACTTTTTTTGTGATCAAAACTGATAATGTTGCAAACACTTTCTTTAAGATGTAGAAGAAGCTGTCCCCAAGGCAGGCCCAGTGGTAAGAGTTCTTGGTCGAGTATGACTTTGAGTGGGAGCATAGGCCGGTGTGTCACAACCAGGTGGCCGATACATTGAGCAAGAAGGTAGTAGAGATGGTTGTTGTGTTGGCCTAGCTGGAATTTGACTTCGTGGGCAAAATGAAGGATCAGGCGAAGGAGGATCGGTTGTACTAGAAGCTGGTCACGCAAGTCCAAGATGGTACTGTGAGGAGGTATTGGCTTAAAAATGACTTGTTGTACGCGAAGAGTGGTCGTGTGTTTGTCCCCAGCGGAGGGCTGAGGACTCAGCTGCTGTGTGAACATCATGATGCGCAGTGGGTGGGACATCCTAGATGGGAAAGGATGTTGGCGCTATTGACCCGCTCCTACTTTTGGCCAAAGATGGAGAATGATGTCGAACTATTCATCAAGACATGTCTTGTTTGCCAACAAGACAAGGTCAAGCGGCGCACGGAGGCAAGATTGCTGCGGCCTTTGCTTATTCCAGAAAAACCTTGGGTGTCGGTTTCTATGGACTTCATCAGCGGCTTCTTGGAGATTAACAACTTCAATGGAGTCATGGCGGTGGTGGATAGGTTCTCAAAGTATGGCATCTTTAGGCCTACCCCAAAGAATTGTTCAGCAGAGATGGCGTTAGAAGAGTTCTATCGTGAGTGATGTGATACTCGATTTATTGGGAGGTTCTGGACCCATCTCTTCAACATGATGGGGACGGAGCTGAAGTTCTCAATAGCAAATCACCCGCAGACGGACGACCAAATGAAGAGGATGAACCAGCTGTTGGAAGAGTATTTATGACATTATGTCACTGTTAGCCAGCGAAATTGGTTGGAGCTCTTAGACACGGCGCAATTTTGCTACAACATGCATCATTTCTTAGCAACTAAGTTCAGTCCGTTTGAGCTCGCTTTGGGCTACCAATAATTGACCCCTTCAAAATGGCCCTCTAGAAGAAAGAGGGGCCATGTCCTGCTGCCTACCATTTTGCCTGGAACAAGCAGGAGATGCTCAAGGAAGCACAGGATAGCCTCGCCAAAGCTGTCCACCGCATGAAGAGATATGCCGACCAGGGGTGTCGACCGCTGGAATTTCAGGTCGGTGATAAGGTCATGCTGAAATTGACGCCCCAAATCTAGAAGAAAGTGACCAGCAAAAGATGGCACGAGGGCCTCATCCAGCGGTATGAGGGGCCATTCGAGGTGGTGAAGCGAGTTGAGGCGGTGGCTTATCGCTCGACACTACCCGAGAGGATGAAGATTCATCCCACTTTCCATGTCAGTTTCCTCAAGCCTTACCACAAGGACGCAAATGTGGACCGCATAAGGGCAAGGCGTGCTCCGTTGTGCATACAAAGTTGTAGAAGGAGGATGATCAAGTGCTGGATCGACGGGTGTTAGGATACAACAAGAAGAACTAGAGAACGGAGTACCTAGTTTTATGGAAAGGGTTGCCAATGTCAGAGGCGAGTTGAGAGAAGGAGGCTATGTCAGAGGCGAGTTGAGAGAAGGAGGCTACACTCTGGCAGTTCGAGGAGAAAATGCAAGGACCTCTGCTCTATTTTGATGAGGGCGTCGACTTCCTCAAGTGGGGGAGGTTTGTTAGCCTCTTAAGACCCGAACATGGATATGGCTGCTATGCGGGCCCTCGATCGCATGGCAACCTGGACTAGGATCGGGGGAAGATTGCCGAAGGATCATCTGGTACGAACGGGTGAGTAGGCAGGCGACACAGGAAAAGGGTTCTCCCGCAAGACTTACCCCTTGGCGGGTTGGCAAGTGCAGTGCATGCGGTCGATCTTGCAGGACGCACTCAAGGGCGGACGACAGGGGCGCCCTAAGCCTTCCAAGGACGTGCTCCATGGCAAGACGCGAGGCTACGGATGCGCGCATGCCCCTTCAACACGCTTCCTAGGGTAGGCCATCCTGATGCTCTAGGAATGCCATAACCTCTCACAAGTGCCGTTAGGGAAGGTTGCTCCTGCACGAGCGGCGCTGATAATACCAGCAACTAATCCAAGACTCGGGCATGGGCCTAGGACCGAGCTGAGCATCAGTGGCACTCAACCGGACCAGACCAGCTTCAGTCATGGGGGCATGGGCTCCCGGTCAAAGGACTGACTAGAGGATTGAGTTGGCAAGCAGTCAATCCAACTACTCTAGTCCATCCAACTGCTCCAGTCAATCCCACTAGTGCAGGCACCAACTCCTGCTCGGCAAGTAGGGGAAGCAAGGTGGCCAAGGAATGTGCTACCTGCCCTTGCAAGGATCAATGGGACAGCTGGTGGGCAGAAGGGAAGGACACACGAAGGCACATCGACACATAGACACACACACACTCAGGCGATTGAGCGAGCAAGCCAAGCAAGGAGGAAGGAAGACTGGAGTAAAGGAAGGGAAGTCCTTGACAGAAAGCCAAACCAGGAAGGCCGACCGTGCTGTCTCCAGTTCGTCCAAGCTGTGCATGGACTCTTGGGGCGAGTTCACCTGTCCAAGTGAGGAATGCAAGTGCTGGACGCACAAGGCAAATACTTGACGTGTCTGTGTAAGGCCGTGTAAGGATTTTGCGTATTCTTGTAATCCGATTTGTGAATACAAGTGAGATTTCCCTTACATTGTGTTGTTCGATTTGGTTCTTTTTGTTGCTAAACCTCGCCAAGCTGCGTTGTACATGTGTTTGAGGTTAGCTGAGAGTGTGCGGTACACTGCTCAACACTAACACAGGGACGGAAAATTTTGGGTGAAGTCCAACCCCTGGGACACCTACCATCGTCTGGATGTTATCATTCCAATTGTGCAGGTGGCCATGAAGAAAATTAATCGAGGGCTCCACACGGTAAGAGACTGGAAGGAAGGGTTCATTCGGGTCTCAACTCACCCATGTCACTTTGCGCTTACCTTGTGAGGCAGATCGGGAAAAGTTTAACTTCCCATGTTGGAACATATCGACACATGAACATGGAAACTTGCACCGTGGCTTCACCATCGAGAAAATGTCAAGATCCTAAGAGAAGGTTTAAATCTTGCTTGAGAAACGGAAATCGCATGGAACTTCTTCGTGGCTTCACATGAACTGCATATAAGAGAGATGAGCAGATGTACGTACATTTGCTCTCACGGGGGAAAGAAAAGTCTTAAAGGTGAAGACTTGAAAAGTCAATAGGAGAAAATCGCATCGTTATAGGAGCCCATTATGGCAACTCTGGCCAAATTTACCTCTTTAATAATAATATTATTATTATTTTTCTTTCTTCTTGCAGCGCCTTATAACCCCACATATAAATCCCTTCCTCTCCTGTTTTATTTCTGGTCTCTTCTGTCTTATCAAGACGAGGAGAGAGAGAGAGAGAGAGAGAAAGAGAGAGAGAGAGTGGAGAAGTCAGATAGCTTTGGAATGGTGAGAGAATGAGAGGTGCCTGAGGAGCATCGCAGTGAAGGGAAAGGGATAGCTCAAGATTTGATGTTCTAATATCTCTCGTTTTCTTCATTTCTTTGTATTATGCGATTACAACAGGAAGTTGTAGTTCGCTGACATTTATCCATCGGATTCTTTATTTGAATGTTAGGTGAAATGATATATATATATATATATATATGTAAATATATATAAAATCTCCTCGGAAACAATCGGTGGTATATACCAGCTATGAACTGAGCTTGGAATCTTTGAGCCAAGTCGAGTAATCCAAACCAGAATAATTATCGCAGAAGATAAAGCTTTTAGGCTCAAGTTTTTCTCTATTTGTTTAATATAGCATTAAATGACGACCATGGAAGTGATCCTGGCAAATTTCATGCCGCCGAAGGATAAAGGGCTTGAATCGATCAACGTGGTACTGCCAGTCATGAGAACATCCCCACTCAATCTTTTTAAGGAAAATTTTCTTAACTGACTTCGTCAATTCTTTCCACAGGATTAAAATTCAGTAAGTCGATCAGGTTCCGTTTCTAAATCAGACATGCTTCAACTTTTCTGAAGCTGCAAAGGGCTACAGAACTTGATCAACCTTTTAGCGTACGGCGCTTTAGTTCTCTCCAGCGGTCTTCATTTGCGTATGATTCATAGGTGATCTATGAATGAATTAATGGCTGCTTTACCCAGTGGGACTTGGAGCTGAACTCAACGCATGTGCTTGACGAGGACTATTCCAACCTTGTCCAATTAACGTTTGCATCACGGGCCATGGACGTAAGACTCGATCAATAATACCGTTTGACGGGGAACTGAGGAATTAGAAGTTTACGATAGTGGTCCCTGATTAATCACACAGATCTCCCGACCCGGTGAAAACTGAGGAACGAGAAGAATAGGGCAAAGGCGCCATATCTTCACCCATGTTGCTTCTCTATGTAAGTTAGGACTACAAATATAGAACGCGTTTTATTTCCAGCAGATTGGCCCTACTAACACTGATGCCATCGGGCAGTTCAGTTGGGAAGAATTTATGATAAATTCTAGTTTTCCTATGGGAGGACTACTCGGACAGGAATTATTCAATTTTGAGGGTTCCACACGCCAAAGACTTGCAGGAGTCAGTGGAAGAAATATCAGCCTCTATCGGTCCCACACAGACTTGCAGAAGCCACCATTTATCTCTTCCAGTTTGAGCCAGTCCTTGAAGCAAGAAGCTCTTGTTCTTCCCATCCCATGGCTTCTGCTGCTACCCTTGCGAATTTGCTGCTTCTTCTTCTTCCACTTGCCAAATTAGCCCAAGCTCAGGGAACCATAACCTCGGGATCTCTTACAGCAGGTGACCAGAACGCCTTGTGGAGATCACCATCCGGAGACTTTGCTTTTGGATTCCAGGAGATCGGGAGAGATGGCTTCCTCTTAGCCATATGGTTCGACAAGATACCGGAGAAAACAGTCATCTGGTCCGCGAATGGGGCCAATTTGTCTCGTGAAGGGTCCAGAGTCGAGCTGATCCAGGGAGGCGGTTTTGTTCTCAAAGATCCAAATGGGCAAGAGGCCTGGGCTCCCGTGCGTACTGGAGTTTCCCACGCTTCCATGCTAGACAATGGTAATTTTGTCCTGGTGGATGAAACAGGCTCCAACTTGTGGGAGTCTTTCAAATATCCCACTGATACAATCGTTCCTACACAGGAATTAGATCGAAACACCAAACTTGTCTCCCGATACTCTGACACAAACTACTCAACTGGGAGATTCGAGTTTAACATGCAGTTTGACGGGAATTTTGTCATGTTAACTCATCTCCCGGTCTTCGATGTGTCTAATGCCTACTGGTCCACCTATAGCAACAACACTGGCCAGCAGGTGATTTTCAACCGGTCGGGCATCATCTATGTCACAGGAACGAATGGTTCCATCATTTGGAATGTAACGTCAGAGATTGTCCGGGGCGAGAATTTTTTCCAAAGAGCAATCATTGAGTATGATGGAGTATTCAGGCAGTACGTTTACCCGAGAAATGCGAGCTTGCATCCAGGGAGGCCCATGGCTTGGTCCATGATTTCTTCCCCAGTCCCAGAAAACATTTGCCTGGAAATGCGGCAAACTGTTAGCGGTGGAGCGTGTGGGTATAACAGCTACTGTACCCTCGAAGGTGACAAGAAGCCAAGATGTAGGTGCCCAGATGGGTACAGCTTCCTTGATCCGTCAAACGATATGAACGGATGCAAGCGGGACTTTCTACCTCAAAGTTGTGGGGAAGGTAAGTCTATGTAATTACAACTATCTTGAGCAAAATAAAATCAGATCCTATCAAATACGCAAGAGGACTACATGAATGAGGTTTTTGAATATCATGATAGTTATAGAACCTTTTTAACTGTTTTCCATCTTCAGGTATGCTGGAAACGGAATTATTCACAATCCGCCGAATGTTCAACACCGACTGGCGTCTATCGAACTATGAACATTACAATAATCAAAACGAAGACTTCTGCAGGCAAGCTTGTTTGAATGACTGCTTCTGTGATGTTGCCATATTTCGAAATGGCGAGTGTTGGAAGAAGAGGATGCCTCTCTCTAATGGGATGGTCGATTCAAGCGTTGGAGGGGTAGCTCTCATCAAAACGAGGATCGATAACTCCACTTTAAAAGACCCATTCGGGGGCGCAAAGACAAACGACAACAGGACCGTAATTATCATAGGATCAGCATTTCTGAGCAGCTCCGCAGCGTTGAACCTGATCCTACTTCTCTTAACCTTCCTGATTTGGTTTCGATATAATCGTGCACAACAATCCAGAACTCTGCAATCATATTCGATGAATGGTTTCATTGGCATGCGGAGCATTACATACAAGGAGCTCCAGGAAGCAACTGGTGGGTTCAATGAAGAGCTGGGCAAGGGAGCTTTTGGGCCGGTTTATAAAGGAGTTCTCCCATCTAGTGAGAGAGGCATTGTTGCAGTCAAAGTGTTGGAAAAAATGACCTCTGACGGCGAAAGAGAGTTCAAGACTGAAGTGGACACGATTGGGAGAACCAATCACAAGAACCTTGTCCAATTTATCGGGTTCTGCAATGAGGGGCAACACCGCCTCTTGGTATACGATTTCATGCCGAACGGGTCGCTGGCAGATTTTCTATTTGGAGGTCCGAGGCCAAGCTGGTTCAAGAGGATTGAGATAGCTTGCGGGGTCGCTAGGGGCCTCTTGTACCTCCACGAGGAGTGCCGCAAGCAGATCATCCATTGCGATATCAAACCGCAGAACATCCTCCTCGACGAGTCCCTCACAGCCAAGATTTGTGATTTCGGGCTGGCGAAGCTTCTCATTGGTAACCAAACGCGAACTGTGACCGCAATCCGGGGGACGAAGGGATATTTAGCTCCAGAATGGTTTAGAAACATGCCGGTTTCTGTCAAAGTCGACGTGTACAGCTTCGGGATTCTTCTGCTGGAGCTAATCTGTTGTAGGAAGAATTGTGAGTTCGAACTAGGCGATGAGGCCCGGATGATACTTTCTGACTGGGTTTATGACTGTTATCATGAAGGTAGGCTCGACCTAATCGTAGAAGGCGATGAGGAGGCGCTGAGAGACGTGAAGAGGGTGCGAAGATTTGTGATGATAGCAATGTGGTGCATTCAAGAAGACCCATCTCTGAGGCCTCCGATGAAGAAAGTAGCCCAAATGCTCGATGGGGCAATAGAGGTTTCCATTCCGCCAGAGCCAGCTTCGTATATCAGTTCTATCTAATTAAGTTGCCCTTAGAATTCATATGCGTCATGTATTATGTTTTTCTTTTTTAGTAATCTGAATTATCGTACCTCTATTTAAATTTAAATGCATGTAGTAAGTGATATAATCATTCCCCTATACTCTAGAATTACAATAAAAGCAAATTTTATGAATAATTTTTTTATATTTATTACATTTATAAATAATAGATAATTTCTATAGAAAAAAAATGCACGGAGGAAGCTGATAAATCTAGCTTCGATAATATATGCTAATTATGAAAATGTCGGGTCTGCAGAAACTGGTTTTTTTCCGTGCAATTGCATCATTGAGCATTTTACAAAATAGCAGCAGCACCTCGGAAGCGGTGGACGCTTCTACTCTCCAGGTTGGGTCGAACTCTGCCTCGAGCTCTCCGCTTGGCTTACTCGAAAGTCGCAACAGCTTCATGTTCACGAAATATGGCAGCGGCTTCATAAGCTTACGGTTGAAGCAGCGCAGAGGTTGATGTTCGTAGGGAACAGGCTGCCCGTAGACCTCCATCTAGCTCTGCTACTGCAAAAATGCCTGAAAGCCAAGGCCTTGTCTCCGGTGAAGCAACTTCATGCTTTCTTGCTGACCACCGGGATAGACTCGAGTCGCATGTCTCTGGGTGAGAGGCTCGTGGGGCTACACGCGTGTTGCGGGGACCGGACCTCTGCGCGGAAGGTGTCCGATGGAATTCCCGAGCCGAATGTTTTCGCGCTGAACTGGATGGTACTTGATTCTGCAGTTGATGGGTACTACGAGGACGCATTCATGTACTTTACTATGATGCACAAGCTGGGAAGAGCCTCTAATAAGTTCACGTTCTGGACTGTGCTCAAGGCATGCATTGGGTTGATGGACGTGAACAAGGGGAAAGAAGTTCACAGCATGGCGTTCAAGATGTCTCTTGAGGGTGATTTGTCCGTGGCTACTGCGTTGATCGATATGTACTGTAAGTGTGCAAGATTTGAGTATGCGCAGAGGGTGTTCAGTTCTATGCCTGAAAGAGATGTCATCTCATGGACTGCAATGATTTGTGGGTACTGCAACACGGGCAAGATCGAGGAGGGGCTCCTGCTGTTCGAGAGGATGAAGTTGGAAGGTCTAGAACCAAATGCATTCCCCTGGAATGCTATGATAGCTAGCTGTGCACGAATGGGAGACAGAGCTATGGCAATATCAATATTTACGAGGATGAAAAATGAGGGTCTGCTTCCTGATTTGGTCACTCGGAATGCTTTGACTTCTGGATTTGTCCAGAGCCACCAACCAGAGGAAGCCCTCAGGTTGCTTGGAGACATGTTGGCATCAGGAGCCAAGCCCAATCAAGTTACTGTCACGGGTCTGCTTCCTGCCTGTGGATTGATGGGTGCAATTCAGAAAGGGAGAGAAATTCATGGGTTGATATACAGGTTAGGTCTTGACTGGAATGTCTATGTTGCTAGCGCTCTTATCGACATGTACTCAAAATGTGGTAATGTTGAAAATGCGAAGAAGGTGTTTGCCTTTGGGGCTGCCATAAAGAATGTTGCCAACTGGAATGCTATGATCGGATTGTATGGCGAGCACGGGATGGTTAATGAGTCATTGCAACTTTTTGAGACGATGATAGAAGAAACTTTGCGGCTGAACGGAGTTATCTTTGTCCGTGTTCTCTCTGCTTGCAGTCACGGAGGCATAGTCGAGAACCGTGTTCAGATCTTTCAGTCTAGGAGAGAATTACGGTGATATTAGGCTCCAGAGAGAACATTATGCCTGCGTTGTTGATCTTCTATGCCGTTCTGGCTGGATGACTGAGGCATTTAAATTTGTGAAGGAGATATCCTTAGACGTGACCGAGTCAATACTTGGATGGTGTTTTCAGTGGGTTTTATCTGTTATATGACATGTATGGATCGTATGTATGGATCGTATGCTCATTTCATCACCCCCTTCACACTAGCAAAGAAACGGGCTTTTGCACACCGGCCATTCCTCATTAACCAAGAACTTGAGAGATATTATAGATTCAGTATTCATAAGTACGAATAACTCATCATATGTTTTCTTCTTCCTCTCATGTCTTCCGGGCTCGAACGATCTTTTGTATATCTTAAATGTCCTTGTCTTGAATTTCCAAGAGGACGAATTCTCCTGGGCCTCTCACGTGCCATGCATTCCTCCTCCTGTTTTAGAATTTCTCGTGTTTGAATTTTCAAGCATTATTGGCATTACGTGGAACTCTATGAAACTTACAAAGAAAAAACATGAGACTAGTAGCTTTTGATGATCATCATCCGTAACCTTAGAAGATTGCAAGCAGTCCGAGCAACTGGGTCGAAGTCTAAGACCGCATGGTGTCTTCACAACCACTCGTGTTAACATCAACTGTTCCTGAGAAGAGGAAGAAGAAGAAACCTTGGAGATATGAAATATCGACAAACTAAATGGACAAGCAAGTCAAGAGACAAGACGGTCCGATTACCATGAGATCTTATATCCTAAAAGAAAATTCAGGCAGTATTCTAGAATACTGCTATATATATATATATATATATTTGAGAAGCTCTATAAATGAAATTAACATAAGATCGTGAGCCACTCGGTTCCATAAGATCTCTTCACGAATTTCTTCTTCGCCGATCTTTTATTGTTTGTGATGTTATTCCAATAAGATTCAAAATTAATCTGTCCATTTTTATCAAAAGTCTTGACTCATCTAGCATGCACCTATCTGTCACGAGGGTAAAGTTTCATCTTGCGTTTCCCGACCCGTGAGGCCTGAAGACCCGGTCATAAGCGGCCTTTCCCACGTGAAGAGATGGAAGCCCTGAAAACCATAGTTTTAAAAATTGAACCGGACTGACCGGTTCGACCGAAAATCTACCACTCATCCGGTCCGATTTCTAGATTTAATCAATTTACAATTAAAATGCGGTCACCTTCGATTGAATCAGCCGGTTCCCTATCTGACCGGTAAACCTAATTGAACTGGTAGAAATATTGGTTAACTTAAAATTTTTAAATAATAAAACATATTATAATATACTTATTTTATTTTACTAAACTTATATTTATATTTTATGTTAAACTTGGATTAATATAATTATCATATCATGAATTTTTGTTATAAATAATTGTTAACTTATGATATTATGTTAATTTATTGGTAAAATTATACTATTAATATTATTTATTAAATTTACAGTTTGATCCATTGAACTCTCAATTCGACTCATGAATACATAAACTCATTTCTTAACCGATTTTTCATCTAATATGATTTTAAAAACCATGGTGAAAACTGTCATGTAATTGAGTGAACTGAAGTGATTACTGTTGTGTGTGTGAGGGGAACCATTTATATGAATTACAAGGAATATAAATATTGTTGACATATGAGGAAAATATTTTATAACTATGAGAATAATCAAATCTATTTTTCTTAATTGCACTATCTACTCTATTGTATTTACAATATTAATATATTCCAACTTTTCTTATAATTGGATCCGACTGATCGATGATGTGTCGAATAACCTTTCCTAATATGGCTTGATTGATGACGTGTCATGGATAACCTCATCCTCTCGGGTCGATCTGCAACACATTGCACACAGTTCATGACCACCTTCTCCATCATTAATACATTATACGTATATATCATAAGCCTCTCTGCGAACCTATATACAGCACCAAACACAAGGCTCTCCGCTCACTCAGCATTATTGGCCTCTCCCTCCCTCTCTTCGGTCTCGGCCTGCTACTGATCGGTATCGTCGGAGCCAAGGATATGTGTTCTTCCCCAAGTCCTACGACAGCACGACCCTCAACCGGAGCAGCTTCCCTTCGGGCTTCATCTTCGGGACTGCCTCTTCTTCGTACCAGGTAAACCCGATTAGCATTTTTATTTATTTATTTTTTTCCGGATCTCAGAGCTGAACTTATGTCCTGACTGAAGCTAGTCAACTACAGTACGAGGGCGCGGCGAATCTGGGTGGAAGAGGGGCCAGCATCTGGGACACTTACACTCACGAATACCCAGGTAAGCACCCTCGATTCTTCCTTCGTATTTCATCTCTCAATTAATTTAAATTTTTTTTTTCTAATTTGTCATGCTGACTTTGATTTTGTCTTCGCACATCAGCATATATGATATTTCCATCTGTGATATGAGGAAATTCTACTGTATGGTTGGTATCTTATTATATATATTTTAATATTTTCCAGAGTTTAAATTATGCTCTAATTAATAGACGGGCACTAAAGTTCAAAGAGCTCCAAACCTAGCTTTGGACTTGAAAAATATCCGTGGGGTGCTATGATAAGACCCGTAAAGCTAATCAGAAAGGGGTATAGGGCGCAGGCCAACATCCTTAATCTGGGAAAAATAATTTTTCCGTCTTCGATTTCTCATAGATGGAATCCGCACACTCGGTGTATGAATCAATGAATGGGAGTGATACAAAATAAACCGTAGGGGAAATCTCATTCAAAATAGAGAGGTGTTTATTTGCATTTGGACTTAATTATGTACTTTAGGATAAAAGAGTCATACTATATGATGAATGCTTTGCTCAATGTCCCGTTAGGCTGAGTAAATTTTAACACGATACAGAGTTAGACAGATTCAGGATGAGTATAATTGTGTTTGGCATTTAAACGAGTTGAGCCCATATAACATATTTAAATAAACGTGTTAAGATGGGTTAACTATATATATAACTCCAATATGATATGATTAAACCTATTTAATTAAACACGTTAGGATATGTATTGAATTTGTTAACTTATTTAACATGTTTAAGTGTGCATATACTATATTTATTGTATTAATTGTATTAATTGTGTGTAGTGTAGGCAATACATTTAAATTATACGAGTTAAATGAATCCTCAGCATGTAGTTAGGGGGTCACCTCTGACTTGGTATTCATGCGTTTGCTGGGGACTAAGATCAATCATTCATCCTTGGAACAGATTTGTGTTGATTTTTTACTCGGATTCGACGCCGTGGACCCTGGTGCTGAGATGTTGCATTCGTCACCTGGGTACTGTTGGTTGATCCAACATTTTTTTACGATGGGTATGTACGCACACCAGGAGCATTAACGCACCAAGAACGCCGGCATAAATGTAACAGGCAACTTATAATTCCAATTATACAGGTGGCCATAACGAAAATTAATCGAGGGCTCCACACGATAAGAGACTGGAAGGTAGGGTTCATTCGGGTCTCAACTCACCCATGTCAATCTGTGCGTACCTTCCGAGGCAGATCGGGAAAAAGTTCAGGCTCCCATGCTCAAACATATCGACACATTAACATGGAAACTTGCACCGTGGCTTCACCATCGAGAAAATGTCACGATCCTAAGAGAAGGTTTAAATCTAGCGTGAGAAATGGAAATCGCATGGAGCTGCTTCGTGGCTTCAGATGAACCCCATACAAGAGAGATGAGCAGATGTACGTTTGTATAGAAAAAGGGGCTCTCAGGGGGGAAGAAAAGTCTTAAAGGTAGAGACTTGAAAAGTCAACAGGAGAACATGGCATTGAGCCCATTATGCCAACTCTGGCCCAATTTGACTCTTTAATATATTATTATTTTTTTATTTTCTTTCTTCTTGCACCGCCTTGTAACCCCACGTGTAAATCCCTTCCTCTCCTGTTTTATTTCTGGCCTCTTCTGTCTTATCCAGACGAGGAGAGAGAGAGAGAGAGAGACTGGAGAAGTCAGACAGCTAAGGAATGGTGAGAAAATGAGAGGTGCCCGAGGAGCGGAGCAGTGAAGGGAAAGTGATAGGGTAAGATTTGATGTTCTAATATCTCTTGTTCTCTTCATTTCTTTGTATATCTTAATTCACTATAAGATAATATACGATTATGACATAAAGTTGTAGTTTGCTGATATTTATTCGTCGAATTTTTTAATTAAATGTCAGGTGAGATGATATATATATGTATATGTACATATATATCAAATCTCCTCTAAAACAATCGGTGGTATATTCCAGCCATGAACTGAGCTTGGAATCTCTGAGGCAAGTCGAGTAATCCAAATCAGAACAATTATCGCAAAAGATAAAGCTTTCATGCTCAAACTGTTCTCTATTTGTTCAATATAGCATGACATGACGACCATGGAAGTGATCCTAGCAAATTTCATGCCGTCGAAGGACAAAGGATTTGAATCGATCAATGTTGTACTGGTGGTCATGAACACATTCTCACTCAACCTTTCTAAGCAAAATTTTCTTAATAGAATTCATCAATTCTTTCCACAAGATTAAAATTCNGGCTACAGAACTTGATCAACCTTTTAGTGCATGGCGCTTTAGTTCTCTCCAGCTGTCTTAATTTGTGTATGATTCATAGGTGATCTATGAATGAATTAATGGCTGCTTTACCCAGTGGGACCTGGAGCTGAACTTGACACATGTGCTTGACGAGGACCATTCCAACCTTGTCCAATTAACGTTTGCATCATGGGCCATGGACGTAAGACTCAATCAATAATACCATCTGACGGGGAACTGAGGAATTAGAAGTTTACGATAGTGGTTTCCAATTAATCTCATAGATCTCCCCACCCGGTGAAAACTGAGGAATGAGAAGAATAGGGCAAAAGTGTCATATCTTAGCCCATGTTGCTTCTCTATGTAAGTTAGGACTTCAAATATAGAACGCGTTTTATTTCCAGCAGATTGGCCCTACTAACACTGATGCCATCGGGTAGTTGGGAAGAATTTATGATAAATTCCAATTTTCCTATGGGAGGACTACTTGGACAGGAATTATTCAATTTTGAGGGTTCCACATGCCAAAAACTTGCAAGAGTCAGTGGAAGAAATATCAGCCTCTACCGGTCCCACCCAGACTTGTAGCCTCTACCGGTCCCACCCAGACTTGTAGAAGCCACCATTTATCTCTTCCAGAGAGAGTGAGTGGAGAAGTCAGAGCTTAGGAATGGTGGCGAGAATGGGAGGTGCCCGAGGAGCGGAGCAGCGAAGGGAAAGGGATAGCGCAAGATTTGATGTTCTAATATCTGTCGGTTTCTTCATTTCTTTGTATTTCTTAATTCACTATGTAAATTATAATGGGAAGTTGTCGTTTTGTGACATTTAACCATGGGATTCATTAATTGAATGTTAGTTGAAATGATATATATATATATATATATGTAAATATATATCAAAAGTCTTGGCTCTAGTATGCACCGATTTGTCACGAGGGTAGAGTTGCATCTTGCGTTCCCTGACCCGTGAGGCCTTAAGACCCGGTCTTAAGTGGCCTTTCCCACGTGAAGGTATGGAAGCCCTCAAAAGCATAGTTTTAAAAACTAAATCGGGCCGACCGGTTTATTCGAGAATCTACTATTTATACAGTTCGGTTTTAAGATTTAATCCATTTACAACTAAAATGTGATCATTTTCGATTAAATCGATCAGTTCCGTATCTGACTGGTAAATTTAATTGAATTTGTGGAAAAATCGGTCAATTTAAAATTAAAAAATCTATTATAATATACTTATTTTATTTTACTAAACTTATATTTATATTTTATGTTAAACTTAAATTAATATAATTAACATATCATGAATTTTTGTTATAAATAATTGTCAACTTATATTAATTTATTTGTAAAATTACACTATTAATACTATCTATTAAATATACGGTTCGATTAATTGAACCCTCAATTCGACTCATGAATACATGAACCTATTTTTTAACCAATTCCTAATCCGATCTAATTTTAAAACCTATACTAAAAACTACCATGTAATTGAGTGAACTGAAGTGATTACTGCTGTGTGTGTATGAGGGGAACCATTTATATGAATTACAAGGAATATAAATATTCTTGACATATAACTATCAGAATAATCAAAATCTACTTTTTCTTAATTGCAATATCCACTCTACAGTATTTACAATATTAATATATTCCAACTTTTCTTTTAATTGGATCCTACTGATCGATGATGTGTCGAATAACCTTTCCTAATATGGCTCGATTGATAACGTGTCATCGATAACCTCATTATGCTCTAATTAATAGACGGGCACTAAAGTTCAAAGAGCTCCTAACCTAGCTTTGGACTTGAAAAATATACATGGGGTGCTATGATAAGACCCGCAAACCTAATAGAAAGGGGTATAGGGCGCAGGCCAACATCCTTAATCCAGGAAAAATAATTTTTCCGTCGATTTCTCATAGATGGGATCCATGCACTCGGTTTATGAATCAATGAATGGGAGGGAGTCGAAATAAACCCTAGGGGAAATCTCATTCAAAATAGAGAGATGTTTATTTGCATTTGGACTTAATTACGTACTTTAAGATAAAAGAGTCATACTATATGACAAATGCTTTGCTCAATGCCCCGTTAGGCCGAGTAATTTTTGACATGACACGGAGTTAAATAGGTTCAGGATGAGCGTAATTGTGTTTGGTGTTTAAACTAGTTGAGCTCGTGTAACATTTTTAATTAAACGTGTTGAGGTGGGTTGACCATATATAACTCCGGTATGATATGATTAAACTCATTTAACTAAATATGTTAACATATGTATTGAACTTATTAACGTATTTAACATGTTTAAGTGTGCATATACTGTGTTTATCGTGTTAATTGTATTAATCGTGTATAGTGTAGACGACATATTTAAGTTATATGAATTAAACGGATCCTGACGCGTTGGCCGTAATTAGGGGGTCATGTTCAAAATAGATATTTCTAACCCATTGAATAAATTAGCCAAATAATTTCTAGCATGAATCCGTTTATGTACATATGATGCAAGACAACATGGATGGTCGGACGAATATCCATCCATTGACTTATTTAGATTTATGATTGAGCAAGGTCTGAGGATAGTTAATGAAACGGAAGCTCATAAAATCTTCATTATTTGTATAGTTTTAAAAGTTGGACTGGGCCGGTTTGTTCACCCTATTCGACTGGGAGCTAGTCACTCATCCAATCTGATTTCTAGAAAAAAAAAACCCAATTGCACTTTAAATGAAGTTAGCTCCGATTGAATCGATCAGTTCCTGATCGAATTTGTGAAAAAATCGGTAAACTTAAAATTAAAAAAGAAACAAATACATATTATAATATATTTATTTTATTTTACTACATTTGTATTGATATTTTATTTTAAACTTTGTGCTAATATAATGGTTATATCAATAAATTTTATTATAAATCATATTTAAACTGTGATATTATATAAATTTATTAGTAATGTTATATTATTATTATTATATATTAAATATGCGATTCGACCTATTGAACTACTAATCTAACCCATGAATCCACATATACATTGATTCTCGATTCGGTCCAATTTTAAAAATTATAATTGTTTATGCATTTTCCTTTGTCATCCGTGGGCATTGACTACTTGGTACATGTACTTATCTTAACTATAATTTATATTTGAACAATTCAACTCACTAATGGGTAAAATTATAGTTAATAATGGAAGACGTTATTATAGTTCATCAGCTCGTTACACCCCATTATTGGAGAGACCAACGATCCACACTAAGAAAAAAAAGAAATAATAACATGTTATTTTCTTGAATATAATTACTCGAATTTAGCTGTTATAAATGAAATAATCTTCATAATAACTTTTTACTGTCTAATATTTTTGTCCTTTTCTTCTTTATAACCCCACGTCTAAATCCCCTCGTCTTCTATTTTATATATTCATAATATATCCTAGCTATGAACTGAGCTTGGAACCTCTAATGTAATCCAAATAAGAACAATTATCGCAAAAGATAAAGCTTTCAGGCTCAAGGTGTTCTCTGTTTGTTCAATATAACTTGAAATGATGACCATGGAAGTGATCCTGGCAAATTTCATGCCATCAAAGGATAAAGGGTCTGAATCGATCAATGTTGTATTGCCGGTCATGAACACATCCTCACTCAATCTTTCTAAGCAAAATTTTCTTAACAGATTTCGTCAATTCTTTCCACAGGATTAAAATTCAGTAAGTCTATCGGGTTCTGTTCCTAAATCCGACACACTTCAACTTTTCTGAAGCTGCAAAGGGCTACGAAACTTGATCAACCTTTTAGTGCATGGCACATTAGTTCTCTCCGGCTGTCTTAATTTGCGTATGATTCATAGGTGATCTAGGAATGAATTAATGGCTGCTTTACCTAGTGGGACCTGGATGGAGTTGAACTCGAAGCATGTAATTGACGAGGACTATTCCAACCTTGTCCAATTAACGTTTGCATCACGGGCCATGGACGTAAGACTCGATCTATAATACCATCTGACGGGGAACTAAGGAATTAGAAGCCTACGATAGTGGTCCACAATTAGTCTCACAGATCTCCTGACCCGGTGAAAACCAAGGAACGAGAAGAATACGGCAAAAGTGCCATATCTTCGCTCATGTTGCTTCTCTATGTAAGTTAGGACCACAAATATAGAACACGTTTTATTTCCAGCAGATTGGCCCTACTACCACTGATGCCATCGGGCAGTTCAGTTGGGAAGAATTTACGATAAATTCTAGTTTTCCTCTGGGACTACTTGGACAGGAATTATTCAATTTTGAGGGTTCCACACGCTAAAGACTTGCAGGAGTCAATGGAAGAATTATCAGCCTCTACCGGTCCCACACAGACTTGCAGAAACCGCCATTTATCTCTTCCAGTTTGAGCCCGTCCTTGAAGCAAGAAGTACTTGCTCTTCCCATCCCATGGCTTCTACTGCTACCCTTGCGATTTTGCTGCTTCTTCTTCTTCCACTCGCCAAATTAGCCCAAGCTCAGAGAAACATAACCTCGGGATCTCTTACAGCAGGTGACCAGAACGCCTTGTGGAGATCACCATCCGGAGACTTTGCTTTTGGATTCCAGGAGATCGGGAGAGATGGCTTCCTCTTAGCCATATGGTTCGACAAGATACCGGAGAAAACAGTCATCTGGTCCGCGAATGGGGCCAATTTATCTCGTGAAGGGTCCAGAGTCGAGCTGATCCAGGGAGGCGGTTTTGTTCTCGAAGATCCGAATGGGCAAGAGGCCTGGGCTCCCGTGCGTACTGGAGTTTCCCATGCTTCCATGCTAGACAATGGTAATTTTGTCCTGGTGAATGAAACAGGCTCCAACTTGTGGGAGTCTTTCAAACATCCCACTGATACTATCGTTCCTACATAGGAGTAAGATCGAAACATCAAACTTGTCTCCCGATACTCTGACACAAACTACTCAACTGGGAGATTCGAGTTTAACATGCAGTTTGACGGGAATTTTGTCATGTTAACTTGTCTCCCGGTCTTCGATGTGTCTAGTGCCTACTGGTTGACCTTTACCAACAACACTGGCCAACAGGTGATTTTCAGCCGGTCCGGCCAGATCTATGTCACAGGAACGAACGGTTCTGTGATTAGTACTATAATGTCAGAGATTGTCCAGGG
>CXYZ01016317.1:435546-459724 GCA_900006705.1 Sonneratia caseolaris | reverse complement strand
ACCTCATCTCAATATATATGTTATTAAGAACATTTTATATGATTAAATGAGCCAAAATTAAATTTATAGATCCCATAGTTTTCCTTCTATGATTCTCTCTAACAAAACATATTTAAGATGGTTTCCATATCCCACTAAAATTTTGAGGGAAGTGTTGTTCTTGGTCAAAAGTCAATGGAATCTTATATAATTACATCTATATTGATTTGATATATAAATATTTAATATTTAATTAATATCCTCAAATCTAATATCTTATCATTATTCTTTTCTTAAGCATATGACCTTATTTATAATCGAAAAAATTTGTATTATCATCCTTAGGGACTGGCCCGCGGAATATGGCTTATTCAAACTTTTTTTAAAAAAATAATTCAAATAGAGATTTCACACAAGCGTTGAAACTTTATGAAAAGGGGAATTCATGCTTGCGTGACGTAATAACAAAAATAAATATTTTTTTGGCCGAATATAAAATGAGCATTAATAAAGATTCTTCACTTTGGAACGGACATATTAATTATTATTATAAGTGTAATAGTATATATATATATATACACTCAAAAGATTTAATTTTTTTTAATTATATTAGAGATTTATATATTTAAAATGAGATAGTAAAAGTGAGAAATAAATAAAATAGAATTAGAAATTTTACAATAATAATTAAACTTATTAATTCTTAATTATTAACTTGATACATGCAATTCAATTCAATTTCATCCCGCCCATTCCACTGTACCAAACGGAATCCATCAATATTTCTTGTCATACCGACGCGGCGGGGTAATGAGAACCAGAAGGCGGATAGGCAATCAGGAATACAGAGATGATTAAGAGAAGGAGAAGGGAGAGACTGTAATGTAATGGTAGACGATGATGTCCCTATGAAGAGAGAATGGATCCAGAAGGAGAGAGAGAGCATAAGGAAGGATTCTCAATTGTCATCCATCGTGTCCACTTATTACAGGATGATCTGTCCTATATAGAAGACAACCTCCTCGTCTTGTACCTTATTTACATTTAAGTCCCTCTTTTAAGCTAACCCCCCTAACTTACTATTTTTCCCAATAGGTGCCCGAACCATGACATGGCTCCCCCACTTAAACAACCTTGTCCTCAAGGTTGGCAGCAGGAAAACGTAATTTCAGGTCATGAAGGAATTCCCAAGTAGCATCAGCAGGAGAAGCATTCGACCAGTGAACAAGCACCTTGGTGGCTGCATGATTACCCCATTTAACCATTTTTCTTTCAAGTATGGCAATTGGGTAGGAGGGTTGCTCATCAGGGAAGTGCTCTGGAATGGCCGTGACATTGGATGGGGGACCTTGTGCTCGTTTCAACATGGAGACATGAACCGTGTGATGAATCTTGGCAGCTGGGGGTAGGGCAAGCTTGTAGGCCACTGGTCCCGCCCTCTGCAAAATTAAGAAGGGACCCACATATTTAGGAGACAGCTTGTTACTGTGGCATGTTTCGAGTGAGGCTTGTTTGTAAGGAAGCCATTTGAGATACACCCAGTCACCCTCCTTAAACTCGCGCTCACTTCGACGCTGATCCGCGAACTGTTTTATGCGAGCTTGAGCCTTGTGAAGTTGGTCTTTGAGTTCCTTTATCATTTCTTCATGCTGTTGAAGTTTCTGATCAACTGTAGCTATCGCAGAATCTCCAGCAAAGTATGGTATGTGAATTGGAGGAGCCATACCATATAGAGCCTCGAAAGGGGTCTTATTGATCGACGTGTGGAATGTGGTGTTGTACCACCATTCTGCAAGTGCCAACCATTGCAGCCATTTATAGGGATGCCTACTTGTCATACATCTCAGATAAGTCTCCAAGCACTTATTGACAATTTCTGATTGCTTGTCCGTTTGAGGATGGTAAGATGACGAGAGGTTAAGGGTCACTCCTTGGGTGAAAAACAAATCCTACCAAACAGAGCTTAAAAAGATTGGATCGCGATCACTGATAATCATGCAAGGCATCCCGTGGAGCTTGTATACATGGTCTATGTATTGTCGAGCCACCTGAGGTGCAGAGAAAGGGTGACTAAGAGCCATAAAATGTGCATATTTGGTGAGCCGATCAACCACCACCTGTATGACATCCTTGCCCTCTGACTTTGGTAAACCTTCTATGAAATCCATTGTGACCTCAACAAAGGCACCTTTAGGTGGTGGTAGAGTTTGCAACAAGCCGAGGTACTTAACATTCTCGGGCTTATGGCGATTGCATATGTCACAGTCACGAACATAGTTACGAACATCCTTTTGCATTCCTTTCCAATACAGTAATACAACTAGCTTCTTGTAGGTTGCTTGGATTCCAGAGTGACCTCCCAAGGGGGAGTCATGGAACATACTAATCAACCGCCTCCTTAAGCCCAAATCTTTACCAACCACCAATCGTCCATTGCGCTGAAGTTGAGAATGACTCCATGTATATTTCGGATGAGCTGATGAATTGGACTTGAGGTTAGTAATGAGTTGTTGTGCCTTCAAGTCTTGCACCCAACTCTGTTGGATTAATGGTAGAATCTCAGAGGATACCATTGAGATAGCTCTGCAATGCAACTCCCTGCCTTCAATTCGAGACAAGGCATCGGCAACCACATTGTCACATCCCTTCTTGTAGCGAATCTCATAGTCGAACCCGAGCAGCTTGGCTAGCCATGTATGTTGCAATGGAGTTGTAAGTCTCTGTTCGAGCAAAAACTTCAAACTCTTATGATCAGTTTGAATGATAAAGTGTCGGCCTAATAAATAATGGGACCACCTTTTGACCACAAATAGGATGGCATAGAGTTCTTTCTCATATGCTGAGAGCCCTCTACGTTTGTAGGATAGAGCTTTGCTAAGGAATGTAATTGGACGCCCCTCTTGCATGAGTACAGCCCCAATTCCTTCGCTGGAAGCATCAGTCTCCACAATGAATTCTTTTGAAAAGTTTGGTAGTGCCAAGACAAGGGCTGAAGTCATCGCAAGTTTAAGCTGCTCAAAAGCCTTGTTGGCAATGTCAAGCCAATAGAAGTTGTCCTTTTTTAGTAGCTCTGTGAGAGGCCTACTAATGAGACCATATTCCTTGATGAACCTTCGGTAATATCCAGTGAGGCCAAGGAACCACGGAGCTGCTTAAGTGTGCGTGGGGCTGGCCACTCCTTCACTGCTTCCAACTTCTTAGGATCAGTAGATACTCCCGCTGCTAAAACTAAGTAGCTGAGATACTCTACTTGACACACCCCCAAAAACACACTTGTTTCGTTTCGCATACATGCAGTGGTGTTTTAACAACAATAGGGTTTGTCTTAGATGATCTCGATGCTCAGTAAGGTCTCTGCTATACACAAGGATATTGTCAAAAAACACTAGAATGAACCTTCGAAGATAGGGACGAAATACCTCATTCATTAAGCCTTGAAAGGTTGAGGGTGCATTCGTGAGCCCAAACGGCATCACCAGGAACTCATAATGCCCTTCATGAGTTCGAAATGCGGTCTTAGGAATGTCCAGTTCGAACATGCGGATCTGGTGGTAGCATGACTTGAGGTCGAGCTTTGAGAAGAAGGCGGCTCCTTGCAACTCATCACAGAGCTCCTCTATCACCGGTATGGGAAACTTGTCTCGCACTGTGATGCCATTTAAGGCCCTGTAATCGACACAAAACCTCCACGAGTTGTCTTTCTTTTTAACCAGTAGCACGGGAGAGGAATAGGGACTGCAACTATTCCTTATAATTCCTGTTGAAAGCATCTCGTGAGTCATTTGCTCAATGATGTCCTTTTGTAGTGATGAGTACCTGTAAGGTCTGGTATTTACAGGTCCAGCACCCTCCTTGAGGACAATCTTGTGGTCATGTGTCCTTGCGGGGGGTAAGGACTGCAGTTCCTGAAACACACAATCAAACTCCTCTAGGAGCTCAGACTTGGGGTCTCCTCTTCACATTTTGTCTTTGTAGCATGTAGTGTGGTGTCCTCTTGTAGACCACATGTGTGCAGCAGTAAAATCTGATCCTTCTTCTTCAGGAGCTTGTGCATCTTATTCTCATTAATCAATTTGAGTCGTTCTCACAGTTTACCTTTAAGGAGGCACTCTGAACCATCCCATGTAAATTGCATTCTCAACTCCTTGAAATTCCAGATGATGTCTCCCAAAGTAGAAAGCCATTGGGTTCCTAGGATCAGGTCGTAACCATTGAGCTTGAGTATTAGTACGTCTGTGATGAAATCTTGGCCTTGCATCCTCCATGTGAACCCCTTACACCATCGATTACAAGTCAAAACAGCCCCATTTGCCACGGTGACCTTCAGGGGTTTCATTTGCTCCATCTTGCATCCTAAGCCTCACATTGTGCCTTCATCTAAGTTATTAGTGCTCCCCAAGTCAATGAGCACTTGCAGCAATTTTTTTTCCACAATTGCTATAACCCTCATGGTCTGGTGCTCATAAGCTCCCGAGAGTGCGTGAAGTGAAATTTTGGGGGCTAGTAGCTCCTCTGCCATTACCTCTTGTCCACCTGTCTCCTGGTCATCTTCATCTTCTACTCGAACCATGAAAATCTGTTGCCTCTTTGGGCATTTGTGCCCAGGCACAAACTTGTCATCACACCAAAAACAGAGGCATTTGGCTCTTTTTTCCTCAATCTCTTTGCTGGAAAGTAGAGTCGAGGTTCCCCTACTAGCTGAGCCTTTTTTGGCGGCCAAAGGAACTGCGTTTGGAGGCAATGGCAAGAGCCCATCTGATTTCACTAGCTCGGCCTTAGCTGAAGTATTCGGAAATGGGCTACTATTGCGGGGATTGGAAACATTGGCTAACATGCTTCTAGGGGCTGAATAAATAGGGCGGCCATTCATGCCAAGATTCATTGAAACTCTTTATACGCTTGAAGAACTGCTCAAGGCTTCATACGTACCTTCTTGAAGACGAGCCAGTGCATAGGCTTCTCAAAGAGTCTTAGGCTTGAACATTCGAATGGGACGCTCGATTTCAGGACGTAGCCCTCCCAGGAAGAGTCCTACCGCATACTCCTCCGAAACATTCACCTTATTCAGCAAGGTATCATAGCCGTCAAGATATTCTTGCAAACTGCCTGTTTGCACCAGATTTCGAAGTTCGGAAATGGGGTCTTCAAACATTCGGCTACTGAACCTTGAGCTCATTGCTTCGACGTATTCCGACCACTGGAGGGCAAACGTAGGATCTCGATTCCTCAAATAACTTTGGTGCCAGTGTAATGCTCGTCCCTCCATGTGGATGACTATGAGTCTTAAGCGGGCTTCCTCGAGTGTCTCATTCATCTGAAAGAATTGCTCACAACGAAACAACCAATCGTCAAAGTTATTCCCATTGAACTTTGGAAACTCAATCTTCCCCACTTGAGAAGCATGGAGATATGGCGAATCATTTCCTCGGTTAGGCCCCTGGTGGTCAGCACCATTCTTGCTTCCTCACGTCTGTTGCATACGTAGTTCTAGGATAAGCTCGCGTAACTCCTCAATCTGTTGCTGGCTCTTAAGCTGTGCATCATAAAGCTCTTGCATCCGTCATTCATGGTCCCATGATGATTCCTCCATTCTGCGACTATCTTGTTGTCTGGTTTCCACCATTGTTGGCCCAAGATAGTGCTCTGATACCAACTATAATGGTAGACGATGATGTCCCTATGAAGAGAGAATGGACCCAGAAGGAGAGAGAGAGCATAAGGAAGGATTCCCAATTGTCATTCATCGTGTCCACGCATTACAGGATGATCTGTCCTATATAGAAGACAACCTCCTCGTCTTGTACCTCATTTACATTTAAGTCCCTCCTTTAAGCTAACCCCCCTAACTTACTATTTTTTCCCAATAGGTGCCCGAACCATGATAGAGACTCTTAAATTTCTTCGTCAATTTTCTATACTGTTTACAAACAAACTCTACATAAAGAAAATTACAGAAGTGCACACGAAAACAAAATAAAAGAAAATGTAAAATTAAGGGCAAGTGGTCAATTTAAAATTAAAATAAATAAAAAAATTNAGAAGGAGAGAGGGAGAGAGAGCGAGAAAGAGAGAGAGAGCATAAGGAAGGATTCTCAATTTTCATTCATCGTCCCCGCATTACAGGATGATCTGTCCTATATAGAAGACAACCTCCTCGTCTTGTACCTTATTTACATTTAAGTCCCTCTTTTAAGCTAACCCCCCTAACTTACTATTTTTCCCAATAGGTGCCCGAACCATGACAAAAACCTTCTCTCAAGTTTCGATTTGACGGCGTCCAGGAGTTCTTCGCACCTTCGAATGACCTGACAAGTGTATTCATTCACCGAGCAGGGGTGGGCCAACTGGTTGAGACCAACATATGAGCGGTCACTGTAACAGTGTCACAGAAGCAGCAGCCTGCAATGAACAAAGCTGCAAATCAAAATTCAACCTTCCATGTGTTTTTCATGGGTTCTCAACCTCCCTTCAACCTTCAATCTGAATTAACTGTGATTAACTGGGCTTATTGTGGATCCTTAATCAGTAATTATATTTATTCATAATGGGGGTACGAATAAATCTTTCCTGCAATCGAAGTTATTTGTCTTCTTTCTTCTCTGAGTTTCAGAGGGTACAGACAGATCGATAGTATATGATCGTTGCAGAAATATTGTTAGCAATGGAATCATTGTATGATCCCTGTGACGAGCAAAATTACATCATTTGTATTTGCAAGCAATGGAAAGAATCACTTCTGCAAGGTAGAATCTGACAGGAAACTCTCAGAGCTTCGCCTGCGACCCATTCTGGATAGACTTAGTCGGCATTCCATTCTCCTTGCTGTCCGATTCACGTACACTTGGAGTTGGAGGAACATTGACTACTAGCGAGCAGTTGAAGAACCCGTCTGGCTGCAAGAGAGTTAATTGAATACCGATTCTCAGAGTCAAGCCATGCAAGTCCTGCTACTGTTTATTCATATTCATGTAACTCAAAGAACAATGTGTAAAAAGCAATACTCAGTTCGGTATTGCCATAGGCATGAAACCGATGTGTTCCACGGGCATGACAGGATATAAATCTTCAAGCCATGGAATGTATGTCACCCCAAATATGTACCTATTCAATCTTAGGCAATTCATTCTTACAGCAGTAGAATATGCAAAAGCTATCTGTTCCAATCCTGATTTTTCATGGTAATTGATGGTCCCATTCAACAATTTATGTTTAGCATCATTTCATTGCACCATCAGCTATGCTCGTCTTCGGTAGAACATCAATCTGCAGTTTAAATTACACAGAAGAGAAAACTAACCAGGAGACTATGCCAGCTTCCTCGAGTGGCCTTTCTGCTTGACCCAAGTCACTAGTCCCTCCCCGACTCGGGGATTCTGGTTGGGAAACTATCCTCCCAGCTACATCTTGTCATGCACATAGCGTGTTACCCTGAGGTTGTGCTTCAGGAAAGCGGCCCTTCTTAAGAAGAAATACCCCTCACGGGCTAGCAGCAAGCAATTTGACCCAGGAACCAACTTGTAACCTGTTAGCTGCCCTGTCCGGTTCACAGTTCTCATATTCCTTATCTGAATAACAGAAAAGGCCAAGTACCCTTTGCATCTGTGTGGGCGAGAGAGAGAGAGAAGACGAACAAGGCTTACAATCCATTGATGGGCAATAAGGGGGTTGCAGTCTCGCATAGCCTCCATCTCAGACCCGATGAGTTCTTCCTCGGCATAGAATGCATTGTTGTGGATATTTTCCTTTCCTGGTCTTTCAACTTTGACGTTTACCTCAATGAACTGTATACATCAGGGAATGGCTTGCCTATTAACTACTGTCAGAAAAAAAAAGAATGAATGAAACTTCCATTGTTCCAGAAGTAATATAACTCAGAGATGATCAATCCTCAACCACAGCACAAGTTGTGATCCACACTTCTGTGATGTCCTCAAATACCAAATCCCAACTAATACTGATGCTACAGTCAAGAAATATAATCGGATCAGGTTCGTACTAAAGAATTCTAAGAAGAAATAGAGATTGAAAGATCATTGCCTAATTATGGGCTTCACCAGGTTTACAATCTACGGCCATGTCCATGTCCATTCTAGCAACAAAGAAGTGCTGATGGACCAGAGCGAGCAATCATTGTACCGTGCTGCAGCGCTCCAAGACTCAGAATGCTCGTGAGCTTATCCTCTGCTTTGATTTTCCCATCATCATATAACAACGTATTCAGTATTCAGTATTCAGTCAATACTTTCAATGGAATCACATTATCTCCAAGATATGTGTAGACAGGATACACTTGCCTGATAGAAGTGCCAGAAAAATCCATACTCATAGTTTGCCATGGTACATATGAATGACACCGTTAACCTTCTAGACCATCTTACTTCACCTAAACCGTTCTCCAGACTTGATGCTTCCACAGGATCCCCTGATCCTCTTCATGCAGACAAACACAGTTCTCAATAGCATTAATGCCTCCAGCGCAGATAGTAAAATGCACATCAAAGTACTTGATGTAGCCTAAACAATCACATCCCTTCAACATAAAAGGTTGAATCAGTAAAAGAGGAGCTAGACGCAATTTGTTGCAACTTGCTATAGGTTGCCAGAAATGGAGAGTAGCAGGGAGAGATCCCCACCCTTTTAAGAGAATGTGCATTTTTGCCCAGACCATCTTCCCCAGCATCGAATGCGTTCTTCTGATAATGTGCTTCGTTGGGAGCTCCGTCAGGCACAACCATCTCGACAAAACTTAATCGGTGTGCCACAGATCTCCGACCTCGACTACCATCAAGATGTGACATAGAATAGATAACTAGTCCCTCCCCGGGCATGAATCCAATCCGGAAATTCCACTGCAGACCAAGGAGAAATTATGAATCCTTCTGGTATTTTAAATATAACTGACAAATACCAATTTTCCACAAAGCTCAGATTTGTAATAAGGTGCAACAACAATTTCAAGTTAACCTTCACGCCCAGGTTGCACCGCTTATGTGCCAAATGATTTAATAGTTACATGAATTAGACTCACCTTTTACCATTCGATGAAATGCCCATTAACACCAAATCTCGGGCCATTAGGCTGAATGATGTGCAGAGGCTCCATGTCGCTCCAATTGACACCACCTCTAGTCTCACCGGGAGTGTTGTCTCTCAGAGGATCAACAGGTGGGAGAGGAAATGACTTGCGGTCCTCAAACTCTAGGACAACCACATTTTGCATTTCAACAAAGGATGCGGAGCCCTTCTACGAGACGAGCATAACCATTTTCCATGGGGCAATCACACCCCGTGTGGCAGAAAACTAATGGTTTAGAAAGTCTATGGCTTAGAGCATCGGCTTCACGGTAAGAACCGGCATTCCTGTGCAAAAGAAGTTCCAAGTGATTGTGGAAGGGCCAAGCTGTGGACATCCAAGGGTCAATCAAGCATATCAGACCCATGACATCCAAGGGTCAATCATGGCAAGGTCCATACAAAGGATCTCAAAAACCAAATTTTGCGAACATGTTGGGTCCGACCCTTTTTGAATTCGACTGAAATCAGAACTTAGTAGACTTCATGAAGGCTTTATTTTCCCCTTCCTCCCGTGGTAGGTTCAACCGCAAGAGTCAATGACATCCTTCAGTGATGCGCAATAAATTGAAACCAGACCCTCCGGGACTCTACTTCACAGGGCCACATATCTCCTCGACTATACACCTAAATAGATCAACAAACGATCGATCTTTGCCCGGTCGAAATTAGCTCAATGGAGAATGGCAAGCAGCCCTTCCTCCCTTCCGATGAGTTAGAAGGCCACAACCATGGCCACGGTGAGGCTCGGAGCTCCTCCATCTCTGGCTTGTTCTTCTCCCACGGGACCGAAGATATCGCCCCGATAAAGGATGCTGGCAGCTTCCTCCGTGAGTTCTCTTCGGAATCAAAGAAACTGTGGTCCTTAGCAGGCCCTGCGATCTTCACTTCCATCGGCCAGTTCTTGGTCAATTCGGTTCCGGTGTTCTTTGCCGGCCATGTTAGCACCCTAACCCTTGCAGCCCTCTCCATTGGGAACACCGTCCTCTCCGGCTTCGTCTATGGGATCATGGTACTTAAAGTGATATACTTCTACATAAAATCATATTCAGTCTATAGATAAGAATTCTGTAGACTTACAGTGATTTGTTTTTTTTAATTTTTGGCAAATAGATGGGAATGGGGAGTGCACTGGGGACGCTATGTGGGCAAGCATTCGGGGCAGGTCAGCTCGACGTGCTTGGAATCTATATGCAGCAATCGTGGGTCATCCTCAGCGCGGCCGCCCTCCTCCTCTGCCCCATCTACGTGTTCGCCGGCACGAACCTGAGGCTGATCGGTCAAGACGAGCAGATCGCTGGGGCCGTAGGGGCGTTATCAATCTGGACGATACCGCTGCCCTTTGCATTCGCCCTGAACTTCCCGATCATGAAGTTCCTGCAGGCCCAGAGCAAGTTCATGGCGGTGGCGGTGATCTCGGCAGCCGTGCTGGTCCTCCACACCTTCCTCTGCTGGCTCCTAATGCTCAGGCTCAGATGGAGCCTAGCCGGGGCAGCAGCAGCCCTCGATATCTCCTGGTGGGTCACCGTTCTGGCCAAGCTCGTCTACATTTTCAGCGGCTCGTGCCCTGGAACCTGGACCGGGTTCTCTTCCAAGGCATTCCATAACCTCTGGGGCTTTATTCGTTTGTCACTGGCATCCGCCTTGATGCTCTGGTTAGTGAAACACACAGAACACATCTGGTAATTATTTCCCAGATGTCTTTACGTTCCCTAGGCAGCAATTGTATTGAGGCTACAGTTTCTACGAAAAGCTTGATAGTTAGAAGTATTGTCGACTTCTCCGGACATAGACCATAATTTTGTCCGGTTGATGATGACATCGATAACTCTGGTTTGTGCATTTCGGTACGATCACTCCTCCAGCTTGGAATTCTGGTATTACATGGTGATCATTTTGATTGCTGGATATCTGAAGAATGCCCAGACTTCTGTCGGTGCCTTGTCCATCTGGTAAGTCCCTTTCCTCTTTCTTTTATTACACCGAAATTCCTCATATATATATATATATATATATTCAACTCTTTAATTTGGAAATTTCTGCAGCCTGAACATAGTGGACTTGGCTTTCATGGTGTCCGCTGGAATCCTCATCGCAACAAGGTACGGACTCGGATTCCAAAATACCATCCGTTTCGCTACGATCCCTAAGAATGATACAGTGATGACTCAGTCGCCGACAACATCGGTGCCCTTAGATGATTACAAACCGAATGTGATGTAAAATAAATCTGCATAACTTGCAGCGTGAGGGTATCGAACGAACTCGGGGCGAGTCACCCGAGGACGGCCAAGTTTTCGGTTGGCATGGCGGTGGTGAGTTCGTCCGCACTCGGCCTCACCATCTCAATCGTCCTAGTGGCCTTGAGGAAGGTTTACCCGTCGTTATTCTCTAATGACACTTCTGTCAAGGATCTCGTCGAGGATCTCACGCCGTTGGTCGCCATCTGCATCTTTATTAACAGCATCCAGCCCGTTCTCAGCGGTAATCTCGTCATCTTCGCATTTGGTTTCCTCTCTGTTTTCAATCCCCCACCACAGCGTGAACTCTTAAATATTTAACATGCACATTTGCTGCAGTTAGGATGATCCAATCGGTTCGGCTTCTGAGTTCTGACTACCCACGATATTTCTTCTGTATATATGTCAGGCGTGGCGATCGGGATAGGATGGCAAGAAGCCGTGGCATACGTCAACATCGGGTGCTACTACCTGTTTGGGATTCCTCTGGGCATCATCCTGGGGTACAAGCTCAGAAGGGGCGTCAAGGTAATCACCCTCAAATTGAATACATGCAGATATCCCTGTGGATCGTGCTCACAACCAGGAGAAGTCATGGGAAACCGCCCATTTCTAGAACTCGAATCTGAATATATCCTATTCACCCGGCAAAACGAATACATATGATGCCGTGATCCCCGGTATTTATATGCACATTAGCGGTTTAAGATAGAATCATGGAGGAATGAGAATCAAGAAACCGGATCAAATCTGATCGATCGTATCTTTCCAAGCAAATATTTCAGAGAATGAAAGGATCTTCTTCATGGTGGACTTTCTTTTCTTTTCTTTTTTTTGCAGGGTATATGGCTGGGAATGTTGTGCGGGACAATCGGCCAAACCATCGTTCTACTGGTCATGGTTTACAAAGCAAATTGGAACAAAGAGGTATCACTACTACTTTTGTAGCTAGCGACGGCCAGAAAGAGATGGCGGGATCAACTTAATTACTGATGCGAGATGATTTCTGCTGCAGACTTCAATTGCTGAAGAGAGAATAAGGAGATGGAAAGGTGCAGATGAAGGCTCTGAAACCGTCAGGGAGCACTTCCGGTGATCGGAATTAATATTTCCGGCAGAGTAGTGATCGCCGAATAGTTCTCCAGAATCCCGACACCCATGTTTTTTTTTCCCCAAAAAACTGAATCTTCGAAATCATTGCCATTCAGTTTGACATTCTTAGCCTATGCAATACGAGACTGTCACAACACATAAACTTCTCCTTCGGATGATAGTTGGTCGACGTATATCATAATATTTAATTTATTATTTATTATATTTTATTATCTAATAGTGACTAATACTTGAAAAAGAATGTAGAAACCGCAGCAGCTAACATTCTCGGCTCGAAGATGGAGGCCGAGACTGAGACTGAGGGAACTCGAAAGAGCTGACGGTTAGGTCGGGGAGGCCTGTTCAGACTGCGACTACTGTGTGTCTTTTCAACTATATTAAATTACCTGTCAATTTTCACGGGGAGACTGTTGACTATTCCGGATAAGATAATCCCCATTGCAGCCGAGAGCAAGGGACCGTTCACACCAGTAGTAGATCGGACTCTCCATTGGACGGTGAGAAGGAGGGACGTCGCGTTCCGTCCCGGTCCAGGACGGTAGACATTTCCGGCGGGGCCAAAGATAGGGAGTACTCGACGAGATGCAGATGGCAAGTTCAACACAGACCGCTGCCTCATCAGTTGAAGATGTCAGACACGACGGCCAGACACGCTGTCCCATTGATTGACTCATGACTATATCGAAGCCTCTAAGTAATTTAACCAATGTTTCTTGGCTGACCCGACAAGGGGACTTCGCTCTATCGTGACTATTAGGGTTTGTGTACACAAAATCCTTAATACTATTACACTATGATTCACACTAAAGCTTTTAGCCACACGTTTATCGGAAAAGATTTCTCTAGCAAACAACAATGTAATTTATTGCCCATGGGACCGTCATGTTGTTGTAGGTTCGACCAGCATGAGTCAATAAACATGTTGAAATCATGCGCAATAAATTGTTACCAAGCCTCCTCCCTCTCCTTTACTTCACTGGGCAAAACATTATCCTCATCAACTACAACAGCTTAGTAGGTTGTCTTCGTTCTCGAGACCAGTGCGGCATGGAGAACGGCAAGCAGCCCCTCCTCCCTCCGCGGGCGGCAGGGCGATCAGGCTATGAGTCGGAAGCCCACGACCGCGGTGGCGACGAGCCCCAGAGCTCCCCCGCTTCCGGCCTGTTCTTCTCCCACGGAACAGAAGATATCGCCCCTATAAAGGATGCCTGCGGCCTCTTCCGGGAGTTCAGCTCGGAGTCAAAGAAACTGTGGTCACTGGCAGGACCCTCGATCTTCATCTCCGTCTGCCAGTTCTTGGTCAATGCTGTTCCTGTATTGCTAGCAGGCCATGTTAGTACCCTCACGCTTGCGGCCATCTCCATCGGGAACACCGCCATTGGCGGCTTCGTCTTCGGGATCATGGTACATTAATCTCTCCTATAAAATGTTGCGAAAACGATTCGATATACACATTATAACAACTTATAGTCCAACATATTTATAGAATAGATTGTAGATTACAGAGGGACCACTTGGGAGACTTTTTTTTTTTAACCCCGTTTTACATAGTGATTTTGTCTGTTCAAATATAGTTGGGAATGGGGAGCGCCCTGGAGACGCTATGCGGGCAAGCGTTTGGGGCGGGTCAGATCGAAATGCTCGGGATCTATATGCAGCGGTCGTGGGTCATCCTCAACGCCACCGCCCTCATCCTCTGCCCCGTCTACGTGTTCGCCGGGCGGATCCTGAGACTAGTGGGGCAAACCGAGCAGATCGCCAAGGCTGCGGGGCAGTTCACGGTCTGGACGATCCCCATAACTTTCGCTTTCGCTTTTAACTTCCCGATACAGAAGTTCCTGCAGGCGCAGAGCAAGCTCATGGCCATGGCCGTGATCTCGGGAGCCATGCTAGTCCTCCACATCTTCCTCTGCTGGTTCCTAATGCTCAGGCTTGGATGGGGCCTTGCCGGGGCGGCGGTAGCCCTCGATGTCTTCTGGTGGCTTATCGTGCTGGCCCAGCTCGGCTATGTCGTCAGTGGCTCGTGCAGCCCCACCTGGTCGGGGTTCTCCTTGAAGGCATTCCAAAACCTATGGGAATTTGTTCGCTTGTCCCTGGCCTCTGCCTTGATGCTCTGGTTAGTACGTCTTCAACCGAAACTTCCCAACCTTTTCCCCCACATTATATCCATAAGTAATAATAGCAAATACTAAAAAGAAAAAAAATCTTCCATATTATCCTAATTAAAAACATTTCCCTGAATCCAAGAGTTAGATCAATTGAACATGTCACATACATGTTTCGTGAATTATTTATGATATTATAAATTCCATCGTCCGATTTATCTAGAAACAAAGGGTATCAATTCCTTCAAAATTTAGCTGATTATATGCATTTATGATTGTAAATTACTTTGATTATTTTTTTGACACGTGGCATCGATAACTTATGCATCTCTCTTTAAGATCATTCATCCAGCTTGGAAGTGTGGTATTACGTAGCACTGGTTTTTATTGCCGGATATCTGAAGAATGCTGAGGTCTCCGTCGGTGCCTTGGCCATTTGGTAAGTTCCCCTTTTCTTCTTCTTCTATTTTTTATTGCTGTGTTTTCTTGGGTGAAATATTACTATTTCTTTTAGGGTTGATTTGATTAATGTTAATCCAACGTCTCATGAATGCTGAAGAATTACCCTATAACAAGATAATTGTCATGATTCAATCATAATCTCATTATTTTTTTCAATTACATATATATATATATATATATGAGATATATGAATTTATAAGAAAAAAAAAAGATAATATAAGGATACGTTAAATTGCACAACAATAATCAAACTTACAATCTCTTAATTGTCCGACCGATAACAGTGTTATTACACCAAACCCTCTTTCCTAATATCTCTAGATTTTTAGATACTAAACGACATGTGAAAAAATTAATAATTTCTTATGAAAATGATCCGATACAAGAATGTAATTAGAGAAATGGGGTTTGATATAACATAATTGTTCCTAACTTAACAACTAAGAGACTGTGTGTTCAATTCTTATTGTGAGATTTCCCGTGTTCCTTTATTTCCCTACTTCTACCATCTCATTTTTACCTCATGGTGGAATACACTCCATTTGTTTTGTTCCCCTGAATAGTAATAAGATTTGTAGTTTTGTCCACTCCGCCTCAAAATCAAGATGCATGGCTTGGATTTGGTGTATATTATTGATACTAAAAACGTAAGTGGATTTTAATTTGAACTTTCTTTGCTCATAAAATCTGAATTTGGGTTTTGTGAAAGTGTAATAATATATTTGTAAGTCGATATCGACAATATTGGTATACCTAGGCTACATTTGCGGATGTAATTTGCCTTTTTTTGTCCCCTTGGAAAATTTTTGCAGCATGAACATTGTCGAACTTGCTCTCATGGTGACCGTTGGGATACTCGCCGCAATAAGGTACGCGCCCGCCCCCCTGATCCTTCACTATGAGCTTGGACGCCATATTGACCGAAGGAATAGAAAAACTTGAAACGATGAACAATCTCCGTTAATCAAATGGTCGCACTTGATGTGCTCCATCGACGATCACGAGCCGAACGTTGATAAGTAAATCTGCATTTAAAACTACTTGCATGCAGTGTGAGGGTATCGAATGAGCTCGGGGCAGGTCACCCGAGGACGGCCAAGTTCTCCGTTGGTGTATCCATCGTAACTTCAACAGTCATGGGCCTCGCGATCTCGATCGTCCTGATAGCCCTCAGGGAGGTTTACCCATCCCTTTTCTCCAGCGACACTTCTGTGAAGGATCTCGTCAAGGATCTCACCCCGTTGCTCGCCCTCTGCATCTTCATCAACACCATTCAGCCTGTTCTCAGCGGTAGTCTCGTCATCGATCCCTCTTCTCTCCCGTTAAGAAGCCAACTCATAGCATGATCTTGTGTTCGTCACGCATGTATACCGCTGTAAAGACGATCGATCATCAGATGATCTAATTGGACAGAAGCCTCTCACTAGCTACCCGGGATTTCTTCTGTAATGGCAGGTGTGGCGATAGGAGTCGGATGGCAGGAAGTGGTGGCCTACGTCAACATCGCTTGCTACTACCTGTTTGGCGTTCCGCTGGGGCTCCTCTTGGGATTCAAGCTCAAGTGGGGCGTCAAGGTAAATATACCCTCAAACCCATAGCCCAGAGAAACCATGCAGATCAACCACCCATTTCTTAGACTCGATCTCGAACCGAAAATACAAAAATGGAAAACCTAGGAGAAGAGCTGGCATTAGAGCTGTGGAGAAGTGAGAAGCAGCTACACCAAATCCATGCGTCTTTAGTGACATTTTGCTAGGAAGGAAGGAATAGCCTGTCCCCAGAAGTAAGCTTGCAGCCAAACTGGAACAAAGGGGTAACAATCGTATTGTATAATTTGGTCATTCCACGTGATTCTTCCTCAGGGCATATGGCTGGGAATGTTGTGCGGGACGATCGTGCAAACCATTGTTCTCCTGGTCATGGTTTACAGAGCGAATTGGAACAAAGAGGTAACGCTAGCCTTATCTATAGCGACGGCCTACGAAGTGATTGATGACCAAAAGATCAAATCAAATTGCTGACGATATCGTCTCTGTCTCGCAGACTTCAAACACTGAAGACAGGCTCAGGAGATGGGGAGATGGGGGCGGAGATTCTGAACCTTTAGGGACGGAGATTGTTGAGAAATGAAGACGATCGCGATCGAATGCTGAGGCGCACATAGAACTTTTACGTAAAACAAGAGGACCGTTCACTAATTTTGAAATCATTTGGTTGACAGGTAGAGATCCAGGGAATTTTCCACTCGAAATTGGAAGATTCAAGGTTCAATCTTGTAGCCCACCTAGGCTCATTGATTTTTCTTGTAACCAAAAAAACAAATTAAATATCACTGAATAATAATTTCTAGGATCACGATAATAGATGTACTGATGTGTGCTTATTGTTTTATCCAATATTTCACATTTCCTTTCTTCCTATTTACCAGCGGTCCGGAATCGGAAACGGAATGATAGATTTTAGCATTCTTGTTTGATTTACATCGGAATCGGAAAGATAACCCTTCCTGTAGCCGATAGCACCATCGATGCCGCTGGATCGGACTCCTGTTCAGAAGTTGGAACCCTCCATTGGACGGTGAGGGGGAGGTCGCGTACCTTCTCGAACCAGGACGGTGGAGGTTTCCGATGGGGCCAAAAGACGAGAGAGAGTACTCGCTCGCAGGATGCGGATGACAAGTTCAACACAGACTTCGACAAGGCTGTGGGACACGTTGTTGTCCTATTGATACACACACACACATAATTACATGGAAGCTTCTATGCAATCTAGTCAATTAACTCATGCTACAATACATCTTCCCTCGGTGTGGTTGATCGGACGAGGGTGGGCTGTACCGAATTCCATTTATTAGGGTTGTTCAGACAAAACCCTAAAAAAAGAAAAAATCACATTCCTCTCAACGGATGTAATTCACTGGAAAGCTCTATGGCCATGAGTTTCTCGTCAAAGATTTCTTTTTCTATAGCAAATTGTACATTCAAGGGTCCCATGTAATTTCATTGTCGATGGACCACGTGGACCACGTTTTGGTAGGTTCGAACAGGAAGGGTCAATAAGACGCTTCAATCATGCGCAAGAAATTGCTACCCAACCCTCTTGATACGAACACTGCTCATTGGCTTTATCCGCCCAACCCGACCCGACCCGACTTTCCCAAATGGGTCATCCGACCCGTAACTCCATAAATGCACTCATACGATCTTGTAGGTTAAAGAGAAGGGGGGTTTTTCCTTCTCTGGCTCTTCCCCTCCGTCCTCCTTTCCTCTCTTTCTATACGTATCATCAATATAGTTACTCAAGAATCGGAGGGTCGATGCGGATTACAACTCTCGGATTCAACTTTTTCTCAGGTCTCGGAAACTCCCACAGCCCTGAAGTAACCGAAACTCGACCAGACCTGGAGGCACATACCCGAACCGTGATGAGCCATCCTCATCACCTCTCCTCTTTGCTTCATTGGGCAACACATTATACGCTCATCAACTACAGCAGCATAATATGTTATCTTCGTTCTCTTGAGATCAATGCAGTATGGAGAACGCCGTCAAGCAGCCCCTCCTCCCTCGTCGGACAGCAGATAAATCTGTCGATGAGTCGGACGCCCATGACCGTCCCGCTTCCGGCCTGTTCTTCTCCCATGGAACGGAAGACATTGCTCCGATGAGGTACATATTACGCGCCCGTCCCCCTGATCCTTCACCATGTGCTTTGACGCCAGATCGACCGGAGAAACCGAGAAAAACTCGATACAGTGAACACTCTCCGTTCATCAAACGGTTGTTGCATCTTGATGATTACGAACCGAACGCTTCATGTAAATCTGCACTAACTTGCAGCGTGACACTTCTGTCAAGGATCTCACTCCGCTGCTCGCCATCTGCATCTTCATTAACACTACTCAGCCTGTTCTCAGCGGTAATCTCGTCATTGGCCTCCTCCGCCCCCTTTAAGAAGCCAACCAATAGCATATATATGATCTTGTATTCGTTGGCGGCATATTGCTGTGAAGACGATCGATCAGATGATCTTAATTGGATGGGCTGCTAAACTACCCAGGATATCTTCTGTATGGCAGGCGTGGGTGTAGCGACCGGACTCGGATGGCAAGAAGCAATGGCCTACGTCAGCATCGCGTACCAAGAAAAGTACGGGGTGGCCTCGATGTCATAGTTAACGACGGTCGCTTCTCTGTCGCTGTTCCCCGTGACGGAGCGCAAAGTGAGAACAACTTGGAAAAAGTAAAAAAAAAAAAAACAGAGGGCAGAAATGGAAAAGTGCTTGTTTTAAAAGAAAATCGGAGCATGCTATTTTTCGACAGTGCGGTTGTAGATCTCCCTGTTTAGTAACCTGACCGACCCGACCCGACCCGCATTGCTTCGGCTCCGAATTCAAAATAAATATTATGCTAACCGTACGATATAATTAAATCACGATAATTCTATTAAAATTCACATGATTTTCAAAATAACACAATCCTATCGATAAAATTATCAAAAAGTTAATTCTAAAATTAAATACAATCCGAAACAATTCATATTAGGTCAAATTTAGCTTGCCACGTCAAGAGTTGCCAACGGAAAATTTTCGACCTAGCTCTCCTTACTAATCTTATAACCCAATCATCTGGCTTTGGATCGCGGGAGGCTGATTCGACAATTTTGTGCGGCAACTGATTTTCTTGTTAGATGTGCAAATTCTGATAGTCCGATTTTCCGATAGTCCTATCCATGGAATGTACGGTCTTTTCTGTTTTATGATAACGTGGGTGTTGGTGCCCTCTGACCTGTCGGGGAGGTGGGCCTTTCTGGTCGAGAGAGGCATGTAATTAACCCCGTGAATGTCCTGAGGAGTCGGATCTCGACCCGTCAATCAGTTGTCGGGAGAGACGACTTACTTTCCCCTACGATAGTGATAGGCTCAAAAGAGTTAAACTTATATATAGTAACAGCATTTGGATCCCATTTTTCAACAGTTATAACTCACACATGTCACGTGCTACAAGTTGAGTATTTATTTTTTCGGTTCTGGACTTATAAGCACTGATCTTAAGGAAGAATAAGTTTATATAGTAATATATTATAATAAAATGTAAATTTTTATCGAACTTATAAGAGTAATTGACTCATATTTAATTTCAATTTTATAAGAAAATAGTATTGAATTTCTTATATATTAAAATATTTAATCTTATTTTTGTAATATAAAATTTCATTTCTCCATATACACTAACTTTTTTTATATTGATAATATCCGACATCATAAAAATCGACTAATTTATCGAAAGATATATTTTATAGTTTAAAACTCATCAATTAAATCTCAAATAACAATTGTGGCAAAATTTGAATTCTAAACCTAACTTATTATATTATATATTACTAACTTAACCATAGATTGTCACTAGGTCACTAGGTCACTAGGAGGGAAACCAACTATTTTTTCACTTGGCTAAGCAGCCGTCTTGTCCGGTCTCTTCTGAAACTGTCTCAGGGACCAACCATCAGGCATTTAATCAGTTAATAATAAATAATTAATTGCTTATTACTACGCCTTCTTCTCTCCTACAAGCTACAAGTATCTCCTCAATCCCCTTTCTGAATGACACTGTAATAAAGTGTTCGTATACACCATGGAGAATGGTAAGCAGCCTCTCCTATCTCAGGGGGAAGTTGACCAGTCAAGCAATGAAGAAGGCCGCCACCACCACCACCAGTCTCAGCCTTCATCCTCCGCGGCCTTCTCCTTCACTCCTGGCACGGATGATATCGCCCCGATCACTGGGGCCCGAGATTTCTTCCGGGAGTTCTCCGTCGAGGCGAAGAAGCTGTGGTTCCTGGCCGGACCCGCCATCTTCACCTACATATGCAGATACTCGCTGGGTGCTGTCACCCAGGTGTTCGTCGGCCACGTCAGTACCCTCGGGCTCGCCGCCGTCTCCATCGAGAACTCCGTCATCGCTGGCTTCTCCTTCGGTATCATGGTACGTGTGTCCCGATACATTCACCGTATGTATGTTCCAGTCGATATGTGGTCATAAGATGCCACGAATATTCAACGAAAAGCTATGATACGCAAGCCCAGAAAGATAGATTTCGGACGATCGATGATGATTTGGTGTTTTTTTATGGTGACCGCAGCTGGGGATGGGGAGCGCACTGGAGACGCTGTGCGGCCAAGCCTATGGGGCCGGGCAGCTGGACATGCTCGGGATCTACATGCAGCGGTCCTGGATCATCCTCAACTCGACGGCCGTCGTCCTCAGCCTCCTCTACGTGTTCGGCGCCAAGATCCTGCGGCTGATCGGGCAGACGGAGGAGATCTCCCGGGCTGCCGGGGAGTTCGCGATCTGGATGATCCCGCAGCTGTTCGCGTACGCCATGAACTTCCCCATCGCCAAGTTCCTGCAGTCGCAGAGCAAGATCATGGTCATGGCGGTGATCGCGGGGGTGGTGCTCGTCCTCCACACCGTGTTCAGCTGGCTCCTCATCCTCCGGCTCGGGTGGGGGCTCGTCGGCGCCGCCGTGGTGCTGAACACCTCCTGGTGGGTCATCGTGATAGCCCAGTTCATCTACATCGTCAGCGGCACTTGTGGCCGCGCCTGGACCGGCTTCTCCTGGAAGGCCTTCCATAGCCTGTGGGGGTTCGTCCGACTCTCTCTTGCCTCCGCCGTGATGCTCTGGTACGTAAAATTCTTACTCATTAAGCAGTAATGATTGACTGATGACCATAATAGAAATTTACACCAAATTCATAAGAAAATACTAACTTAAAAATGTAAGCTTATAGACTCTCTCATTGACATTTGAACGCGTTCCACCTGTCGGCAATCGTCGTTTGTCCTTTTGTCTTGTGTTTGAAAACACCCTCTTCCACTCATACCCCCGACCTAGTAACCGAGCGTAGGCAACTCTTTCTTTCATGTGAACTTGACTTAGGCTCCCTGATCACGAGCTTCACACTCGGCATTGATGCAGAGTCCCGAGCTCATACGAAATTCCATAAGAGGTAGATCATGACCGATCTAAAATCTTAAATATGCGAGTGCAACATCTTTACGTTCTTGTTTTTACTGGTTATGAGCTAGCTTCGAACGAGTGGGTTACTGGTGGATGGGTAGAGAGTAATGCTGCTCTAGTACGTCATCACACGACTGCGAACCCGATAACTGTTGCCGACGTTGCCGTCCAACGGGGGTGAAAAGGTCCGATCCATTCTGATAAAGGGTAGCAAGTTAACTTGAATCGTTGATTGGCTTGACTGGACTAGTGCTGGTAGCTCTCCTACCAGTCTCGCAGAACTGGTTGGACTTTCCGTTGGGTTCCATAGCAACACTTCTCTCCTCTCTCTCTCTCTCTCTCTCTCGCCCTTTTCCTTCCCTCGATTTGTTAATCCAGAAAAAAAAAATATTTGCGACTAACAAGAACACATATGAATTGTACTGACAAAAATTCTGTATCCGACAGATACAGACGACGCTGTTACATTAAATTAAATTGACGTTGTTTACAATGTTTTATATAGTCACTTGTGGGAAATTGCATAAAACTGACATTTGACTCAGACACAATCCATTAAAAAGTGTGGCACAGACGTGGTCCACGTTGACGTTAAGTACAAGAGGAAAAGCCAGCAATGCTGATTGTAACCTGATGCAATTTGGCATTTTAAGTAATATTTTAGATGAGTGACTCAAAAATCTTGTTGATGGAATATAAATTAATTAAATTCATAGTACCTGATGGGTGATACCATAGTTTTTAAAACCGGACCGGACCGGAAACCGATCAGGTATGGGTTCATAGATTTATGGGTCGAACCGCATATTTAATAAATAATATTAATAATATAATATTATCAATAAATCTACGTAATATTACAATTTAACTATAATTTATAATAAAAATCATTAATATAGTCATTATATTAATCTTGGATTCAACACAAAATATGAATATAAGACTAATAAAATAAAATAAATACGTTATAATAATTTTCTATTTTTTATTTTAAGTTGATCGGTTGTCTCATGGATTCAATTGGATTCACTAGTTTGACCGGAAATCGGCCGGTTCAACCGGATTTGACCTAATTTAAAGCGTAATTGGAGTATTTATGAGAACCGGACCGGGTGGGTGGCCGGTTCTCGATCGGACCGTCCGGCCCGGTCCANTTTATGAGAACCGGACTGGGTGGGTGGCCGGTTTCCGGTCGAACCACCCGGCCCGGTCCGATTTTTAAAACTATGGATGATACATGTGACAGACCCAAGTGGGAAAAAATAAAACAAAATAAACAAAGGACAAGAGCACCACAATATTGGCAAGTTGGCAACAAGTATCGTCACTTGCTGAGAAATGCATCTACTCGTGCCGTTTTACTTTCGAGTTCGAGTTTGGTTTGGCCGCTTCCGCCTTGGCAGCACTCGGCATCGAATGCACTGTTGTCAAGTCACCCTTCCTCGGAAGTAGCATATCGGACCCCAGCATGGCGACGCGACAGACGCGACGAGAGAGCTCGTGGACCACGCGCACGCGCGCGGCGGTGCGTGCGATGCTCACCGTTCCTTTAGTGAAAGTCACTTGCGCCGGCGATCATATTTGCCATTGCAGCTTGGAGGTTTGGTACTTCATGATACTGATTCTGTTTGCTGGGTATCTGAAGAATGCAGAAGTCTCCGTCGATGCACTCTCCATCTGGTACGTAACTCCTCCTCCCTCCTTCCCCCTTATCCTCTCTTATTCCTTTATTCCACCGATTTTTAATGTACGGTCTAACCGCTCGCTCGTGATCAATCTCATCGGAAAACCTTTTTACTAAAATCCGATACCTTGTTACAAAATAAATTTTATGACAATATGTCTTCGAGAGCAGTCAATGTGTACTACTAGTAAGTGATTAAACTCCACCAAAAAAATAAATATATCAATGGCCTTATTTCATATTGGATTCCTTTTTTAGAATCTTTATTATTATTATTATTTCGTATGTATTGGATGAAGCCATGATTGTATACCTTCTACCATAATTTTTAAAATCGAACCGGATTGACTATTCAAACCGGTTTGATCAAAAACTAGATAGTCATCCGATTTGCTTTACTTAATTAATTTAAATGTACTCTAAACCTAGTTAAATCCATCTCAACCGGCTAGTTTTTTGTTTAACTGTCAAATCTAATTAAACTAAAAGTCGAATAAGATAAAT
>CXYZ01016317.1:406223-434058 GCA_900006705.1 Sonneratia caseolaris | reverse complement strand
AATATTTTAAAATTTAAAATTATAAATTAATATTCACTATATAATATTTTAACTTTATAATTATTAATAATATATTATTATTTTTATTTATTTATCATATTATTCCATTCATTAAATTTATAGTTCATACTTCACATGTCAGTCCAGTCAAAACTATGCATGCGCAATCAAAAGTATTGCGAAGCATTGATTGATAATACAAAGTCAAATTTACCATTAAAAAATTCTGGGATTCCAACGTTGTAAATGGGAAGGAATATATGTGTGGGCATCCTAACTAAATTAATTAATTTAAATATGAATTAGTCAAAGTAGCCCACCGTGAGTTTGAGCGGAAATGGCGGAGGAGAAGAAAGACCGTAACGCTGGAGAAGTATCATCTTCCACTCCATGGAAATTTATCTTCGACGCAAGAGATGACGAGAGGGGTGTTCTGTAAAGAAGACTAACCTTTAATCATAAATAATATATGAAGAAAATCTGAAAATTAATCAGCATCGCCCATGAGTTCTGATGTTCGGATGGTCACGCCTGTAAACCAGACTTGCATGAGGCCCTTTACCTTTTTCTAATGGCAGCATGAACATATTGGGTTGGACGGTCATGGCGGCCCTGGGAATGAACGCTGCTGTGAGGTAAAAACTTCGCTCTAGGTGTGGTCCCGTTTTCCAACGGCCGCATATTTGAAAATGTTTGCTTTACAGCGTGAGGGTATCGAATGAACTAGGGGCCGGCCACCCGAGGACGGCCAAGCTCGCGCTGGCCGTGGCCGTGATGAACTCTTTCATGATCGGAGTTGCCATCTCGGTCATCTTGATAGCCGCGAGGAACGGCTACCCGTCCCTGTTCTCGAGCGACGCCTCCGTCCAGGCCGCCGTTAAGGTGCTCACGCCACTGCTTGCCGTCTGCATCGTCATCAACAACGTTCAACCTGTCCTCTCCGGTAGTAATTCTCTTTTGGCCTCCGTAGGAAGACGATCCGATACCGGAAAGACAGGATTCCTGAACTGGATCAGAGTAGATTTCTCGTAGAGAAAATCCCAAAGTGATCCAATCCGATTGATGTTGCAGGTATGGCGGTCGGGGCGGGGTGGCAGGCTACGGTGGCGTACGTCAACATCGCATGCTACTACCTGTTCGGAGTGCCGCTGGGTCTCGTTATGGGTTACAAGCTCGACTGGGGTGTTAAGGTGAGGTTCGTTAGTGTGGAATAAGAACCCAAGTCCGCTGGCAAACCAACGGATCAGCTGTGAAACTCGAGGATCGAGTTGTTACTGTGAATTAGCTTCAGAGATCGAGTTTCCTCTCTTCGGTGCGGCTGAGATGTGGTCGTGTGATTTTCAGGGCATATGGAGCGGAATGCTGTGCGGGACAATCGTGCAGACCAGTGTTCTCTTCTTCATGATGTACAAGACCAACTGGAACAGAGAGGTAGAGTCTCAGAAGCTCGACCTGAGTCCCCACCTCGAGAAGAGATGGATTTCAGAGTTCTCACGACTCATTCTCTAAACTGATGGTGTCTGATTTGGATTTCTTCTGCAGGCTTCAATTGCAGAAGAGAGGATACGGAAATGGGGTGGTGGGCATCAAGATTCAGAACAGCCGGCGGCAGAGAACAATGCCGAGAAATGAAGACAACCAGGCCCCTTTGCAGAAGCCGATAGAGAAATAACGGTACAAGCGACAACCACCGACACGCCAAAACTCATTCCGATCATCTCTTGCAAATTCAGTTCCTATCAGAATTTTTGGAGGAATACAAGTCTGCAGGACTAAACTCCACGAATAAAGATCATTAATGAACTCCATTGTTAACCTTTACAATTTACCAACTACTTTGGCATGATCAATAGCAGCTCTGCATCCCCTGATTAAACCAGCAGAATCGATAACATCAAAGACAATATCCATCCGAGAGAATTAGGTTCATGATGCAGGAATCCCGAACAAAGAAGACATAAAATCTTAACATTTTCCACATAATAAAACAGAAACAGAGGCATTACAAGTTGCCATCATTGCCAACATCGAGACCTCATGTGCAATGAAAGTAACATTGTATGAAGAGAAATCGAGAATCAAGCCCAGCAGTGCCACATATCAACAATTCCAGTTTTTTTTTGGGGGGGGGGGGGGGGGGGGGGGGTTGGGGGATAAATAATAAATCTCAGTTAATTGGCCATTGTAGAGATATTCAGCATAGAACAACACTAGTTGACAAGTTGGTGTCTACAAATGCTCGGGACTGCGAGTACTTTCTAGGAATTGAAACAAAGAGAGAAGGTTTTCAAATGTGGTGTTGCTGCCTTGGCATAACTCAGGAGTAAAAAGCAGCAGGAAAGAGAAGCACCAACATAACTTTCCGATCAACGTGAGATGTTGTAGGGGACATGAAGATCCTTGATAACCAGATAGTGAAGCATAGCAAGTTTCATTTATGATCACAAGACTAAAAGCCTGGTAAAACCATATTCGAGGCAGTAAAACCATTAAAATCCTCAAGATTAGCATGCCTAGAAACAACTATGGATATGATTTGTCTACCTGGGTCATGCATATACTTGAGTGGATGCTACGAGCCATTCAAGTTATCTTGGATGGAATTCTGATATGTAAATGAGGCAACTTTCTTCCTTGTTTTGGCAAATTAGCCCACAAATATCATAAAGACAATGAGACTGATAAGCAGCTCAAACCCACAATATGAAATCATAGAGAGGCACAGAATTAAATCCTTCGGAATACAGTCAAAGTAGCAAAATTTCCAGTAAAAATGGAAGCTCAAGAGGTCCATATGACTAGGAGAGTTCAGAAATCAATATGAAAGGGTGCTAAAGCGCTAACAAAAATCACCTAAGCGGTGAGCACGATGGCGCCGCCGGCCTCCTTGATCTTCTTCTCGGCGGTCTTCGACACGAGCTTGGCCTTGACGACCATCGGCTGCTGTTCAGGCAGGACGCCCTTCCCGAGGACCTTGAAGTACCCGAACTGAGTAACGTCGATCATCGGCGCTGTGCCCTTGGACTTCGCCGCCTTCTCCTTCACTTCGTCGGGAATCAGAGACCAGAGCTTGTCGATGTTCACGACCGGGCAGTAGAACTTGTTCCGGAGCTTGTGGAAGTACCGCATCCCGACCTTGCCGAAGTACCCGGGATGGTACTTGTCGAACAGGATCCGGTGGTGGTGCATGCCACCGGCGTTACCCCTCCCACCGGGATGCTTCCTGTGCTTCCCAATGCGACCGTGGCCGGCGCTGACATGGCCCCGCTTCTTACGGTTCTTCTTGAACCTGGTCGTCATTTTAGTCGATCGGGCTGAGGGAGAAGGGGCTGAGTTTTTGAGGCGGCAGCGAGATTGGAGAGCGGTTGTTAGGGTTTGCTGGGACTTTATGTACGGCCATCTTAATTTACCATTTTGCCCTTTGGACTTGAAATGTAAAAGTACAAAATTTAATTGCAGAATTTATTCCACAGTCAATTTTAAAAAAAAATGGAAAACCCTTGAATCCTATGATGTTTATGTCAACGAATCAAACATGTTGATCGATCAGCTGCCCGTGAATGGTCTATTTTTCACTCCTTGGAACGGTGAACCAATCCCTGCTGTATACGAGCCAAATCTCGATATAAGAACAACCCCTTGACCTCAGCTAGCCGTGCCAAATAACAGAGTGAGTCACATAGAGTGACCACGTCCAGTCTTCAGATTTGTTTATGATCGGATGGGGTAGAACAGCAAACCTATTTCACCAATCCGAAACACAGGGCTCCCTCATCTACTCTCTGTTCACTTGGTTGTTAACTAGTTACAAATGATCCATCTACTAGCAACCAATCCGACTCTGAACCCAACACGACCGATTCAATCATAGTTTCTGTTTCCAGCTGAATACTATGCTGTTTTCCTATTGATTTCCGGATGATGAAGCTGGTCCATGGCATGGCATATGGATTATCGGTAGGCAGGCAGCCAAAGATTACGTTCATGTACTTAATTACAAAGCATATAGGGATTATATTACAAGGAACCACTTTTACAGGTCCAAACAATCGAATAAATAATATATATATATATATATATATAATGTTTCTGGTGCAATCAAAGCCAGGGTGGTTGTACAATGTACCTTAGGAGTGCTTGTATATGAAGAGATAGTTATTCATCTTTGGAGGATGAGCGCAGCCCCGACAAGGCCCAGCCACAATGTCAAAGCCGCCCAGAAGACTCGGTTCTTGCCAAGTCCAACTGGGGGTCGCCACACCAGAAAATCACCGAGGAAGTCCCGAGATGAAGAGAGTTGGTTTGTCACTGTGTAGCTTCGATTCCGGTCCTTGTCCTTATATTTGTCAGTCCAAGTTGCCGCATAACTGCATTTGCAGTATATGATCCATGACCATGTATAAAGCAATATTTCAAAGTGACTGGTAAGAGAACCAAGCTAGTCGGAAGTGTGTGACCAGATACAAAGATTGCACTCAGAGAAGAAAAGGGTGGTGATCATCAGGGGAGATGAATTGTTGAAGCGTTTCCCAAACATTGAATTTGTCCAGCATATGCAAAAGAATCAATAACATCACATGTTAAATCCCGAGATAGAGAAGGCTTTTTCATTACTTGACCGAGGGAGATGGTGCCAAACATCAAGTGATGCACCAGATACCTTGCCTAAAATTTTTCTAACAAAGGCTGTCTAAGAAATGTTTGGGATCTAATAATCGTCAATACTACTAGAGTACATGCACATGTGACGTGACCTAAGCAGTCCCGTGTATGTTCAGCCACCGCGGGACATCAAGGTCTTGAAAATGCTATTGGTATTGACCATGATCCGACAACTACAAAAAGCTTGGCATAGATACTACTTCTCTATATCTTTATACTACTTAACTTAAAGACTCCATCATCAGTAAGCATTTTTCATATAAAAGGTAGTGAAAAGGGTCAGGAAGCAAAGACAGAATCAGGGGGAGCAAGTTTACCTGTCATAACTGGATCCAATCAATGGTATTGTAACCATCTCTTCCTCAGATATCTTCAACTTCGGGGCTTGCAGGATATACCGAAGCTCTGCAGCTTGACGTCGAATGCTAACACTTGGATGCTTCTTCTCAAGCTGTTGGTAAAGATCAATGCAATCTGCATGGCGATTATTCGCTTCATACGCCATGGCAAGCCATATTTGTATCTGAAGGCAATAGAGAAACAACTGATGGTCTCTTCAACAAATTAATGGGCAACCACACACCGAGTCTGAGCTGAACAAGACAATGGAGAAGCTCTTAAAACCAACCTCACCGCCGAAAAGAGTAGGCCTTGGAATTATTGTGAGGGCTCCTTCTAGAAACTCTATTGCCCGCCCATACATTCCCCTGCCATAAGCTTTCTGACCCAAATCAAACATCAACTCTGCTGTTGCTCTCCGCTCCGCCTGCTCCTGAGCCACCTGATCCCACGCAGAAAGGATTAGAGAAACAAGAAGTGCCAAAACTGAACCAGATGCAATTTCTTGAGGATGTGCTTAATTGATTGGCACAGCATGATCAATCCTTTCTTTATCAATTTAATGCAATCAATATCATGAATTACAAATTCAGTATAGTTGTAGTACTAAATATCACATTGGAACTGTGTACAGAGAGAACCGTGCCCTTGTCCTCTGGCGATATTAACTTCCGAAAATCAGCGTATATATATACACAACAGTAATGTACCAAATATGGATTCGTACGTTCTTCTCCCAAATGACTTCACAAGAAGCACGAAAAATGTTGACTTGGGAAAGTTGGCTTCCAAAAGGACGCAGATTGATTTCAACGACTAAAACGGGGTAAAAGAAACACTAAACAGACGGAAGCACACCTTTTCGAGTTCTTTCCTCACTCGCATCCTCTTATCCTCCTCGGTCTCCTCACTCCCCTCACGCTCGCCCTCGTCATCGTCAGCTCGGCTCTGCAATTCCTCAGCCTTCCTCTCGAGCTCCCTCATCTCCTCGATCTCCTTCACTCTCTTCCTCATCTCCTTCTCCCAGTCGAAATCCCCGTCCTCCTCATCGAACCCATTACCGTTGCCGTTCCCCTCCTCGTCGCTGTCGAAGTCGACTCCATTAACCTTGGAATTGGCCTTCCCTCGCGCCACAAATCGGTTGCTCCTGTTCTCCCTGTCGGACTCGAAGCTCTTCGACGCTAGGGAAGCGTAGTGAATAGGGAGGTGAGGCTCCTTCTTGTGCAGGTTCAGCACGACGTCGAGCGGCAGGGGACGGGACTTCCGATCGGAAACTACGGCCCTAGGGGAGCTCACGTCGAGCAGTAAAGCTATGTTTCCGAGAACTGCAGCCATGGCTGTACCGAAGAAGATGATGATGATGACGCTGACGAAGAAGAAGAAGAGTGGCAGGGATATGGTTCGGCAGTTGAGCAGACGCCCATTAGATATTTTANTTTACCGAAGAAGATGATGGTGATGACGCTGACGAAGAAGAAGAGTGGCACGGATATGGTTTGGCAGTTGAGCAGACGCCCATTAGATATTTTAGGGACGCCAGAGCTGGAAAGACGTGAATGCCCTCGGAGTGGCGTGGAAGGTATCGATGCTTTTGAGAGCAATTGTGTCATTTCAGTAACAAAGGTTGGCGTGGCTCCAGGCTCGTCGCACGCGACAGGGCGCGTGGCAAATGGAGGAACTGTTGCTCTGCTCCACGGAAAGCAGAAGCGTCTTTAAGCTGGGCACGTCACCGCCCACCAAAACGACGCCGTCAAGGGATGACCTACCTGTAATAGTCCTACTAACGATTACGTATAGACTCTATAGAGAACCAAATCCTCAGAAGGCATATCAAATTGTCTCCAAGGATCAGTTGAAAAGCCTCAACAGTATCAGATTTGCCATTCTCACTGGATTCTCTCCGCCCGGGAATCGCAGATAAGTACAAGACAGATTGTGCCCGCTGTTGCTGGGTAGAGTTTACATTCCAGGATACGAGACGAGATGGGCCAGCGGAATGGGCCTCCTCAAAGTTACGAACTTTATCATCTGCGCTCTTGCTCGTGAAATCTACAAATTCTCTATTTCTGCAGGCACCTTTGCTTGGATTCCTTTCTTGAGCACGCCATTTTCACTTCACTTCATGTGATTTTCCATGGTCGCTGATCAAATTTTGTTAACAATCTTTGTTCTCCAGGATTCTTTGACCCCCACAATAACTGCCACTGTTGGTAAGTGAATGTTTCCTAGGAATGACCAGAGCGTAATCAAAGATGTTCTTGAAGATAACGTGCTTCTGAGCGGTTTTGATGTCCACAGGTTCAGAAATCCAATCCCCGCTGCTCTCATTATTTGGTCATTCTGTTCTTGCAGCACATTCTTATGAATACAACATGACAGATGCACAGCTTCGGATCCTCTCTGTCGTGGTAGCTTATTGGTAAAATAATGTACTTCAGGTAGGATCGAGCTTCACACGAGGCTTGGGTCAAAATCTTGATGCCCTTAACGATAGACAAGGTTGGACCTTGGACAATGAGGCTGCGCCTTGGTTCAGCCTGGCTGATGATCGGATTCATGTTATCTATCCTAAACAACTGCTAATTTCTGTCTTCTCTAGGGCCTGTAAAAATATGCCAAGGTGCTTGGGCTCGGTATATCATTTAGTCTTTTCAGTTGGTTCAGAGGTTGCTGCTTTGGAGAATGTTGTCAAACATGCCCCTACTTCAGTACTCTCCAAAGCATCCGAGTTTCTATGACGTGTTACATGGAGAGGGAGGCTCGAACATCATAATGAGATGAAGTATGCGTGGAACCCGCGTCGAATCTGACTGCTCATTCTCCAGACTGGGATTTATTTCCGAATGGTGCTTATGAAGTCCTGTGGGAGGAAGGAAATGTCAGGGAAGCTTTTGTGAAGAAGAGCTGCCCTGTCATTCACAACCCGATAAGTTGGAGAAGGAAGAAACTCGAACATCGGAATGTTGTCAGGGCTTTGTGACTATGACATAAGCACGAGAATGTGCAAAACAATCTTCCAAATGGAGAGAGCATTTTTCATGAACTTGCCTAGTTTCCCCTTATCTTCTAGCTGTTGCTAACGTCGGATTTCCCGAGGAAAAGCCTAAAGCTGGAGCTCCTTCATCATTTACCTGCGGGCTAGTCCTCCTTGGTTTCTTCACCCGACTTGTGTGGGAAATGCTGAAATAGCACCAAATTGAGGCTCTCCTAGCAATGTTCATATGTATCGGTAGAATGTAAGATCTGCCATCTTGCGCTCCCTATCTCCAATGCAAGAACTCATCTGTTCTCAGAGATTTTCACTTGAGAAGCTATGCTAAAGAGTTGCGGTCTCCTATTTGGGCTGGCCCGAGTCAGCAAAAGAGATTCCAATTCCTATCCAGGGAAAGAGTTTTCCGGAGCAGGAANCAAGTCAGCAAAAGAGATTCCGATTGCTATCCAGGGAAAGAGTTTTCCGGAGCAGGAACGGCCTCTCTCGATGTGAGCTTACATTTCTCGGGATATTCTTCCCTAAGCTCGCAACCGAAGGATGTCTCTGTCAGGATAATCCATGCCGGGGGCCAGGAAGAGCTGTATCATCAGTATCCTGTCCCGGTAGCCCAAATAATGNGTGGCCAGGAAGAGCTGTATCAGTATCCTGTCCCGGTAGCCCAAATAATGGAGAAATACCCAGGAATGTGTGTGGTTCGCCCTGAAGTCTTCTGGAAACCCGCACGAATCAATTCTCTGGGATAACGACAAGCTGCTCGTTGGCCATAAGTACTTTATAATCCCATCTACTACAGCGAAGAAACTGAAGCGGGGGCATGCGGCAAAGAGGAAGGGGGAAGGGCACAGAAAGGAGAATAAACAGGTGCGGCAGAAGGGAGATTACCTGAGGGTGGTAGAGTCGAGGACTTCTCAGAGGAATCTGTGTGTTCTGCGAAGGATTGCTACATCTCCATGGAAAGATGGTCGGAGAGCTCATCAAAGAAGAAGGCGAAGAGAAAGAAGCCATTCGTGCCACCCATCCAAAAGGCGAGACCTGTTCGGTCGCTGACCTGGGAACCGAGCTTAAATTTGGTACAAGAGCTCTCCCCTTGACATCATTTGACCAGGAAAGGAACTATCTCTTTGCTGTTTTACTAAGGATGTCATGAATATGATCACATTGCTTGGTATCAATCAGGCACTTTATCAGAAGAATTTTTTTGCCTGACATTTCGAATTACTGGGCCTTCTTTGTCATTTGTTTGATTAGTGCAGGAATAATAGATTGTCTGCACAGTTCATACGGTGAGAACAACCGTATTGAGCAAACAATGTACAAGCTATAGACTTCACAAGGGTTGCATTAGTTCGATATACCATGTCATTCATTGTATTTGGATTGATAACTTCTTGAGCTTTTCAACTAGAGCATCGGCATCATTGTTAGAAGATCCTGTGGTTCTGATTAAGAGTGGAGCAGGAAACTCTAACCAGCTCCGTTAGTTCGAGAAATTCTTGTCAGGTTTAGAAGATGTCGAATCTCCTGACGATGCAGCAGAGATGGAACCTGATGGACTATGATATTTACTTCATTTACTTCCATTAGTTTCCGGTTTTGAAATCCTGACCGCTACTTCCCCTGATCTGAAGTTTACTGCTTATAAAGTTCTGAATCACAAGAGTCACTTGTCTCAGCTTGAGAATCAGTTGCTGTCAATCTGATAAGTCCCCACCATGTAACTGGAATCACTTATCCAGTGGATATAACAATGAGATGGTATCTAAATTTTGTATTTTTCCTTCCAAGAAATTCCCAGAAATTTAAGCAGGATGTGTGCCTGTAGTTGGGGAGTCCCTCAGGAGCCACATCCACCACTCGTTCTGATCGACCAGAGACAAAAACCGCCAAAACCAAACACAAACACTGGCCTCATTTTCCAACAGAAAATGTCAAATATCTGAATCATCATCGGAGTCTGGTTAAAGCCCTCGATGTAATCCGGCCAGCTGTCTTGTGTAAGAGATGGCATGAGAGTGTAATGTTAGATTTGTCGACACGCGAACAGGTATTAGGCTAAGATAATTCCGTGATCTGGTGAAGACGAAAGAGTCTAAAAAAAAGGCCAGCAATTCAATCTCCTACATTTTCATAATCTTCAACTCTCCCTCCAAATCTTTCCTCCCATTCATATTTCTCACTCATTCTGAGTCATGAATTGCTCTTACTGGTCATCTCCCACCAGAAACAGATCACCATGCCAGCACTCTCTCCTTCTTCACCTCCCCAAGTTCCAGTCTCCTTCCTTACCCCTCGGGAATGAAGCTCTCTTCCTCAGACGAGGAGACACTCGTCTTCGGTTCAGTGACTGTCCCATCAGATTGCTCGCCCAGCCCTTCGCGAGCGTTTCCTCTTTTGCCGAACCAGAACGTGAATGCATATTCGAGGAAGGCATCACTCTCCAAAGCCGCCACCATGAAGGCATGGAAGCCGACATCAAGGAAGATGCCACCAACTCGCCTGGAATGGCGCAGGCTTTTAACATCTCGTCGAGCTCTGCCTCGGCGATCTCCGTTTTCATAGCTTTTGCGGCGCTCTCCCTCCCGCTCTTCATGAGCTCTCTGGCAGGGCCGGGCCTGAGAGTGCAAGCTCTGTCCTATGCAACTCTACTGCTTGGTTTCTTTATGGCTTGGAATATTGGAGCAAACGATGTGGCCAATGCCATGGGGACCTCGGTGGGGTCTGGGGCCCTGACGTTGCGCCAGGCGGTGTTGACGGCCGCTGTGCTCGAGTTCTCAGGGGCTCTTCTGATGGGAACCCACGTCACGAGCACGATGCAGAAGGGCATCCTCGTCACTGATGTGTTCAAGGGAAAGGATGCTCTGCTCTTTGCTGGGCTGCTCTCTTCTTTGGCTGCTGCTGGAACTTGGCTGCACGTGCTCAGACATTTTCTTTTTCTTAATTTTCTTCTCTAATATAAACCAGTAAACATATTCGGTTCACTAGATATGTGGCCTTGTGGTTATATATGATAGGTCCGGATTGAGTTTCTACTCTGTTTAATACCTACCGTTCCGCATGCTTCTGTTTCACATTCCAACGAGTGCTTTAAAGACCAAGTACCTTGGACATACTATGTTAATATGCTCCTACTGGCAAAATCGAACCAACTCTCTGTAATTGTGGCATTATCACTTTTGACAGAAACTAGATTCTACAATATTTACTTCCTGTCAGTTCATGACAATCATAAGCGAGCCATTACTGGGTCACGGCTGCTTTTTTGTACTGTTTTTCAGTATTGTCATTTGTAATCTTCCATTCCATACCACCAACCAAGAAGTGACTGAAGATATCGTACAGATGTTTGTATCAGTTCCAACAATGAATAGATGGTTCAATTGGAAATTCCAAGGAGCATACGTCTTCATGGTAACAGAACATGCCCCAGAAAATATCTGGCTCCTAGGTTTAGTTGGCAAAGATGGCTTGAGCCTTTTAGTGGCAAATAATGAGCGTTGCTCTATAGGTCAGATTTTAGTTCAGATCAGTAAACTTTATACGACTGAGACCTGTGATGATATGAGATCTTAACTTCATTGGCAGGTTCTAGTACTAAACAACCTGCCTGGGTAATGCTTTATATGCTGAACATACAGAGAGTNTTATGCAGTTTCTAGTACTAAACAACCTGCCTGAGTAATGCTTTATATGCTGAACATACAGAGAGTCAAGTTGTCATGGCTTGGAGTTGCTTCTATTTTTTGTGTTCCTTGCTCAGAATAGAAAATTTGAGTCTTTACTTGCCCTTTTTCATCAGGTTGCTTCTTACTATGGTTGGCCTGTCTCAACCACCCATTGCATCGTCGGATCAATGGTCGGCTTTGGTCTTGTGTATGGTGGACCAGGTGCTGTCTTCTGGAGCTCGCTGGTTAGGGTGGCTTCCTCTTGGATTATCTCCCCATTAATGGGAGCACTCGTCTCGTTTCTTGTTTACAAATGTATCAGAAGTGTAAGTCTTAAATAATCTGTGCATGATTCGCATAAAGACATGATTCCTAGTTCTGACCAAATTTTACTGTGCTGCAGTTCGTCTACAGTGCTCCAAATCCGGGACAAGCAGCTGCCGCTGCTGCTCCAATTGCAGTTTTTCTTGTAGTGACTGGTATCTCATTCGTGGCCTTCCCGCTGAGTAAGAGCCTTCCTTTGGCTCTGGCCCAGGCTTTGGCCAGTGGGATGGCTGGGACTTTCCTGGTGAACCGGATTATCTGGAAACAGCTTGGCCATCTCCTTAGTGAAGCAGCAGACTCGCGGACATCAGAATTAGCCGAGCCTAAGGCAACTAAACCTGGTACTGGTAAGATTATGAGCGCCGGCTTCCTCTCAAAGGTTGCTGGCCCCAAAGGTACCCAGCTGCAGATAGTATATGGTGTCTTCGGGTATATGCAAGTCCTCTCTGCTTGCTTCATGTCATTCGCTCATGGTGGAAATGATGTCTCAAATGCCATTGGCCCTTTGGCTGCTGCATTGTCCATTCTCCATGGTGGGGCCAGTGGGGCTGAGATCGTGATCCCAACTGATGTTCTGGCATGGGGTGGGTTTGGCATTGTTGCAGGTGAGCCACTCCATGTAGAATCAAAATCAATTTGACTGACAGGAAATTACAGGCCCGGCACAAGATCTTGTGAGCAGAGTTCTCACCACCAGATAGCCCATCTAAGCAGTTCACTTGTAGGTTCAGCAGATTCAACTATCTTATGAAAAAAGTATAAATATAAAAGATCTAAAAACATAATATCCATAGAACTAAGAAAGTCAGTACTGGTTTGATAGCAAGAAATAGCCTATTCACTGTAGAAAAGCAACTGAATGCCAATGGTTCAAAGGGCATTTTTATGGACTAGGTTGATCTTCAAAAAACTGACATTGATGTACTCGTCTATCATGGTGCATATGCGGCTTGAAAATCCTTCTCTTTTTCCTTGCAGGTCTCATGATGTGGGGGTACAGGGTGATTGCTACAATCGGGAAGAAGATAACCGAACTAACCCCAACCCGGGGGTTTGCGGCAGAGTTTGCAGCGGCTTCAGTCGTCCTCTTTGCATCGAAGCTTGGNCTCAACCCGGGGGTTAGCGGCAGAGTTTGCAGCAGCTTCAGTCGTCCTCTTTGCATCGAAGCTTGGACTGCCAATCTCAGCGACCCACACCTTAGTCGGGGCGGTGATGGGGGTGGGGTTTGCAAGGGGGCTCAACAGCGTGAGGGCTGAAACCGTGAAGGAGATTGTGGTATCATGGGCAGTTACAATTCCAGTTGGTGCCGTATTTGCAGTGTTCTACACTTGGCTACTGACCAAGCTCCTGTCATTTATCCTGTGACAGCCTATATATGAGTACATCCTACAAGGACCACAACATGGTTTAGTATGAGTGTATAAATCACATGATCCAGCACATGTTTCACTCTGTAAAGCTTTTTTTTTTTTTTAGATTCACAGTTTATCCTCTAAATTCCACATATAAGTGGAACCATTTCCTGATCAGTTTATGGGTGCAGTAACAGCATATGCAACATTGTGTTACAGAAGTGAATGTGTCTCCTCCTGCAGAGGCTACTGCCAGTTCCTGAATAACACATTCGGGCTCATTGTGAAGCCTCATATTCGAGTTGACATTTGGTAAATTTTCAGTTGTTCAACCTCCTTGCAAATTGTCTTTATCGGGAAGAACAAATGATCACTCAAGCTAACTCCAATCTTCTAACTGGGAGAGTGATTTTCACATATCAACTGCAGCTGGAAGACTGAACTTGCCCCAGTTAGACTTGATGGTCATTTGCAGTTGACTTCCCAGGCCACAAATTGCCTGCTGACATTTATATTAATGCACCATGTGCAGGTAACGTTCTTGGTTTGAGCTTGAAAATCTAGTAAGAAATGCGATAATTAGTTAGCGACTATGTTTCCCACTGTGTGAAGCAGATATAGATTCAAGACCTAACATTATTCATTTAGGATGCTGTCACATGCATAAAATTTCTTTTATCGGTCCAGTTGGCCCTTTAACGTATACATCCATCCTGATCATATGTTCCCTCCATTCACAGGATACCAAGCCTCATCAATGAATCATGTTTATTCCACACCAGGATTGGGAACTACCATCTAAATGGACTCTGCATAGCCTACTCGTATACATATATTCACATACAATTGATGCATTCCTGCTGGTGAAATTGCAGTAGAAAGATTATTCCTTTGAACAATTGTAGTCTGTTTCCAGAGGAGATGGCTGATGGAGGAGCTGCTTAGCGCCAGACTTCACAGTGTACATTGACCACGTTCACCCTCTTATCTTCCTTTGTGATTCTTGGGACCATGTCCTGAAGCATGATGCCGGTTTAGCCAACAAAGAGAGAAGGGAGAATTGCAGTGCCTGTGGTGAGCCCTGCCATGACTTGCCGGTCATCTGCTATCTATCCTATGATTTCACCATCCATTGGCTGTGCAGCCCATTGCCCTGGGCACTTGAAAGGGATAGCCATCCGTGTAATTTCATCCTGAAGGATTTTCATGAGGCCAACTGTGACGATGAGTACTGGTACTGTGATTCCTGCAAAGAAGCGAGGGACAAAAAGGCCCCTGTGTACTATAACAAAGAGCCCGATTACTACTGCACAGAGATCAAATGCATGATGCTGGAGGTATCGACTTCTCAATTTTCTGTCAATCAAAGTTATCACTCTAGCTGGCAGTTAGCATGAAATCTCAGATTTTCAAGCAGTTGAATTGAAATTCAAGATCCTCAGGTCCACATGTGTGCAACAAATTAAACCTGTCTTCATACTTTGCTATTGTTTAAGCTTATGCTTGCACTGACTGGAAAGTCCGGGGATGTGGAGCTAAGGACTCTAGGCAGATGGAATCTTTCTGGCAAGGAGATCAGTAAAACATTGGCTCATGAAGAAGTGCAGAACTATGTCACCGAAGTTGAACAGAAAATCAATTCTGCATGTTTCCTAGAAGACATTCTTCAATCTCTCACCGAGGATTATGATGGGATTTTCAACACCCTTCTATGTTTAGATGGATGAAGAGTTTGTGCAGCTCATTACAAGTCTTGATTCCGCCCATTTAAGCAGCCTAACAGAAAGCTGGGATCTTACATATCTCAAAGAAAGAAAAATAACAAGGAGAGAACCGAGGATGTTTGTATGTAGTTTCTTGGTGATGAGCCAATAAGTTGGTTAGTTTGCAATTGATTTTATGCTATTCAGGAGTAGCAGGAAGAGCGACATTGAAGCAGCTAAGTTCTGGTAAAAGATGCAGCACGATGAGGTCATATGGCAGGTTATTCGGCATAACCATTGTAGTTATATGGCCAAGTGAGTTGGTCCTGCCCTCGAAAATCTGCTTCCTTGCTATGCCCACTAAGTCTCTCTTGCCGACTCAAAGGGATGTTCCGCTTGTATCTCTGTTTCATTTGGCTTTCGTTTCTTTTATTCTGACTGGCAGAATTACAACCGGGAAGTTCTGTAGAAACCCTTATAACGTTACTGGGATTTGTAACCGGAGCTCTTGCCCTCTTGCCAACAGTCGCTATGCCACCATTCGTGATGAAGATGGTGAGATATTATGCCTGGGGGATCTATTGATGCGCAGAGCATTTAGCTGATAAATTTATGAATTAATTCATTTAATTCTACGTATCTGTCACTTTGAAAGAGGAAAAAGGGGATTTGTTGATTATTTAGTTTGAGGAAATCATTGGGTAGCTACTGAGCTGTTTGTCTTCAATAATCAGTAGATAGCCTTTGGGTGTGGACTGGGAAGAGACATGTCGGGCTTTAGCTGATATGCAGTTGCTTGTTTGTTATTTGCAGGTGTTTTCTACTTGTATATGAAAACCATAGAAAGGGCTCACACGCCTAATAAGTTGTGGGAGAGAGTGAAGTTGCCCAGGAATTATGAGAAGGCACTTCAAATTATTGATAAACATCTGGTATTGGAAATTTGCTGTTAGTTTGTAATCATCTACATCTGGGGTGCAATGTCATTGAATGCCTGAGCTGTATCCCTTCTCTTTGTGGATAGATGTATTGGCCAAAGTTTCTTGTCCATAAAACCAAGCAGAGATTGACAAAATGACTCAAATGCAGATACGGATGAGGAANAGGCAGAGATTGACAAAAAATGACTCAAATGCAGATACGGATGAGGAAACTGGCTTTGAAGACCCGGTTAGCTACACTTGACCACTCTCAAAAGATTCTGATTCATTGTTCTGCGGCAATTCATGTAAACATATTTTATTTCAGACCTTTAAGAACCCTTCATACATTAGTTTTGTCAGGACATCTCTTGAGTCTGTGAAACCAATTTGCTTGGTGCTATGGTAATGTCTAAAACTGGAAGCATTCTCTGCATGCTTGAAGCATGCAGTTTGCAGCCTGAATTGAAAGAACAAAGAAGATTTGGAATTGGAATTGAAATGCATGCTTTAGGATCTAGTTGCATACCACCTTGAGCTGGCTATGCTGTTGAAAATTGCGAAGTATTTTTCTAATGTCTTAGTGCGATAGTTTCTTTACATATCGTTTGCTAAGCTCTTCTCTTTCCATTTAAATTTAAACGTATTTCTCATGTGTCACAGGGAGAAGATTATGACAGTACCAAGAAAAGATAGGAAGAGAGAGGCTAGAAGAGAGGAAAAGGCTGAAAAAGCAGCAGTTTTGGAAAAGGTTGAACCAACCCAGGCCTTCACAGAGCCTTATGCCTTTTACTCATCATACTTGTTTGGTTACATTTTTAATATTAATATTATCTGATCTTTCAGAGTATTGAGAACGAGCTGTTAGAACGTCTTAAGAAAGGAGTTTATGGGGACATATACAATTACCCTGTGAAAGAGTATAATAAGGTTCTTGACATGGATGCTCTCCAGACTGCCAGTGAAGAAGAGGAGGAGGTAATTTGAGTAAACATCTACTATTAGTGTTTGTATTGTTTCCTTGGATCTTTGAAATGTGATTTTGTTTCCCCTTTTCCTCTTGAAGGATATACTGACGTCATTTCTTCTTCTCTGTTATTTTGTTTGGTTGAACTTATGCTCAGTACACAACGTGTCTAGATTAATTACTTAAATCTGGGGTTTCCTTCAGAGATTATTATTCTAATAATCTCACTCACCCCCACCTCCCTCTGGTGATTTAAGCAGGAACAGGAACAGGAACATGAAATAGAATACGTGGAAGGGTATGATGAACTTGAAGCAGAAGAAGATATGGAGGATTTTGGTGGTTTTGCTGTTAATAGAGTGACTGAAGACAATGGTAAGATCTTATCAGAGGTTGTTCTTTTCTTGATCATGCCAATGATTTAAAGACGCTGAGCTTATTCTTCTCAAGTGAGTTCTTTTACGGGAACATTTTAAAAAAAATATTTGATGCAGATGAAGGTGATGATGTGGACGTGGAACCAGTTGATTGGAAGAGGGGAAGAATAGAGTCCAAGGTAGCCTCCCGCAAGGCAGAGAAAGATGAAGCTGCTGCGAAGTCGAAGAAGAGAGCCAAGGTTCTCATCGAGGTAAAAGCTTCTCTCCCATCAGTAACATGCTCTTAATGCTGGGCAATTCAGGTCTGTTTCTGATATCTTTACCGATGATAATTTCAATTTTCAGGTTGAACATGACGGGGGTGAAGAAAGACAAGTTTTGACCCATTGAGAGCTTCCTCCATTGACAAACTTTTATTGTATTTGAACTGTGTAGTTTGTAACATAATTTATCAAAGATCGTCAGTAACCACTTGTAGAATGCCACAAGGGAAAAAATTTTGATTGTCGAATGAAGTTAGATGAATTGTTATCTTCCATCTTCATACTCGTGTTCCTCCCTTTTATCTTCTGGATGGTGACTTGATGATAACTGTACTGCTATGCAGATATGAAAAGCTGAGTTTTTTTTTTCATCTGTAACTGCTAAATTCGATCGTGCTGTGTATGGAACGTACATATATTTATCCCCCTCTCTTCATTGCCCTTGATGACGGTTCATAAAATGTAAAGAAATTTGTTTAGAGTTTCTGATTAAGAAGCATTACAATGGACGACCGCGGACCGCCCACAGTCAACAGCGTTGGATAAGAACTAACGATGCCAATTCCTTGACGGAGTCAACTCACCTTTACTCGATCGTCAAGCTGATAACATCTTAGCAAGTTGAAGCCTTTCTTCAGCCCTCTGCATCTTCTCCGCTACAACAGGTCGATCTTGTCATCCTCCTCTGGATCACTGAGTTCAGAGATCAACAAGAAGAAAATGGACCCACCAGAACCGAGGAAGTTCCCCCTTCTTGCATACGCCTTCTCCCAAATCGATCCCAATTCGTACCCTTTCCTTCCCCCGGAGATTAGCCGTGATTTGATGATCCGACTGCCCCATTTGACCAACCCAAAGGTCGCATCATCCGTAACTCAATCGATCCCAGAAAGCGTTGCCCAGACCCAGACCCTTCTGGGTGCCCTGGGGCCCCGGCCGGATCCGTCGGCCGTGTCCGCGGCTCGGTCGAGGCTTGTCCAGCTCGGCGATGGCTCACCTGAGGCCGGTATCTACTCGGCTGTGATACGGCTGGAGGAGATGCACGTGGAGTATGAGGGGCAGCTGAGGGACGCAGAGGAAAGGCTGGTCGAGGCCTACCGGCTGGCAGTCGAGGAGGAGGTGGAGAGCGCAGATGTGGTGGACGAGGAGGTGGTTAGGATCCTAAGGGAAGTGGAGGGTGAGGCAGCCGTGGCAGTAGAGAGGGTCGAGCTGTCAGGGCGGCAGTTGAGATTCGTTCCAGAGGCATTCGGGAAGCTCGCTGGGTTGGTCCTGATGAATTTGTCCAACAATGAGTTGGAGGTAGGTTAGTTTCCTTCTGTTTTGCCATCTTCGCTTTTTGAGTTCCATTTAAGTTAGATGCAGTGAAGTCATCTATATTCAAAGCGATTGAAGTTCTTGAAATTGTTGTTTCTCAATAGAAAAAATGGTTCTTGAAATTGTTAAAACTTCCATTAGTTGATGATGGAGATGGGTTCACTAGGTGATACATATGGAGGTGACAATCAAGCAATTTATGCTATGATCCGGTACTATCATGTCTTGTCTCAGCACTCGTTCATATATACTGATAAATCTGAAGTTCTGCAACTGATTATAATCGTGAGAGATTGATCACATTGTTTTATGATTGCCCGCCCACATTCTGTGACCTTAAATTTGCTTGTCTGAAGCAGGTGATTCCCGATGCCATAGGAGGGTTGAAGAGTCTCCAGGAGCTTGATGTCTCGGCCAACCTACTGCGATCTCTCCCAGACTCTATCGGCTTACTTCTAAATCTGAAGGTCTTGAATCTGTCAGGAAACAAGCTAAATGCCCTTCCTGAAAGCATATCTTGGTGCAGGTTTGCAGCTTCAGTACTCTTTGCTAAACGTGAGCTGATAATGACTGATTTCCTATCTTTTTTCTGAAAGTTCAGTTAATGATTCATAACAGTTCACTGAAGGAGCTTGATGTTAGCTTTAACAACCTCTCCTCCCTGCCTGGGAACATCGGGTTCGGACTGTCAAATCTCGAGAGGCTTTCCATCTCCTTGAACAAAATCCGTCTCCTCCCATCATCTATCTGTGAGATGAGATCCTTGAGTTACTTAGATGTGCACTTCAATGAGCTCCGGGGCCTCCCACATGCTATCGGGAAATTGACAAGCCTAGAGACCCTCAACCTCAGCAGCAACTTCAGCGACATGACAGATCTGCCCGACTCGTTCGGCGACCTCGTGAGCCTCAAGGAGCTAGACCTCAGCAACAACCAAATCCGATCCCTTCCCGACTCGTTCTTCAGGCTTGAAAACCTGACGAAGCTGAACCTGGAGCAGAACCCGCTCGTGGTCCCTCCACTGGGGATCGCCCTCGAAGGAGCCCATGCTGTCAGGGGATTCATGAAGAAGAGGTGGGAGGACATGATCGCTGAGGAGCAGGAGAGGAGTGCACTCGAGGCCAGCAGGCAACAGGCGGCTCAGAGCGGCTGGATCGGGTGGGGAACTTCAATGCTGAGCGGCCTCGTCACCGGTGTTTCTCAGAGCGTCTCGGGATACTTGCACGGTGGGAGCTCCTCCAGGGACCCGTACTTGGATCAGCAGCTGTGATGTGATTTTGGCACTCTCTTGAAAGTCTCGAGTCTGAGACTGAGGGTAGCCTTGTACTCGGTGTTTTCTGANTATACCGTGAATCTCGAGTCTGAGGGTAGCCTTGTACTCGGTGTTTTCTGAGTGTCATCAACATGTTCACTGGCAGAAACTCATCTGGAGACGCATGCTTGGACCAGCGACTATATGATGTGGTTATTAAGGTTTCCACGAACTCGAATCTATCATAGGTTTCGACCATTTGCTGGGACAGAATATGCACTTTGGTAATAACAATGTATCAAGTTCTATGTACCTTCACTTTCGGTTCAAATTCGACCATTTCTTCCCCTTGTAGACGAATGTTGCGGCAATTTTCGATTTTCTATCAGGTGGGACCCAATTACATTCATTGGGAACATTTCCCTCCAAGAGTCAGAGAAGAAGGCAAAGTCTCCCCTTCGAAACCGTTGACCACCGCCGATCCAACCCCCACGGCCACACGAAGAAAACTTGCATCTGATCTGAGTCTGACTCAGATGAAAACCCCAAAGTACCCTTCCGGTCCCGCTACTTTTACTTCTCGCGCCCCTCTATCTCGTCCTCTTCGTCTCCTCCCATGCAAGTCTTCTCTGTTGAATAGTTACTTCTCTCATTCTCAGAGCTCACTTTAGCCCAGGTCAGCCGCCCTTCGGCCGGAATGTCGATCTCCGGGTGCTTGTCTTCCACCACTATCGTCGCTCCTTCTTCCTCGCTGAAGCGGAATAGGCCGCCCAACATTGAGATCCCGAACGTGCTGCGGGAGGTCCAACCGGACGAGCTTAGCCTCCGCGATTCCACCTCAGTGGGAAGTGATGCCACTTGCCTTGAATCCACCGGAGTTGGAGTTTTCTCTGTCAAGGGCAAGAAAAAGTTCATGGAGGACTCCCACCGGATCATTCCTTCCTTTCTCGGCAACCCAAACAAGGTAATGCCTGAGTTCATGGTTCTCTGTGTCTTCAAGAGAAAGAGAAATCTATAGCTTATTTGACCTTCCCTGTGATATTGGTCTCTCTCTCAAAGTTATAGCATGGGAAATTGGAATTATCTTTGTAGACCATAGAGTTTCGTCCGTTCCCTGAAAAGCGTAAACCTCGCAAGCCTTACGATAATTTCATGGAAATGCTGCTGTGACCACGTTGAATTTTGAACACTTCCGTTGCTACAATCTCCAGGCTTTCTTCGGAGTCTGCGATGGGCATGGTGGCAGGAAGGCTGCAGATTTTGTTTCGGAAAGATTGCATGAGAACATAATCGCAATGATGAACTGTGGATTCAGTTCATCTAAAGAAGAAGCTACAAAAGCCGGGTACTTGAAAACTGATGAGGAGTTCCTAAAACAGGTAATTCTTTCTCCATCATTTTCAGCTCGGAGCGCCCCCACCCCCCCCAGTCAAAGGAGGACTCCTTCTATGTTTCTTTGGTGCGTGGTCTTTGGATATGTATAGGCTGCAGGCTAATGTCAATGATGGCCTACTGGGAATTATTAAACAAAACCTGTTGTAAGTTTTATAATGCTAGAGACCTGGTCTTGGTCTACATATGATGCTCCTGCTCTTCGTAATATTACAATAAGAGAGTGAAGCCTCCATATCATAGCGGATGAAACTGANTAATGCTCCTGCTCTTCATAATGTTACAACAAGAGATTGAAGCCTCCATATCATAGCGGATGAAACTGAATTATACACCTAGTACTTACAGCAGCTATTCACTCGCATGATACAAATTGAAGTTCATAAATTGTTCATTCATCATGTGGTTGCTGAAGTACTCTAGCTTAGCTTGAGAATTGACCTGTAAAAGTTTCAACTTTGAAAGTGNTCCATCATGTGGTTGCTGAAGTACTCTCTAGCTTAGCTTGAGCATTGACCTGTAAAAGTTTCAACTTTGAAAGTGGTCGAACTTCATGAAATACTTCAGTTAAACGTTAGACTAACAATTGTCTTCATATAATATCATCAAATTCTGGTTCTGCTTGGTGATCACTACCTAAGTTTTAGATTTTTCGCTGTCATTTATCGTGGAANATTGACCTGTAAAAGTTTCAACTTTGAAAGTGGTCGAACTTCATGAAATACTTCAGTTAAACGTTAGACTAACAATTGTCTTCATATAATATCATCAAATTCTGGTTCCGCTTGGTGATCACTACCTAAGTTTTAGATTTTTCGCTGTCATTTATCGTGGAAATGTTGTTAGCTTGGTGATGGATATCATCAATTCTGTTTCAGTTTGGTGATCACTGCAGAAGTTTTAGGTGTTTATCTGTGATTTGATAATAAATTTCTTTAACTTGGTGTTGAATAACCTGATTTAGCTAGCTTTCTTCAACTTCACGTTTTACCAATTGACTACTCATGTATATGCCTTTTGCTTCACTCCATGTCACCTCTGTTTCTCCATTTCCATGCCTATATGGTTTTCAGTAACAAATATTTAAAAAGTGATCCAGGGCTTAAGCAGTGGTACCTGCTGCATTACTGTCTTAATCGAAGGACAGGAAGCTGTCGTCTCAAACTTGGGAGACTGCAGAGCTGTTCTTTCTAGAGGTGGCGTTGCCGAAGCTCTCACAAATGACCACAGGGCTGGTCAGGTGATTGAGCGTCAGAGAATAGAAGATGAGGGAGGATTCGTGGAGATGCATAGAGGGGCCTGGAGAGTTCATGGAATACTCACAGTTTCTAGAAGCATCGGGGATACCCATCTGAAGCAGTGGGTTGTGGCGGAACCTGAAACAACAGTCCTTCCCCTGACAGCAGACATGGAGTTCCTTGTCTTAGCCTCTGATGGACTGTGGGAAGAGGTGAGATTGAACGTATTTCCCATGCTTTCCTAGTCATCAAGAAGTGAGAAATATAAGACTGAGTAGAAGATAAACCGAGATCCCTGGGACCAGAATAAGCCAGTTCTGCGGAGCATCATTAGAAATGATATTTATGTCTGGGTCACAATATAACCAGGAAACTAATGTTTTCCATTTTCATTGTCTCCACAGGTCGGGAACCAAGAAGCCATTGATATTGTTTTGTGCTTACGTGCAAATGAAAAGAAACAGTCAAAGCTGGTGGATGACAACGATGACAATTATGGTCTTGTGATTGTGAGCCCCCCATTAAAGTTGCGCCGGATCACTCTGGTCAAGCATCAGAAGACAGTGAAGCAACACTCTCCAAGCCATCAGAGATCGTGCAATAGCAGGAAAGAATTCGGTGGAGGACATGACTTCTTTCATGAGATTGACAGTCCTCCGTCAAAACTGAGAAGAATTTCTCTGATGAACTGGATGAGCACAAAGCCCGATCACCTGGATCAAGAGAACATTAGCCTTAGCACGGGCTTCTCTTCCATTGGACTTGCTGCTGCCTGTAAGGAGCTCGTGCACCTTGCTGTGAGTAGGGGTAGTATAGACGATATCACAGTTATGATAATCGATTTGAATTGCTTTAGATGAAACCGTCACTTGTCCTCAGCTAATACAGCCTTCCAATAGTTAGAATAATTTGCTCTCCTAGTAATACATGATTATTGAAGTCTAATTTCCTATGACCGGTCGGCTCAAATTCTTGCCAATGTCAGTTTGCTTCATCAACATTCGTCTTGGTCTCTCCGGTCTTAGGCAGGGCAGGTCTCATCCCAATCTAAATGGTGTAGCAAGTTGTGAAAGTCCATTCTTTCTCCACGACAAAGGACCCAACTGTCCTTCACTTACTGCCGGACCAATCGAGAAAATCAAATTAATTTGGTGGATGAATGATCAGAGTGCTCAATATTTCACGCAGCAGATGTTTGGATTAGATTCTTGCAACATAATATTAACTTGAGCATCGACTTGTTTCTCTTGAAAAATGTCCGGAGAAGGTACGAACTCCATTGAAGAGAGGAGCGTGGAAGAAGGAATGATGCTCATATTTGGATAAGAGCTTCAATTACGTGCCCAATACAGACATCAAACCTTACGGCAAGCCATTCTCAGTGAATTCTTGTTGTCTGAAAATGATCCGCCGACTATGTGATCGAAGATCTGCTTGTTTGCCGCCTCGGTGAAGTGGATCCCATCCCAGTTCACACGAACTGACGGATCCTTGCACGATTTCCCGATCATTACTTCCTTGCCATCCTTGACAATCTTTGACCCGCATCCATGGTTCTTATTGTAGTTGTACTTTCCGCCATGACCACAACATGCTCTTAATGGCTGCGTGAATCCTGCCATGTATATGTGTAACCCGCTTCATCAGAAGATCGAGAAACCGATAGAGGTTAATTTCGTCGCCTAGTCTTTGATATCTTAACTGCATCGGGACCTTACTATCTGTGAACTTCGAGATCATGCCCGGATCAGTAAATTACGAGGTAAAAGGCGAGCAGAGGTTACTGTACCATATTTCTTCGGCTCGCTGATGAGAGCGTACTTCACGGAGTATACGTCAACATAAGTGATTGCTGCCAGTGGCAAACGCTTCCTCAATCGGTCCACGACCTTCTTGAGTCCCCGGTTGAAATCTTGGGCAACTTCGTTGAAGGGCGATGAGCACCCAGCATGGTCGATCTGTGACGCCAGGATGGGAATCCGATCCATCACATATGGGAGGCAACCCACTGGTCCGGTGTTGTGGATCCAGAAGTACCTCCCTCCCTCGTGATACACGTACTGTGAGCACAATAATCGTCACCATAAAGTAACATTCAGGGTCAGTTCTAACATCTCATCCGAAATGGAGGAGCCGGAACAGAACCTGTTCGACCCAGGCTAATTGACCGCAAGACGAGCTGGTGGCAAGATTACCTTGATGACATCGGCGAACTGGCCAAGAACATCGGGGATGGATGCTCTAACTTGAGAGGTGGACATGTTGAGAAATAAGCCAGCGGTAAGGTCATTCTGTCCAATGTCAAAGGTGTAGAGCGCCTCGGAGAAAACTTCCTCCTCGGGCATGAGCTTTTCATATACTCCTCCTGAAAATTTACCAATTTACCATTTCATTTAATCGACTAAGAAACAGAGACCTCCCAAATTCGAATCTATGTGGGTTTAGCGATCACCTCTGGCACGGGCGACCTGGGACCTGCGGCGGAATTCGTAGAACTCATTGAACTGAACGTCCAGCGAAATGGGACTGTATCCATACTGCCTGAAAGTTGTGTTCTGGGGCCTGACGGTCGAGCCGGCCGTGGCAAAGTTGGCCCCATGAGTGAAGTTTGAGCCAATTGCATCCAAGTACGCGCTAAGGAACGGAAACCCGAAACTCTGAGCTGAAAATTTCGCAAACATGGGAAAGATCCAAGCGTGATTCATCGCATCAAAACAACTTAAGAGTTTTCGCATTTCATCATCAAGGCCCACCGATCAGAGAAAATGGGGTCACTACTAGCATAATTGTATTAGAAGATATGTTTGTGGGTTAGGATCCTGTTGTTGGGCCCTTCTTGCTTGGATGAATGAATCAATGAATCAATCAATCAATCAAACAAGGCGGAGGAGACAGGAAATCACTACACGAAGATTTTGTTTGGGGAACAAAGTAGGTTGGTTGAGTGTAGGAGTCCTATCAATTACGGCTTTTACTTGGACCAACCTGAGTGGATCACAAATGACTGAGATGCGCTTGAATTTTTCAAAGATTTTGGGATTTAATATATTAAGCAGGACAAAATCCATTTGTCTGAGGAATTTTTGGGTTTTGGCTGAAGAAGAAGAGCCAAATGCTATTTCCATCGTAATTAATTCGGGAAAATTGCACGGGTAGTTCAAAACCTTTTAATAATATAACACTTTGATACAAAAATTTTAAAATATAATTCTGTAATACATTTTCTTTCAAATATATTATATTTTAGTATATTCCATTAATTTTTTTACTAACGCCATTAGTTTTTTATGACGTAAATGGTTTACGTGGCGCTCATTAATGATCTGAATTCATATTTTAAATATGTTGATTGTCATGTGGTACATGGTGAGATCCNAATTTTTTATGACGTAAATGGTTTACGTGACGCTCCTTAATGATCTGAATTCATATTTTAAATGTGTTGATTGTCATGTGGTACATGGTGAGATCCATTATTTTTTTATTCCTTTCTCTCTCCAGACCTCTCTCTCTTGCTCAGCTCTCTCTCTGTCTCTCTCCCTCATGCGTATCTCTCTTTCTCAATTTTTATGTAGAGGCTTCACAATTTGGGGGAATTAAAATTAGATGAGAAGAAAAGAGTGAGAATATTCAATTAATGGTTAGAAAATTTTAACGTGAGAGAGATCAAGAAAATNGTTGAGAGAGAGAGAGAGCGAGCGCGACAACATAGAGAGGTTGAGAGAGAAAGGAATAAAACAAATAGTGGTCCATCATATACCATGTGACAATTTATGTGTTTAAAACATGATGTCATGCTATCAAAAAGCGTCACGTACATTGTCCACGTCATCAAAAATTTATAACGTTAATAAAAAATTAAAGAAATGTATTAAAGTGTAATATATTTAAAAGAAAATGTATCATAAAATTATATTTTAAAATTTTTATATCAAAATATTATATTATCAAAACGTTTTTAACCATTTGTACAATTTTGTCAAATTAATTATAATATTAATCCTGTGATTTGGTCAGTCGGATCACAGTATCAAATTACGGGGTTTTAGGCCCACAGCGAACGTGCTCTGCGGGCGCTACTGGGGTCACAGTTAGTACAAAAATTGATTCTTTCCACCATGCTTTTGCTTTTTCTCTGCTTTCTACTTTTTTTTTTCTCTACTCATCAAGAAAATCCTTAAACTATCAAACAGTAAACACTCTGAAATGCTCAGGTGACCCATAGAACTAACTCAGGGGGAAGAGGTATCGTATCCCCTAAACATGATCGTTGCGCTTGTGCGCCACTGCATTGGGTCCTAAGTCGGTTCGTGTAGTCTAGCACATCTATGTGATATGGCCTTGCTCTAAGAATAACCAGCATTTTCTATGGGACGGTGTAGTTTCTCAGTTGCAGATTTCGGTTCATACAGGTTGAGTGCCTGTGGATTGTAATGTTTCAGTGTAAATCTGAATGTGGGGGGGTAGAATCTACCTACACCGTGCTGACACCCCGAAGATGTTATTTGATGAAATGGCAGAACTGCTATGCCGTCAAACTTTATGCAAGTAAAATTTACCGATGAAGTCAATGACGAGGCGGCCGTCGGCATACCGGCCGGCGGGGTGTCCGAAGTAGGTCTCGCCGGAGGGCGGCGGGACTTGGCCGTACAACGCGGAGAGGCCACCGGTGTCTGAATTCGAGTCCCCGAAGTTGAATATCGCCGNGAATTCGAGTCCCCGAAGTTGAATATCGCCGGGAAATCACATGGAGCTCGGGCAGAAGCGGGCCGAGGACTGTTCACGATGACCGCAGAGCACAGCAGAAGGATAGTGAGAGAGAGCCGAAGGTCCATTGAAGAGATAATAGTTAAAACGGGAAGACGAGAAAGGATAAAGGACGCTCTGCTAGTTGACGATACGGACCCACGGGAAGCGTTCATATATTATAGGCGAAGTTAATTAATCAATCATAAGAAAAATAAAATAAAATAAAATATGTAATTTATTAAAAATTAATCAAATTTAATGGATTTATAAATACCATATTCTATATATAAAAATCAATAACTTCCATAAATTATTAGATTAGAGTAGGG
>CXYZ01016317.1:366836-405808 GCA_900006705.1 Sonneratia caseolaris | reverse complement strand
TAAAATTATAAAATTTTCAATTAAAAATAAATTATCCATAAACTAATTCACCTATTTAAAATAAAATTTAGTATAAAATGTTAAAAAAATGTCATATGATGTAAAATCATATATACAACTATTTTTATTTAAAAAATATTTTTAATATTTTTTAAGAAAATATGGTTTGATTATTTGGATTGATTAATAAATTACTTAAATTTAGTAAATAATTAAATTATTTCAACTTAGAAAATTATGTTATATGAGAAACACATTGTCCTAAACCGAGTTTTTCAGTTCGGTTTGATTTTTCGATTCTCCATATGCAACGCTAGATTAGAGCATAGCTTTTCAACAAGNTATGTTATATGAGAAACACATTGTCCTAAACCGGCTTTTCAACAAGTGAGAACGTCGTCGTGGGGGCCAGGCCAAAGTACGTTCTCACGAGTCACGGGTGCAATCGCCACTACGGATCGGTTCGTCCCGGCCCGAGTCATTATTTACCAAATTGCCCCNGCCACTACGGATCGGTTCGTCCCGGCCCGAGTCTTTATTTACCAAAGTGCCCGTATAAGAATCTGATGTTCACAATTCTATCCCCGTCCCCTCCTCGGCCGTCAAGCTCAATACCGTCGCTTGTCCATTCTCCTTGAACAGTGACATCTTTTCTGCAAAACCCTAGTGATGAACTCCATAGCCAGGGAAGCTCGAAGCCTACTAAGGCGCCCGAGCTGGGCGTCAAGCCACTCACTGAGCTGCGATCCGTGCAATCACCAGCAATGGAGGGGGATCCGTGTGAAGGTCTTGAACGGGAACCTCGACCGGGCGCTGGCCTACATGCAGCGAGTGATGCAGTCTAGCGGGATCGAGAGGATGATTAAGCAGGAGCAGACCCACCACATCAAGAACTCTGAGAAGCGAATACTGGCACGCAAGAACCTCGAGCGCAAGCTCCGGTCCCAGGAGTTCGCTCGCAAGCTCCAGGCAGTTCTCATAAAAAAAGTCAGGTAATGTTCTCTAGAATCGAACCTTGGTTTAGCTTCCTGAGTCTGAATGCATTGAATTGGGGCATGGAATCTTCTTGTTGATCGATGCTGGTGCTGGCTTTTTGTGGTAATGATATCCGAGTGTGCTATTCGTCGTTAGAATTTCAAACTGTCTGCTTTATGTCTGCTTCTGGACCTTGTCAATCTGAGTGGTGAGCATTGAGAAATGAGATAAAAATTCGGCTACAAACATGATTCATCCACGAGGACGTAATTCTAAAACTTAAGATAAATGCAATCAGAGCTTTAAGTTTCTGACAAGATGTTGATTCAGATGACTTATGCATCGCCCATTGTTGGCCCTTGTTGCTTGAGACCAACAAAGATATCATCCTTTTGGTGTCAAAAAAACTGTACCTTTCTCTCTCCTGTTTCTGACTTTATCTCGGTTTAGATATCTTGGCTGCCAGTGAAATTTAGGTGTTCTCTGGATCCTGGGTTTTTTTTACACAATAATTCTGGATCGGAGGACGGATATGCTTGATAATGATTAGTTGACTGCCATAACTGGGATGTGAATACCCCTCGCTGCTCGGGAAGTTTCTTGTGAGCATGGGGGAAACCACTTTATTGTTAGCACGATTCACTGTCAGTATCATTTACATGCATTGTTGAACTGGGGACTTTGTATGTCTTCCGAGCCAAGGGAAGATTGCATTCACAGGATGGATGAATGGACTTTCAGTTCAATTAATATTTCATTTCCTTATGATGCTCCAATGCTTGAATTGCATGTCACCTCCTACGGGTACTTCTGATTTCATGTGGCTTTCTGTGCGGATTTGTTTTGATTGTAAAATGAGTCCTCATTTTCTAGCGCTGCTGTGGTGGCTGATTTCTCATCGTTGTGCTGCAACTTGCAGGGGTATGTGAGAAATCTCATCATTTTGTTATCAGAGGGAGGAAAGAGTCATCAATCTTCCAGGTTCCTTATTGGCCTCTTTCATGAGCTCCGAGATTAGTGCTCCAAGGACCAAACAAGTTTCTGTAGGTGCTTGATAATCTTTCAGTTTCTTAATGTAAACTGTGAACATACTTCAGGAAAGCGAGTGATAGACGTGTATCATTCTGTAATAAAGAGTTTTGTGACCTATAGACTGTGATGGAAAATCGTTGTTCTTGGATTTCGTTCAGATTTCCTCGATCCAGTTGGAGGTCATATGAGTTGAATCATCGAAGATTTTTCCACTGCTTGGCAGCTCACTGTGTTTCCTATCACAGGTTTTGCATGTTGGTGTTTCAAGTTGAGTGAGAACAAGCAACTGAAAACATAAGACCTGTGGCCATGCAATAGTTTCTGCATCTGTAAAAATTCGCTGCAGGACAGGAATCTGGAGACCCGAACTGAGGAGAACAATTTACCTTCACAATATTCGAACAGTGCTGTGGCTACTCGTATTTGAACTCCAATTGATATTATGTTACCTAGCTTTGCTGAATTTAATAAGTTGCATATCTTCTCCTTACTGTATAACAGGTCCTTACTGTACGTCATGTATCGACAATTGAAAGATCAAGACGATAGTAACATAGATCATTTACTCTATACATCATCTCACTGGCAGATCCCACTTTTGCTGCCTGGGATGCCTCAATCTTCAATGAAGGCTGGAATGATGATGAGCCGATGCTGGAGTCTTCATCGGGTCTTGCTTTACTCTATCAACCGCAGGTCGGGTTAGATCATAGCTGCCTTCTTCTTCCTCCATACGCACTGTTCTATATCCACAAGCAGATCTGAACTGGAGGATCCATTGCCTTAGAGTCAGATGTGTCCGGCCTCAATGAACTATTCCGGCACTTGACCATCTGCAGCTATCTGCATAAGACGACCATATCAGTATCGGTCATCTCCTACATGGAATTATCACCTGAAACATCCATGGTGAGAAAATAGATGAATAAGCATGGAAATCGTGCACTTCTTTTCAGAAAAAGGTAACTTGAGAGATAAATTGAAGCAATTGTTTACCTGCAAAATCAGCAAAGATCAAAGTCTTTTCCATCTTCAACTTCCATTACCAACTTGTGGTCAAGCTTAGACCCGCAATCATCAGCCTCCCTTGTTGGCATTTCCCTGTCATCTTCTCCCTCTGAATCCCTCATTACTTCTTCGTCCAAATCTGGAAGCGAAAAGGACCAAGAGCGAACCAGCTTCCGGTCAGCGTGAGTCTGGTCATCAGCCACTAGGAGCATCCGAGGTGGAGGATCACTCCCTCTTCGCTCTGCAATAGATGGCAAAACGCTCTTACCAGGCAGAACTGAGTTGACTCTCGAAAACTGATTAGCAGGCAGTGCCTCTCTCGGGGGAGCCGAGGTTTCCTTATGTGTTGAAGACAAGTTATCCCACATATGGATGTCCTTCAGGGAAGGTGGGCCTGTTGATTCCAAGCCTGAAGGTGAAGGTTGCTGGGAGGAAGGATACAGCAGGTCGGACCAGTTAGAAGACGAGGGCGAGAAAGTGAACGAGCTGCCAGAGTAGTCAGATGTTGATGGCGAGAGTGTCAGGGATTTGGAACTGAAGGCCGGGCTTCCAATCGGGAGTCGGGAAAATGAATCAGGTGAAGACACTACTCTTTCCTCATCCTCTTCTTTGTAAGTGTTTCCTATCCTCTCTGCACTGCCTCCAAGGAAGCAACTAAATGAATCCGGTGAACCGCAGGGATATGTCAAAGTCGATGGTGATGAGGGGATATTCATACTATCAGAACATTCGAAATCCCTCGGCGAGTTTAGAGTCGCATCGGATGCAGAATCAGAGTCCCCTTTCAGTTTTGACGAGGTGATGAACTCTCTCATCAAACCACTAGCAAACTTTTGCCGGAGTCGGTCCCAGCCGGTTTCTCGAGCAGGGAGACATGTCTCTGAACCAGTATTGGACACCGAGAATGGCGGAACAACCCCTCCAGCTAGCGCCTTGTGAAAGATCTCGAAATCCAAATCATAATCCTCCACCTTCCTCCGACCAATCTGAACGAAATCTGGAGCAAGAACTAGATCATTCCGGGCCGGGTAACTTCCTTCTGTCCTTTCCTCAATCCTCTCATCAGCATCAGACAAGCGTGTCATATTTGCCAGGGAATCCCAAAATTCCGGCGGCTCTTCACCTTCACCTATTTTCAAGATGGGGCCCTTCGCCCTCTCATACCGGACTACCTGAAAAGCCGCGTACATGGCCTTCTTCGACATCACGCTTTCACAATTCTTCCCCACCCAGACGTATATAGCATCAGGAATATGGACGACGAATGCCCCTCGAGAATCAAGTCCCCCTGCGCCCGGGCGGCCTAACTGCTTCGGCACGAGGTGCAGAGGATCGTATGGCGAGTGTGGGGCCATCCGGTACATTCTAATCATTCGACCCGAGCTCGGGGACGGAAAGCTCACCCTCTTCTGGCGCTGTAGCAGCTGACAGGCAAATCCCATGTTGGGGTTCGTCACACCCCGGGCACTCTTAACGTACTGAAACGCATCCTCGAAGCTCTGCCCTTCCCTCCACATGAGATACGCAATGACCAGAGAGGTAGATCTCGAGACCCCCTGACAGCAGTGGACCAGAACTCTCCCGCTCTGCTCCCGAACATCCTCGAAGTAATCGAACACATCGTACAGAATGCTCGTGATGTCCTCGGAGGGGCTGTCTTGCAACCAGAGAGTCTTGTACACGAGATCTTCCTTGAAGTACTCCGGCGAGACAAACCCGACACAGTTGAGGACGTGGGTGATCCCATTCTGCCGAAGCGTCTCCCTGTTCTTGGCCACAGCATCGCTCCCGAGATAGATGTGGTCCGCGATCTTCGAGCATTCCTTGTCGAAGAAGGCGAGCTTGTCCCTTTTGAACTGGAACTCCCCCCCGGAGTTCGAGCTCGGGACGGGATTCCCGTTTTCCCCCCTCGGGGTCTGTATATTAGGCCACACGCCGAGGTCGTCCGACCCGGCCTTCGGCCACTCCTCTGCAGTCCTCCGGGAAATTGAGAGGGGCTGGAGCGGTGGGAGGCACAGCCGCGCCTTGCTGTTGTTGGGTGAGGCTCCAGGGCACGTGTTCGGCTTCACTGGTGACCGGTCGGTCCACGAGACCGACCGCAGGTAGGCTTTTCGCTGCGGCTTCTCCAGGCTTTCCTCTCCCAACATCTCCGCCGGAACCCTTTAACAGATTTCCCCGGACAAACAGGCGGACACCAAGGGATTGGTTCCTTCGGGCACTGGGAAGAGGGGAAGTTGGAGGGTTTTCATGGATGAAATAGCTCCGAATTATTGAAACTGCAGGTCATCTCTCTTCCCATGTCATCTACTGCAAAAACCCTTTTGACTGATTCTCTCCTTCTTCCCTCTCTCTCTCTCTCTCTCTGTCTCTCTCTCTCTATATGATACGTATGTACAGACAGAGGCGGAGAAGGAAAAATCAAACACGAATATGCTAAGACCCAGTAAAAGGATTTGATTCAGACAGAAAGAAAGTGGGAGAAAAAGGATGGTGCTAATGGAGGAGGAGGAGAAAAACAATGGGTCAATTATATTAATTCATCGGAAAGACTAAAAATTTACAGGCGAATTTGTTGAAGTGAAACCAAGAAGAAGAAGAAGAACAGAATCATCTCTGAGAAGAAAGGAACAGTGTTGCGGAGGTGCGTGGAGGGTGCCTGATGACGTTGCTGAAAACAGGGCGGGTTGCTTTTGCTTCGGTGCTCAGACAAAGAGCTGACCAAAGTTGTAGTTGTCTGTCTATTTTTTAATTTAAGTGTATAATTATATAATTTTTTCCCATTTATAATATTATTTTAAATATAATAAACCGCATGGCAAACTTGTTTCCGGCGGTGTCTGTCGGGCTGTCAAATCTTTATTTTTATTTAATTTCTAGAAAAATAAGAATTCGAGGAAAATAAGTTGGTTAAGCGCGGCGTATGTGAGCCCAAGGACATGGCCGCTGGCCTTTTATCTCTTTCTGGGCTTACTCGTGCCGGGTGCATTGAGCAAGATGCGGAGCTAGCTGCAGCCTCAGAGAGACCGGGTCAGAGTGCCACGTCACCATTCAAGTAATTGATTGGAAAGTCTCGTCATTATCCCTGTCATTAAGCGTTCTTCCATGCCAGATGTACAAGTAAAACGTTACCAATAATTCACCTAAAAACATAAACAATAAAAATAAAAATGGTACATATGAGATGGTTTGATATTCTAAAATTTACTCACGGTGGGCGTGGTCGAGTGGTTCGGTACTCGTCATCTCAATGGGATGACTCAAGTTCGAGTCCCACCTGCGGCGGGGAGCTCTTAACCCCTTAAATGGGCCGATCCGGGACGATCCGGATTAGTCAGTTGGATACCGGCGGTTTATACCAAAAAGATATTTTAAAATTCATATCTTATTTACCGAGAAAATTGGATCCAAAGATAAATGTGCGACTGATGCAATTGGACTTTTCTGCGAGTGATGCATTGAAAAAATTCAAACCCTTTTATTGTAGATGTGTTGAATGTTCGCTTGCTAGAGAGTCTGTCGTCCGCTATGATCTATAATCAATCGGACGACCCAGGAAAATTTAATATGAAATTACTTCCGCAATACGGGACTCCACAAGAATGCTTAGCGATGTCGAAGAGGCTGGTTCGGCCTAGTACGGGCCTATCAAAACCCCTAACCTGCCAGGACCGTCTCCAAACCGGCTTGTAATTGTTATTGTTGGATTCGGGGGAAGTTATAGGTAAAATCTAAGAAATATGTCCATTAAACCAAAACCAGTCTAACACATTTTTCTCGTTGAATTGGAAAAATTATTTGGAAACCGACCTGAAAACATTGCAAGACTAGTCCGGATTATTAAAAACCTTGTAAATCAGCGATCAAATTTTATTGATTTAATTAAAAATTTAAAAGATAAATTTATTTTAAATAAATTGAAAAAAAACTTCAAAAAAAATGAAATGTTCACAGTTCCCGGATCATATCAACCTAAACCACGAATCGACCCACTTAGGAACGGTTGCTGGCCCGTTCATCTCTTCTTGAACCGGCCCATTATATTTAATAGGTCGAACCGTAACCAAACCAAATGATTCTTGGACAATTTTAAACCGGTCCGGACCACCTATTTAACATTTATGAGAATGCCTACCATCGATGCAAAATGGTAGTGGTGGCGTCTGTCAATTGACGATTTAGCTGTCTGTCCAGATAACAACGAACCGACTTTGGTTTGTGTCCATTCGTTTGCACTGGCGGATTCCAAAGGAAGTTTACATTGTTCATTCAGAAACCTCGGATTTACATGCCGTGTTAGACACTGCAAAGGGATGCTTGTTGGGATGCCTGGTAGAGTGAAGTGTGCGGTCCACTTTTTTGACTCTCGGCGCACGAAATGAGGACCAATTGCACGAAGAAATGAGGAAGGGTCCTAACTTCAGTGAGAAGCCAATCGTGGGCCACTCGGGCAGGTTGCATGGGATCAAAGGAAACGACCAAAACAAAGGGAGTGGGCAGAATTGAATCCGTTGGGTCAACATATATGGTTGTTGTTATAATTCACGTGCCCTAAGGAATCCCACTGATTTGAATAATTCTGACCCAATCACGAGTGATTAAACCTATAACCCTATCAAAAGTCTAAACTGATTGTATCGGTGTATCTGACCCCCTTTCCACATTCTGTGTATGATCCTATACGACGGCTTAATCTGTATATGTCATGCGCTTCGCAATATCCCTCATCAATAACCGACCGTGAGTCGGGCTTCCAATTTCTGTGTTTTTGCAAGGTCTAATCCGACGTATTGTTTCTATCTTAAATTCCCACAAAGTTATTAGGGGTTATTCGGTTCAACCGATAAGTGATGATTTTCTTAATATTTTTCGACATGATATTCGGACTCTCACAAAGATCTAATCATGAAAGCGACCCACCGGTTGATTCTTGACCGAGAGAGCTCATCCTTCCTCCGCATTGGATAAGCCCTATCAACTTAAGTACCCTATTGAAGATGATAACATTGCCGGCTTTCCCAGGACTCCCAATTGTTCTATCCAATCTCAGCTTTTTCTTATATACGATCGTCAGCCCTTGNTGATAACATTGCCGGCTTTCCCAGGACTCCCAACTGTTCTATCCAATCCCAGCTTTTCTTATATACCTTCCACACCTCGATCGAGATGAGGCTGAATCGCATGAACTCTTTTCCTTGGGTATCGGCTCGCTTTGGTATGGTGTGTTGGGGTCGTTGGCTAAACCCCGATTGCTTTGGTATGGTGTCTCTGCTGTCTGCCGCGCTCTGCAGCCAGGTCATGAGCTGCCCGGTGATTTGCAGCCTCGGACAGAACACCGGCACACGTTACGCATGTCGCGGTCCCAGTTATGATCTCGAGACAGCAATCTAGATTTCCACCGAAGGCGATCAACATGGACGGGTAATCAAGTCCAAAGGGTTGTTGGCCGAGATTAATCACCACCCCCATTTGCAGTGAAGTCTGACTGCTGACCTTTACTCCTGTTAAAGTCACGGTGGGATGAACTGACACTAGAAGTTCACTGAACAGGATCAAACCTCCAACGTCTTGAGTCGAGCGGTATTCGTTGCATAAGTTACTGACTTTTCTTTGGGAGCAAAAGCCAAAGGGGAGAGAGTAGGGGGGCCCGCCCAACTGCGCTGATTGGCTCTAATGTGGGAAAAACGAAGGGCCAGTGGTCAAGGAAGGTGGGCGGATCGACCTGTGCGTACATATACATACAGAGTGTGTTGTTCATGTGGAGCATATACAAGGCTTCCGATCCGTAATTAATGAAGAAAACCTAAAATTGATCTTAAATTAAATTAGCTATTAAAATCTTGATAGATTCGAATTTTTAAATATAAGATAAAATGCGAATAAGATAAGGAAGAGGCCTCAAGAAAACTGGCACCCACCGTGAAGGAGTAAGCCCAACGTGCAGATAGTAAACAGACAGCAGCACACTGCATCATCCCAGAGAAGACAGATATTATATATTATTCAAAACATGGAAGACTACATAAATGGCTGTATGTACATGTCTGTCTGCAATGTCTCCCTGTGTGGTCAGACAATAGACTCGGACAGCTGAACATTGACTGTGTAGCTGCTGGCTGGGTCGACAGTTTACACTCCCTGCAATTCTGTACTGACGGTAAACTTCTCCCCCGAATCCGCAACTTGGGGCCCCCATCCATGAAAATGTTGGATTCCCCTGGCGCCTGTCTGCAAAAGCAGGCAGATTTTACAAGCTATTCCCTCTAGGAGAGGAGCGATTAACCTCCAGATCAACATGGGCACTGGCAAATGCAGCGATCACAGGGGTTTCAAATCTTGCTTGAAAGCTGCTCAATCAGGATTCGTATAACAACTGCTCAGTGGTTAACACCCATTTGGTATAATTGAATTAGGATTCCTTTCATATCAGTTTGTAAGATATGATTAACGAAAAAGTTTCCCCACCGGCCCGCTTGGTTCATAATGCAGGCCGGTCCATTGAAGTCCGGGAGGCCCGTTTATCATGGGCTTTGGTTGGGCTCATTGAAAGAGAGGCAGCCACCGGGAAAGACAGATAGGTACAGATCTTGCGGGCAGAGAAGCCACTTCCGATCTGGGTTTTGGGTCATAGTACCAGACTCCGGTTTTCATCTATGGCAACTAAAAAATTGTCCTTTATTCATCCCCTCACCCCTGCCTCTCATGTAGCTACGATGTCTCGGAGGCCACCCACAAGGAATGGATAGCTTAGAAAATCGGCCGGCGTCCTCTGGCGCAACGCCTGAGGTTGAAGTGCTATCAAATAGGGAAACCGGAAACCAGGATAGGCCCCAGCGGAGTCCGAGAAAGAAGCGGTCGGTATTCGGTCCCGCCAGCCGAATACTTACCGAGTGAGGAAACTAAAGAGACAACTCCCGTGCTTAAGTGGATTTGTCTACCCAAGTTTCGGATACCCCGAGACGGATGAGGAAGGCATCAGCCAAAGACAAAGACCATATAGACCTTACGGTGCCTTGTAAGTCTCGCTCGACTCCCTGCCTACCCCCACATTTCTTCAAGTCCAAATGCAAGGTTTGCAAGAAACGTCATGCAAATCCGTAAACGCATTGAGTAGCAGCCAATCAATCTCAACTCGTGCCGTCCCTTGTGCTTCAAGCAACCGCACGGGTGTGGAAGGAGGCTTGGTAAGGCTTGTTATTTTTATCTAATAATTAATAAATTACAAATTTAATAATATAAATTTTTTTATATCATTTTATTTCTATTTTTTCATGTAATATTTTATAGTCATGATCCTTCTCAAGTTCGAGTCCCACCTGCGGCGGGGAGCTCTTAACCCCTTAAATGGGAAGCACGGCCCTTTAAGATATCGTGCTGTGCCGGCACGGCCCGATAAGACAGTGGCGGCCCTGGCACGGCCTGATAGCCCGATAAATCTCATTTGATCGTAATTTATTTATAACTACAAGTGAGCTCACAAATAAATTTTTTTATCCTTCAATAGTATATAATAATTTATTATTTTTTTTAAAAAAATCCCTAATCGGGCTATTGTGCCGGCACGGCCCGGGGATCATCGGGCCCAGCACGCCCAATAAATTATCAGGCCGTGCCGGCACGGCACGATAAGCACTGGCCCAGCACTGTGTTATCGTGCCGGGCTATCGGGTCGTGCCAAATTTTGCCATGTCTATTCTATATTATAATAATAAAAAAAAATTATTGACACCACATATGCCTCATAAGTTAAAATTAGATTATAAATTCTATGTTACCATATTTATTACGTAAATGAAAGAAGTTACTATATAAATGAGTTCAAAGATCCTATTGTTATTTATCAAAAATTCGGTATTAAAAAAATAATTCTTAATTAAAAAAATAAATTTATTAAAATAAAATGGAAAATATATCAAGATAAAATCGATAATTTTGGAAAATTTGTTTCATGGAATGCTGACTCCACCGGATGAAGTTATTTCGTTAGATGGAATGTTTCTAAATCACTACCACCAATTTAGTCGAGTAAAAATATAAAATTGGAGGGTAAAATATTTAATTACATCTCATTCAATTTTATTCCGTACAATTCATGCATGCCAAACGGAGATATATGTATATGAATATATTAATGTCAACCAGTCTAATCTATAAAATTAATTTTAATTGAAAAAATTGCATATTACACATTATTTTAAAATAATTATTTAAAAATAAATGTATCGTTATTGAATGAATTTTCCGAGATTATTTGGTCGTTTCTTCGGGCAAAACTCCTCTTTCCTCGCGTATAAAAGATGGTCCTTCCACCCAATCACTAGACAAAACTCTCTCTCTCCTCAGTGAGGCGATGGAAATGGAGCGACTCCTCCCCTCTCTCAGCCTCCGACCACTGCTGTTCGTAGCGTTCCTCCTGATCGCGGCCTCCTGGAGGGCCGGGGGGCTGCCGCTGTCCGCCAGCTCCCGGTGGATCGTGGACGAGGAGGGGCAGAGGGTGAAGCTGGCGTGTGTGAACTGGGTGGCCCACCTGGAGGGAGTGGTGGCGGAGGGGCTGAGCAAGCAGCCGCTGGACGCCATCTCCAAGAAGGTGGGCGAGATGGGTTTCAACTGCGTGAGGCTGACATGGCCGCTCTTCCTGGCCACCAACGACTCCCTGGCGGCCTTGACGGTGCGGCAGTCGCTCCGGGGGCTCGGCCTGCTCGATGCCGTCTCCAGCTTCCAAGCCAACAACCCCTCCCTCGTTGATCTCCCACTCATCCAAGCCTACCAGGTAACGTCTACATCTCAATCAGTCTCACATATCATTTAATCAATATTAAATTGCGGAAATTATTGTCCTCCGATAGGCTTAAATAGTCCTCTTTATGGGAATAATTAGCCAAAAAAGGTGTCTTTTTTATGTGTTTATTATCTTCTTTACTGAGTAATTATCTATTTTAGCTCGACCTTACTCGACAAATTCAACACGTTAATCTCATAAATGAGGCCGCCATATGAACGGCACGTGTCGTGTTATGGACGGTGAGATCGGGCATTAGACTAGCGAGTGCATCATGTGGAGTAAATAGGTCGATGATGTTGACCCGATTAATAAATATGTTCGACTGTCATCACAGTATTCCAGCACGCTGCCCAGAATTATGGCAACTCCATTGGCTCGACCATTTTGATCCTTACTAACCTTCATAAATGAGGAAGAAATTTTCCGTTCATATCCAAAAAGGAAATTTAAATCTTTTTTAAAAAATGAAAATAATGGGATTTATTGGACTTTCTCAATTGTGGACGGTGGATGCGAAGGAAGAAGAAATAAATTCATAATTTACTTTAAGATTGTATGCTTCAAATGTTGTATTGTTCGTTTGCACTTACTGGAGATTCATATTTGAGCAGAACTAAGAGAGTGAGAGGTAAAACTCTCCTAATCGCATTGTTTCTTCAGATTTAAAGACTGTCGAATTCAGTGTGATGTTAATCTAGATGTTAGGTTTGAAATGCTGTGTTTACTCCCATAATTATCCTGGTTGGTGGTCTAGTCACGCTGAGTCAAATTGATGAATTGATTTGCAGGCAGTAGTGAAAAACCTGGGGGACAACGGCATCATGGTGATCATAGACAACCATATAAGCAAGCCCGGTTGGTGTTGCAGCAGCGTCGACGGCAGTGGCTTCTTCGGGGACCAATACTTCAACCCCGAACTCTGGATCAAGGGCTTGGCTAAGATGGCCACCCTCTTCAACGGCGTCCCCAACGTGGTCGGCATGAGCCTGAGGAACGAGCTCCGCGGGGCTAGACAGAACAAGAACGACTGGTACAGGTACGGGATTCGACAATCGAGAGTAAATCTCTTGATTGTGTTATCAATCTTTTAAACTAGTGCCGCTCTGTCCGTAGGTACATGGAGAGAGGGGCGGAGGCAGTGCACGCAGCGAACCCAGATGTGCTCGTGGTCTTGTCGGGACTGAGCTATGACAAGGACCTGTCGTTCCTCCGGGACCGACCGGTGAGTCTGTCATTCACGGGGAAGCTGGTGCTCGAGATACACTGGTACGGCTTCTCGGACGGCCGGGCCTGGGTGGACGGGAACCCGAACCAGGTGTGCGGGAGGGTGGTGGACAACATCATGAGGGTGTCGGGGTTCCTGCTCAGGGACTGGCCACTGTTCGTGAGCGAGTTCGGGATCGACCAGCGAGGGACCAACGTGAACGACAACCGGTACTTCAGCTGCTTCATGGGTCTGGCGGCTGAGCTCGATCTGGACTGGGCGCTGTGGACCCTCGTGGGTAGCTATTACCTGCGGGAAGGTGTAGTGGGTATGAATGAGTACTACGGCGTCTTGAACTGGAATTGGCACGAGGCCAGGAACTCCAGCTTCCTGCGGAGGATCTCAGCCCTTCAATCCCCTTTCAGAGGTATAGATCCTGACTGATATTTGACACCACATTCTTCTGCCCTTCAATCTCCTTGCGAGTACGATTCTTTGGGCTTGTATTTCAGGGCCTGGAATCTCAGATAGCCGCCTGCACAAGATCATATTCCATCCAATGACTGGATTATGTGTGGTGAGGAAGACACTGCTGGACCCGCTTGCACTGGGACCCTGCACTGACTCAGAGGCGTGGCACTACTCAACCACCAGGAAGGGCCTCACCATCAAGGGAACCTACTTCTGCCTGCAAGCCCAGGAGCTCGGCAAGCCCGCAAGGCTTGGGATTATCTGCTCTGACTCGAACTCAAGGTGGGACACCATCTCGGACTCCAAGATGCACCTCTCCTCGAAGACTGGGAATGGTTCCTCGGTGTGCCTAGATGTGGACCTCGCCACAAACACTCTGGTCACGAATGAGTGCATGTGCCTTAGCCGGGATAAAGGGTGCGATCCCACTAGCCAGTGGTTCAAACTAGTGGATAGCACAAGGAGTTTGTGCGCTCCAGGATGTCAAGATAGTTACGATGTCTTGGATTCTCGTGGGACTGGTGCAGCATCAGCTGTGATCTGATACGCTGAACACAGTCAGGAGTTACCTTGGCCTGCCAATGTATGTTAAGTATATAAATAGGCACTAGATTACTTCATATGAAAGCCGTGTAATTTGTGATGTCAAGATAGTTATGACGTCTTGGATTCTCGTGGGACTGGTGCAGCATCAGCTGTGATCTGGTACGCTGAGCATGGTCAGGAGTTAACTCGGCCTGCCAATGTATGTTAAGTATATAAATAGGCACTAGATTACTTCACATAAAGGACCTGTAATTCAGGCGCCCGAGATTCGGGCATATGTAACTTTTGTACAGTTAATGCAGACTACTAAAGTTCCTGTGGTGGTGTTCAGTAGATTGAGCCATGGACTGTTCCTTGTATGTTGTATGGCAAATGAAATACTAGCTATCCTACGGAAAACAGAATGAACTCAAGCCAGAGAAAGATCCCGATTTAAAGCTCCTGACGGTTCATGAACCTGAACCGGCCTTCAGCAAAGTTGCAGTTATTCTCTGCTCGTCTCTTCACAGCTACACTTTCAAAAATAAAAAGTGCAAAGGTGAATTAACGCTTTGAATTGGATTCTCTTGCTGGGAACCTTCAGTAGAACTTTTGAAGAACTTCTTCTTTAGATTGTCTGCACTTCAGATTTGTGTCCCTCTTTTGCAAAGATTGAGTCTTCAAGCCCTTCTATTGAATTCGATTTACTCCTCCATGACAAAGGAAAATCAAGGTCTGTCCTGCGATCAAGGTTGATCCTTCTATTCACACAAAAAATGACATGATATAAATAGCTCGGGTTTTACAGCACTGCAGGAGTGTGCCATTTAGTGTCATCTCCTCGCCATCAATGAATACTTTGGATGTTGCTGCTCTCCTACATCACGGCATGGCATCAGTGGAAGAAGAAATGCTGATAAGGAATCTTCTTCTTTCCCATGACCCAGATGGTCGTGATATCGATTCTGAGCTACTGCTTCAAGCCGTAAAGAATGTCTTGCATATCGCCACTTCATTTGAAACCAAAGTAACTCTTGAAACTTGTGTTTATGTGGTTAGTGGTTGTCTCACAATTCCTACTAAGGCTCATTTTTTTCAGTGTGCGTGAGTCTTTTTCTTACGTTTAGCTGACAGATCTCACAGTAATCTCTAGGATAACGGAAACAGAAGCTTTTATTCATTCTGTTCAATCCTGAATTTCTTCATGTCCAGTTTGATGTGGCAGAAAGAAGTAATTGCAGCCAAATCGAGATGGTCGGAACACAGGCATTTATTGGACATGTTGTTGATAATATTTGCCATGAGGTGGATTCTTCTTCTTTCTTGTATGGAAATGATAGTTGTGTCTGCTTCAGGAGCGACCAAGACTAACAAACTTTGCTCATACTTTTCCTTTTTCTTGCAGATGTTCTACAAGCACCATCAAATGGGAAACTTGCACAATAAAACAATGAACTTACTCGATTCGCTTGGGAACTTCCGATGGAGTGATAAAATGGCCTTGATACTGGCAGGTTTAGCCTTCAAATACAGCGAGTTTTGGCTTGTGAATAGGCTCCGCCATCAGAATGCATTGGCTGGGTTAATATCAGTGCTCAGGCAATTCCCAAATGACATGGAGCTGCTCAAGCCCCGTCTGAAGGCATTGAATCTTTTGATGGAAAAGATGGTGGAACTGACACAGCATGTGGCAAAGTTTGATAGCCTCCCAATTTCAGAAGTAAACATGGATCATGGGTTGATTGAAATCACCAAGAATCATATGTACTTGGCGGCTTATTGGGTTGCTAGAAGTGCCATCAGAGGCTCCTCTCACATCGTAGACTTGAGGGCTGTGAAAGCGAAAAGAGTGCATGTTCTTTCTCTCCCTTCATCAATCTGCAGCACATTTACTTTTCTTTTTCGACCTCACAGAAGATGATTTTACAAGGAAAATGGCATTAAAAAATTAGGCTGAAAATGGAGAACGGCCTGTAGGAGTCGTCAACATGTCTTAATTCTGCTTCAATAACATTGACTTTCAGGTGTAGAAATTCAACAGCAGCTGCAGCATGGGAGCTACTGAGTCTGGTCCTTCAGCTGAGCAACTTGTGCATTCGACTCCAGAGACTCGTTGAAGTTTGTCATCAGCAGATAGGTTAGATCTCAAAACCAATAAAGAAAAAGTTAACTATAGAAAAGTAGAAAAAGAAATTTTCCATTGACCGAGATCCCAAGTCCCTGTTCTCGATATTTAACTGAGCTACAACCTGTGATTGCCTACTTTTTGCGCTGGGATGCTTGAGATACTGCCTGCTACTTACAGTTTCTCTTAAATTGTCAGATGAAAAGCTTTACGAGAAACTGTTGAATCAGCAGAAGGAGACGCACATCGATAATCAAGAGGTACTTCGTGCATTGTTCTCATTGAAGGATGACTTGCCTTTCAAGAACAGTCTCTCACAGGAAAAGGTACTCCTGCATTTTAGTTTTTGCATCTATATTTCTGGTTTAATTGCAGATATATGTATTACTTATCTTGTCCCACAGATATCAGCAGTTCTTTCAACTGTCCCAAACTAAGCAATATCACATTATCTGATTTCGGTGGATCACCTTGTGATAAGTGAACATTATTTAGTTGGGCTTCTGCATACTTTTGAACCTTCAGAAAAGCTTAAGTCGGAAGAGAGAAGCTTCAATAACTTGGGAGCTAGTCTTTTTCATTTTGTTTAGGTCGGTATTTTGGAATTCAAGGACAAGGTGGTTATTCTCTTCATTTCGAAGCCCGATCTTCTTGCAACAGATGAACTGCTCTTGCTGTATCACCAGATGTATGGTTATCCACACAAGAGTAACTTGGAAGGATCTTATGAAATAATGTACGTACCGATTCCGAATTCCAGCAGCTGGAGCGACTCGGAAGAGCGTAACTACAAGTTTGTTTCGAACTTGTTGCCCTGGTACTCGATTAGTAGGCCTCAGTCTCTCAGCTCAGCAGTATTGAACTTCATAAAACAAGAATGGGGTTGTAGAGATGATCCTATTGCCGTGGTAATCGACACTAAAGGGTCAGTGACAAACTTAAATGCAATCTACATGATGAATATCTGGGGATCCGAGGCATATCCCTTTTCAGCTTCTCGGGAAGAAGAGCTCTGGAAGGCTGAGAAATCCACCTTCCAGCTAATGTTTAACCGGATCAATCCTCTGTTGGCTGATCGGGTATGGCCAAATCCTACTGAATATATAACTTTTTTGTCTCATTATAGATGTTGTGATTCACTGTTAGGATGCAGAGCTTCTGATGACTCCTTTTTTTAAGGTATCAAAGAGGCGACTATAAGCCATTGATGAGTAGAAATTTGCAGCTGATGCTCGTAAACATAAAACATAGAATAGTGAATGGAGCGAGACACCGAATTATAGCTATGAGCTATAGTTTTGCATATTTGGCAGTCAAATTTATTCTGATGTGCTTATCCAACAAATAAATGCCTCTGTTTCTGATAAGATGGTATTTGACTCAGATTCGAGAAGGCCGGAACATCTGTCTTTACGGGGGAGAGAATGTGAGATGGATCCGAGAATTTCATGCAAAGATTGAGGAGACTATTATTCTAGGCAAAGGTCTGCAGCTCGATCTCGTGTACATGGGCAAAAGGACCCTCACTTCACAGGTGAGGAACATACTGCTACACGGAACACGGGACTCACGAGGGTTGAGCAACATTTCACTCTCCACCACAAGTATCCAGTTCTTCTGGATCTGCTTAGACAGCATCAGGAGATCGATTCTTCGACTAGTGGGTAGAGCAAATGCTGATCATGTCTTACAAGATGCATCAGGATTGCTAGAGCTCGATGAGAATGAATTAGGCTGGGCCATGTTTGGGGACGGGTTATCAAGAGATGCCCTTAGGTTGCCAGGGAAAGAGGTTATGGAGTGCTTCGACATGTTCCCAAGATGGCGAGGAAACGTGCCAAAGTGGGGACTGGTGGGGGCCATGAGAATGGCTATGGAGCAGCCAACTACTGCAGCACCTTGCGGCCACATGGAAACTATTCCATTCGAGGAACTTCTGGTGGGGAAGACTGTGTTCTGCAGTCGGTGCAGGCGTCCAATGAAGGGCTTTATCATGTACGAGTGACCAACAGATTTTGCAATTCCTAACATATCGTGTTTACGCTGATTATGCAACCGTCCCTGAGGCCCATTCGACTATGGGAAACAGGGCCATACACCGTAAAATGGACCAACTCTGAAGTTCGCAGATTGAATGTACCAAACCGACTTGTGGAATAAATTTCTTGCTGTGGTTTCCAGTGCCGAAATAACTCCACTCTGCAATTCCATTGATTAGGCACATAGACACCCGACATGGTCTTCCGATAGATGAACAAACTTAATGTCCATATAGCTATTAAAAGTCCTGTGCCTCTCAATATAAGGGGGATGAAAACCATAGCATGACGCAAGAGAGCACGATTAAAGCGTGCTAACTTACATGGGCTGGTTGACGTAGTTTGATTTCATTTCCTTTTTTAACTCTGTGCTCCCTTCCCTTGGACCGGAAATTCTATACACGTCCCTGCTGTCAAATNCCTTTTTTAACTCTGTGCTCCCTTCCCTTGGACAGGAATTCTATACACGTCCCTGCTGTCAATCGAGATTTTGCGAGAAAACTAATAATATCTCAAGGAACTTTCGAGGGATTGAAGATACTCCATGGTACTAGCCAAACAGCTTGCTTCTTGGAGACGATGTATTGAGAGGACAGCAGGTATCATCTTATGAGCACCAGTTGATGGTAATATCATATGGAGAGGCGTTGGTCCCTGATATCTCTTCACTGACACAATACAGAAAACGAGGACCTGGGGAATAGGATTAGGGATCCTATAACAATGAGAATGTCATGCGAAGATGTCAAAACAAGATAATGAATGAGAAGTCGAAAATTAAGGGCCGCCGGATTTATGCCATCTGGAGAAGACGAAAACATCCACAGTCGTAGCAGGAGAATCCACTAACAAGAATGGGGGAAGAAAAAAAATTTGCAGATTAGAGACCACGGAACACTCAACTATCGTATCAATACAAGACATCTCCAAACAGGAGAAAGAAAAGTTGTCTTACCCGTGAGAAGCAGGAGAGGATCAAAGGAACACCTCAGTTGGGACCACGGAAAAGGGAGACAAGAATGAGCAAGAAAGCCGATATTCCGAAGTCCTGCATGAGTCATCCAATCATGAAGCCGCCTTGACTGTCTGTCCAGGATGGCACGGATCGAGAAAAGATAAATGGGGCCATCTTGGAATCTCGAGTGCTCCTTTTTATAACCCTGCCACAAGCAAGGAAGCCTTGAGAATTGATGCCCTTTACTCATCATCCTACACCGTAAATACATAGATGTCAGTCACCATGACAATCTCCCCTCCGCTGTAAGATAATCAGCAGCACACATCATGGTCTGATGTTGAAATAGCTCTCACTCTTGGACATAAACTAGTAGACAAGTCGTCCAACTGAACCTTAGATCTTTTGAATCAATAATAAACCGCCCCATGATATATGCATACACTTGGATATGATGTCTCACAGATGAGAAGAAACACATCCAAGCATTTCAGGATTGTTCAATCACTCTTCGATGAGCCCTGACGTCGGTAATATCAAGATCCTGCAGTGCCTGACATGTGCCGAGGATGATCAGATCCTGCTCATGGATGGATGTACTAAGACAAGGGCCAATCCTTCATCCTCTCTTATTGCAGGTTTGTGTCAGACCTGTAGCATTGATGGATTCATCAGGGCAGGGTCGGATCAATGTGCTGCAGCTCGTCTTGGAGATGGACACTGTGACCAAGGATTACACTGGCCCCAACCAAACGTAAGAGCAATGATCAGGAAGCTGGGTTACCGTGAGTGCATTTTAGGACGTAATACTATTCCAAACTCCCTCCGACTCATGACGGTGATCAACTGCCGATACTGTGAAAAATTATATGTGCAAAGAGCCTAGATATCGAACTCGGATTTGAGAAGGCGGGAGCGTTTTGCGTTCACTGGGAAGATGATGTGAGGTGTATTCTAGAAGTCCACGTAAAGATTGAGCCAACTATCATAGCACTTCATTTAGTTAATGAAAGCTTGTCTCCACAGCAAAGCAAGGGACCCAGGCTCGGCCAAGCTTGGCACCTCTGCGGCCCTATCTACTGGCTATGTCTGCTGATAATGGGTGAGGGGAAGCTATGGTCCAAGAGCATTAGGACGAGCATTTTGCAGGGGAGATGAAATTCCATCGGGTTAGGTGATCTTATCCCAAAGCCCATTCATTATACGAAGTAACAATGAGAAGCCGGAGAGAGCCGACAACCCAAGAACACGGAGTCAGTAAGACTGTTGTGATCCTAGAGGGAAAAAGAAAGACGAATCTTATCCATGAGAAACGCGAGGGATTAAAAGAACACCTTCAGTCGGGCCCCAGGGGAAGACGGAAAAGAGCAAAAAGAGACAAAGGAACAGAGAGTCGATAAGGTGAAGTCCCGTATCGATCGTCCGTCCAATCACGAATCCTAATTCATTCACACAAAAATGGAAATTAAGACGAGGAGAGGCATCCTGTGCCATACTGGAAATACTAAACTTCGCCGAGCACTTCCCTATTTGAACCCTGCCACAAGCAAGGAAGCCTTTAGGATTGGCTGCCCCTTTATTCCTTTTTCACATAAATGGATGGATTGAGTCCTTTACCCTTCCCTTATATATGGGCACCTCAGGACCCAATGAAAGGATGCGCAGACTCTTCTAAGTACTTTCATCCCCGATATAACCTACGATACCCACCCGAACCCAACCCTCGATGGCGGGACAAGGAGATACGGAGATCTCGTATAGGGTACCGAGAAGGGCTTCTTCTAGGGGCAACAGGGTCATGTTCTCTTCCTCGGACGATAGTGCAATGCTGAAGCAGGTCCTGTTAACTCACACACCAGATGGCCGGGAATTCAAGGTCCGCCCAGTGCTTCAAGTGGTGGAGGGCATATTCCGCCGTGCCAAGCCAACAGCTCCTGGCGCTGTCCCTGTAAGAAATAACTTCATTTGCTGTCTCCATTTTCATCGTTTAGCTTCTAAGTTGAACATTATCTGCCACAAACTCGATGATTCAAGTGTCTGTGTGCTATATCTGCAGGAGGGCCAACCGCAATTGGACACTCTGGATGATAGAATCACCCGTGACATGCTCGAGTACCTGTCTTATACGATAAACAAAGTTGCCTGTGAGGTACTCCTGACTCGAGACCAATGTTGTTCCATGTCTTAACACAATCTCTCATTAAAGTAAAAGCAGCAGCACATGAAAGCAAGCAGTACGAGAAATTTTTGGATAAATAAAATAAAGGTGTCAAATGGATTTCAAGTGTAATTCTCCTTTGACAAACCATTGATCAAAATCCCTTCACATTGCCGAGCTTAGATGTCCTGCAAGTGCATGAGTGATGGAGATGCTCATGCCACGGCTGTGAACATTTTCAACATCCTCTCGAGCTACAACTGGGATGCCAAGGCTGTGCTTGCATTAGCGGCTTTGGCAGTAACCTATGGCGAGTTCTGGCTCGTGATCCAGCTTTACCCAACAAACTCCCTAGCTAAGGGGATCGCAGCACTCAAGCAGCTACCAGAGATCCTTGAGTGGGCTGACGCCCTCAAGCCCAAGTTTGATGCGCTCACCAGCCTGGTAGGCGCAATAGTGGAGCTGACCGAGTGCATCATTGAGTTTAGCGAGCTTCCTTCACAGTATATCAGCCCTGACACACCCGACCTCTCAACCGCAATTGCACACATCCCCACTGCCGCTTACTGGATCATCAGAAGCATCGTTGCCTGCACCTCGCAGATCCTAGGTCTCATCGGAATGGGCCCTGAGTAGGTTTTCATTAGGTCTTGGAAGTCATTGGATTGTAATGCATTTTCAGAAGGTACAAAAAAGCAACCAGTCTATCCTTGCCTCACGCAGGTACATGGCTTCGACAGCAGAAGCATGGGAACTGTCGAGCTTGGCACATAAGATCAACAGCATACATGGCCATCTAACAAAACAGCTCGCTCTGTGTCATCAACTGATAAGTGAGAACACTTCAACTCGAATGCTTTTCCTTAGCCTGTCGAATTAGCAGCCTTGCACATGACATGAAATATCTGCAGAGGAGAACCAAGAGATCGAAGCATATCAAAAGCTCGTTCGGCTCTTCGATATGCCACACATCGATAACTTCAAGATACTCCAGGCGTTGATCTATGCAAAGGATGATCAGCCTCCTCTTATTGAGGGCTCTACCAAGAAAAAGGTCCATCTTCAACTATTTCTTGTACAATAATCACAACTCCTCTTGTCATCTCAACCTCGATTGATTACCGAAAGCAGGTCGGGCTTGATGTGCTGAGGAAAAGGATTGTGCTGTTGCTCATCTCCGAGATTGACATCCCAACAGAGGAGCTTGCCATATTGGACCAGATGTACACTGAGTCGAGGCAGCACCCCACAAGGCCTGAGAGCCAGTATGAGATCGTCTGGATCCCTGTGGTGGACCAGTCAGTCCCGTGGGAAAAGCAGGCACAGAAGCAGTTTGAGGAGACACAGGGGCTGATGATGTGGCACTCAGTGCGCCATCCTTCCCTCATTGACCGCGCCGTGATCAAGTACATCAAGGAGGTTTGGAAGTTCAACCAGAAGCCCATGCTTGTGGTGTTGGATCCACAGGGGAAGGTCGTCAATTACAATGCAATCCACATGATGTGGATCTGGGGAAGCTTGGCTTATCCTTTCACCAGTGCTAGGGAGGAAGCCCTGTGGAAGGAAGAGTCCTGGAGGATCGAGTTGCTAGCGGACAGTATCGATCCCATGATCTTTACCTGGGTATGATCCTTTCAACGACTACCTTCATATAGTTACAACGTCTGTTACTTAGACAAGCCATGTTTTCCCATCAAATAGATGACTTGCAAGTCTCTCATTTTCGTCCGATACCAGATATCAGAAGGAAAGTACATATGCCTTTATGGAGGGGAGGACCTGGAATGGATTCGCAATTTCACTACTACCGCTGGTGCTGTTGCCAGTTCTCTAGGGGTCCCATTGGAGATGTTGTATGTTGGGAAGAGCAACCCGAAGGAGAAAGTGCGGAAGACCAATGTTGCCATAGCAAGTGAGAACCTGAGTGCGACACTCCCCGACCTGAACTTAATCTGGTTCTTCTGGGTCCGGCTTGAGAGCATGTGGCACTCCAAGGCGCAGACAGGGAAGAGCGCGGAGAATGACCTGATAATGCAAGAGATCATGACCATGCTGAGCTACGACAGCAGCGACCACGGATGGGCAGTGATCGGCAGCGGGTCAACCAAGGTGGCCAAAGCCAAACTCGAGACTATGACGGCTACCCTCAAGGACTACGGCCTCTGGAAGTATAATGCACAAGAGGAGGGACTGGTGCCCGCGCTGATAGATCACCTTCAGGAAACCCACACCCCGCAACACTGCACCCGCCTCATACTGCCGGGAACCGCGGGGCGCATCCCTGAGAGGGTGGTCTGTGCCGAGTGTGGCCGCCCAATGGAGAAGTTCATCATGTACCGTTGCTGCACGGAGTAAACTGAAGGCAATAAGAGTCAGCTTTCCTTGTAAAAAAGCAAAATTTGTGGTTGTGTGTGGGCAATAATTGGACAACGCCTACCAGTGATGAGCTACTGTCAATTTACATGGTGTGACGGCCACATCCAAGGCCCGTTTCCGTTTCTCCAGCGAATAAATGTCATAAGAATTTTCCGGTTTACAAAAAATTCACGCGTGTCCCATTCCGGCAGTTCGATGAACCAGACATAACCAATCAACTCAACTCATTCACGCTGAAATTATACCTTACCTTCACCTATGCCGTACGATTCACACCTCTAATCGTTCCAGTGTCTAAGATACTTTTTCGTGCGAAGGGGCACAGGCCATGTATTGGAACTTTATCTAATCTTAGTTTGTCAAATATAACACTTAAACAATATCACAGTACACAATTTGATTCATTAGAACAGACTTTCAAGTTATCAGAGTCATGGATTTTTCAAAGTCAGTCAAATTCTTCGTCATTTGGGATATTTACAATTTGGCCCCCGTACTTTCAATCTTGCAAAAACAAAGAGCTCACCGATCGCAAGCACGGTTCCCGAGAAATCGGAAGAACGGACAGCCATTCCTGTGAATGAGGACTATTCTGAGATGGGAAGATGGGTTCACAAAGAGATCGGTGAGAGGTAGATTGTCGGAGACGACGGAGCGTAACAATGTGCCAGCAGACAGGTAGCACAGTGCAACCTCATACAGAACTGCACAGCGCTGTTTAAAACTGGCAAAGCTAAGAAGCGAACATTAATCTATGCTTCGGAAACATGAACATCCCCCACAGGATTCTTCAGAGAGCGTTCACCAGTAAGAAGCAACTCCAGACCAAGCCAAAAACGGACAACTAAAACAGGATATCCAACCATCAAATATTCGGTGTATGTCACAGCTCGACGGAGTGATGAGCGGCTACGAGGATCTGATTCGATCAGCCGCCATCGATCGCCAGTGAGCGATGCGATAGGACGTCGAAGCTGAGAGAACTGATTTACGCTTCCGTTGACGCGTCCCTCCGGATCGGTGCAGCATCAGAGGAATGCAACGCCTATCGAAAGCGGTCGATACAGATGATTGGAAATCCAGAACGAACCACTCTAGTGTTCGAGAAGTGGTGCGCCGCGAAGAAGAGGAGAACAAGGACTGGCAACTGGAGGCTTGTCAGTGGTTGGGACTATATAGGGGACGGTCTAGGGTTTCTGGAGATGACGCAGTCCGTTCAGTTTGTTGCGGGCCGGTTCGGTTTGGGCCGCTCCGGGGAGCACTCCTCTGAACCGATCGGACTGAAGTAAGGAACTAGTTAATGTCGATTAACGGTCCATGTGGGTGGCAGTACGGAATTGGAAACGGAATGGCAAATCCTGCCCGGCTTCTGATAGAACCATTACCGACAAACGAGCAAATTATCGATTATTCACCGGGCACAAACGCAACCGTTTTAGAACTGACTTTGGAAAAAAGACTCTCCTCCTATGGTCAGCGGCACCGTTCCAGAAGGACAGGAGGTTCCGTGATTGCTGAAATAAATCATAGTCTCATCTCAAGTCAAATCAAGGTGACTGTTTGGGAAAAATTACCCATGCGAGAATGTTAATTCTCTTAACCCTCAGAGAGATAATGACTTGCTAAATCGTCACCGGGTCTGAATGTTTCCAGGTCGCAGAAAGAGGTGAGGAGGATGGGAAGGGAGAGTTTGGAGAGTGGTGAGACATCATTACCATGAAGTACTCTTTAACAAAGTGATCCACAATAGACACACTATGAATATCCAAACTAAGCAACTGTACATATTCTCTCTGTAACCAAAACTCCGAGATCTTGAATAGACACACAAACACAGGGGAAGATAGAAGAATTGGTGGAGCTGTGGAAGTATGAGGCATTCAGAAATGAAAGCACACCGAGGCATATGCTCATTCTTCGATGGAACAGGTTGGGTCAACATTCTGGCCGAATATATCTGGGATCCCATCCCACTTCTTCTGCTCCCTGGCTTCCCAATAACCGCCAATATAATGGTAACAACCACCCTCATCCTTGCGAAACCATCGGGGCTGCCAACCTCTCTCCTGCAACTTCCTTGCCTGTAAAATCATACAATCAACTTCAATGAGTTGCTCATTGCAGTTGCAAGTGCTTAATTATCATTCAAGTGTAAGGGGGTGTCTGTTAATATGCCTACTGAAAGAATTTCAAAGCTGTCAATTCACCCTCGTAGAAAAAGAAAATTGATTTTCATCTTTCACATCCTTTCATTTTGTGCAGACTCTTAGGGCCTATTTAGCATTATGTCTCGAAAAGTAATAAAAACAGATCAAGGTTGTGGAGATAATTACTTGTCTTTGTAGTTGCTCCAGTCTCAACTTTTCAGCATTTGCCAGCTCATATTCTCCATTTTCTAAGTGCCTTTGATCTGGTCTGAGTCTTGAGTCAGTTGGAGGCAGTTTGTCCAATAAACTGGGTGTAATTTCATTCAATGACATTGCGAAAGGAGATAGATTGTATCTTGTCTTGGCTACATTCTTGTCTCTCTCCCATAACAAAACAGCTTCTGCCATCAGATCATAGCCCTTGGGCTTTGTTGTTGGATCTCCCAAAACATAGTACATTGCCTCACCCCACTTTCCCACCAACATTGCAACCTTTTCTCCAGTCCTATTGTCTTGCACAAACCCCTGGACCTGAAATTCCATACAAACGAGTGGGCAACAAGTTTACCATCTGCAGATCACAAGATTAATATCCCTATGCCTATGGCAGCAGTTAGACAATGGTTTATTTCTCTTTGATAAGCCTAAGGGTTGGGCAGCACAATTTTAAGCCTAGGTGTCCCACAAACAACCAAATATTGTATTCTAGAGTTAGTGAGACCAGTAGAAGATCTCATGAATGCCAGAAGTTAAAAACATAACAGAATTTTAGATTACATCGCTTCTTTCAATTAGCTTTTGCAAATCCATTTCATTAAGGGAAATCCCAATTACTTGGAAGAAACAAGGAAAGAAAGTAAAGTTAAAAGCTAGCCCTCTCATTCTTCTGGCCGATACAGGGGAAGAAACAGCCATACATGCCATAATGAGGAAAAGCTTGTCGATTTTTTCAATAGATAGCTTGGTTTAGTTTTAGCTTTTGGACCAATGGTTATTGGTTTTGGATGTTTCCATTCTCATGGACCTCATTGATTACCACTGATGTGTTTTATCTATTCTGTATAACATTTTATGTAGAGCTAACGCCCCTGTAAGTGCTTCTATTAGTACAATGAATTTATTGCTTAAAATAGAAAAAGGGAAATCATAATGTAAATGGTGAATAATAAACAACACAAGAAACAGCACGCTTACCTGATGAGGATTTCTGTCAATGATGGACTGTTCCTTGAACTTGAGCTTGCAAGAATACTTGCCACTACCCCTGATGCGCATAGTACCATAATGATCACAGTAGATCTTTCCTATTATGATGTTGTAGATAGAAGTTGTGACCTTGCTCCACTGAAATGTCTCCCCATCCTCGAATTGCAATGTGAGGGTACCAACAGGATCAAGCTGAATAGAACGACCCCAAAACTTGCCTTTGAGATTCGAATCTGCCCAAAATTTCCAGCCACTTCCTTCACAGTGACATGCAACTACCATTGGGTGGTGACTAACCTGAAATATATCTCGTTAGATAGTTACTCACTGAAAAATCATAATTCAATAAGATTCAAAGGAGATGAGCAGAAATTTTTTAGAAACATTTGGATAAGCAGACCTATAAGTAAAAGTTCCCAACTAGGAGAAAGTAGAGCAGAAGCAAAGAAGAAGCTATACTTTCTCAGAGAAAAAGCGAAGCCCTTTATCCGGGTAGTCAGCTTCATAAGTTTCCCCAAGGAGAGGATTGAATGGTTTGCACTGCCGGCCTTCAGTTGATGCATAGCCTGATACAGCAAAAGCAGCAACACTTAATATTCTCATCAAGTCATTGCCCTGCAACAAATAAATAGTTACAAGTTATTTTGAGCAGAGGAAACTGGACATTGCTGCAGTTCAAGCAGCAAAAGATGCAGTGAGCACAGATTCTGAGACTCAAGAGTAGTAACTTCTGAAGGCTACTACTGCAGAACTTCTTATCTAGTGAAACCAGCTGATTCAAACTACAGCATGATATGCTCAACACTAACAAAAATGTGTATTTAAAGGCAAACCAAGAGGTATAAAACTAAAGGCAACTTGTCAAACATCTGGACCACATATATTGCTCATAACATGCAGAAAAGTAAAGCTGTTGAATACTATACCAGTCTTCCCCACTGCAGTGCTCGATCCACCAAGTAAGAGTACTCCAGATCTTCAAAGCACTTCTGCAACGAGGAGAGTGGTTCATTAAAGTACACAGGAAGGCAAACCCCAGACAGGTCCTTTCCAATGTTGTCCTTGATGATAGACCACAAACCAACAGGCTTCTCTTTCTCCTTTGGTTCAGGCAAATTTTCCCTTCTCTTTACATATGGATATCCAACAGTCTGAATTTCTTTAATTCCACAGATAGAATCTGAAAAGAAGAAATTCCTATCAGTCATATAAGCACAGCCCCTGGTTTCCCTACACCGATAGGAAGAACTTCTCAGAGCATCCACAGACAAAAAATCATTTGTGTCGAAATACATTCCATCTTCTTCATCTGTTTCAACACCAACTCCATCTCGGCTTTCATTATCCACGTCAGATTCACTCCAAGAGCCCTCAGACATGACAGAATAGAAATCTGAAAGTCCAGAATGGCATGATATAAATGAGCAGCATAAATGGATCTCTAATAGCATAGCAGAAGAATGAATGTATGACTGACCACTGAATCTTCTATTTACATGTCCACAGAATGAATCGCGCTCCTTGGTTTCATCCACTACGGTTGTTTCCAGCTCTATCTTCTCAACCTGCAAATGTGAATGAATATTCAAGCAAATTTATTGATAAGGTTGTCTTAGTCTTCCAACAGATAGTAATAGCAAATGCATGTCAAAGGATGAGCACAGAAGAAGGAATTCAAGAAACTGAACTAATAAACTCAGTGGTATGTGCCTCTGCATGAGAATATTATCAGAAAAGCAGATCTAACAATGAATGAAGCCTGACACGATGAACAGTACCTCCAGTTGTCTAAGAGTGCCCAACAACGTAGCATGCTTTCGCTGAAGCATTTTCAATTGGTTTTGCAGCTCAGAAAGTTCAGAAAGCATAATAGACTCGCAATCTTTGATGACTGCTTCAGCTACCCCATCCTTCAGCAGTCGTGCCCGAAGCCTTTCAGTTGAAACAATAACATCATTAGAAGGTCCAAAGTCATTGCTCGTCACCACTCTAGGATATTGATCTTTGGCAGCCAGAAGTGCATCAATCCATGCAGTTCTGTCATCTCGAGATACACAGCACAGATGAAGAGTTTTTGTCCCTGTGAATATTGACAGCCTTTTGTCATCTGACCTGCTGGCACGGATGGATGAAACCTGTCAATCATATGAGTGAGATATTAAGCACAGTAGTGGGGAAAAGGGGAAAAGTCAGAAAATATGATAAATAACATATTTAAGGGGCAAAGTTGCGTTCTTCTGAGGATGCCTTGCCATCATATCCGCGAGAAAAACCAACAAAATCCTTTATTTTTAGTAGTAAGTAAAGATAATTTATTAAGATGCACCAAAAACGTGTAGAAAGAGCACATAGAGAGGTCTTGAAATATACAAAATAGTTCCACAAGCATGACACAAAAATGATCATGCCCATTGCCCAGAAACATGAAGAGACCCCAAGTGTGGCAAAAATACACATCGCTCCTCCATCTCTCAGTGTAACTGACATGGGTGAGCCTAACTCCGTCATCTATTCCTTTCTTTTCATTTCATCCAAGGACTGGAGTATGGTTCCAACAAAAACAAGAGCTGTCCTCTGATTATGATAGCTTATATCCTGCTGGAGCTTACAGTCACCATCATCAAACAAACTTGAGTAGATCTCAACCACGAATTAGTCCAGCACGGCCATTAATAAACCCAACCTATCATGTTAACATAAGATCTGATACTCCATTAGAAGCTATACTTCCTTTACAGATTACCATTTCAAGGAGAGATCCACATAAAAGATGGTGCATAATTTTTAAGTGCATGGTGTACTGTGAAAAATACCTGAATACCATAACTATCATATATTTTCATGACCCTTCACATTGAACAATAGTAGCAAGTAATTTTTCCGGCATGGAGCCAGCAGCTCATGCCACCTTTCTGGCCTTCTAGCTTTCGGAGCAGGGGTTACAGTCTCTCTCAAATCTAATCTGTGTATGCAATTTTCAATAATTATCATAGATCTCTACTATCTCCAAATTGGCCATAGCCTGAATCAAAACCAATCCTCCTCTACCCCTTTATAACAAGAAAATCATAAATACAGCAGACTAGTGGGCTGCAATGCACCCAGTGAACGAGCACAAATCTATGTCATATAACCTCCACAGTGAAGTCATGAACCAGCTTGTGAGGTCTCTCTCTGCTCATACACCCAGTCAATGGAGGCACAGTGAGAGAGTTATGGAAGATAAGGAACTCCATGGACCAACGACATGGAAGCAGGAAAAAAACGCAGGGTCAAAAAGGTATTGGTAATCGGCATCTAAATCATATAGAGCCATTTTTGTTTTTCCATGGCAAGAAAGAAAGCAAGATCAAAAACCAGTCTCCCCCATTAAAATAAAGCCTATGGAGAGTCCCACTTCCAATTTCCCGAAAACCTTTTTCCTTTGCCTCTTGATATCTTATACGAAAAAGCACAAACCCAGACCAGACAGCAAAAACGACGAGAAATCTAACCCAGTCCAGCCACGTGAAAAACACCAAAAGCTCACTATCAAATGGCGAACCTTTAAATGAACTTCACCAAATGGCTTGCACAGCCTCCTGCCATTGATCCTCCTGCTCGCCTTCCTCACGTACTTGAGCGATTCCTCTCCGATGACCCTGAGGCTCTTCTCCGTCGCCGGACTTAGCACAATCTTGTCCGGCCCGTGAACTTTGTAGTATGACAGCACTCCGTCTTCGAGTACGAACCACCTCGCCCTCCATCGTTTTCCGTAGTTCACCCACTTGTACAGAATCCCTCCCAGGCTGCTACCACTCCCGCCAAAGATATTGAGATCCATGCCGCCTTCACCGAGAGCGTCAGCACTCCGACCAGCCGCAGCCACCGGCCTATCGGGATGAGCTCCCGCCGACGGCACCTGAGCTACGTGGCTGGGCTTCGAGCTGGAGCTGACCGTCCTGACGGCCTGATCGACGCCAACCTGGCATATGTCTTGGTCGATCGAGACCGGAGCAATGCAGCACAGAGGGTTCATCTTCTAGGCCCACGTTCACTGAATAGGGAGCCGAAAGGAGGAGGATCGATGCCCCGACAGGAGCCGAGTCCGGATACGAAGGAGTGCGGGACCCAACCGGAGGCGCTGCAGCGGGAGTTTGGGAAATGACATAAGATCTGGAATGAAATGGGAGAGAAACGGAGAAGGGACGACCGGTTTCGTTAACGTAGGGGTGTGAGAGGAGCGAGTGTCATAGCTGTAACGAAGGGGCTACAACTGTAGCTGCAGATCTGATTAATTACAGTGGGCAGTGGAGCTGCAGAGGCAGAGAGGCTTCGTTAGTAGTGTTGCACCACCAATGTAGGCATTGATAGCAGCAGAGGAGAGGAATGAATAGGCTATGGAGGACAAGGATGCTGCTATGTGGAGCAGGAGCAGGTCATCAATGGTGGATTAATGGCACCGTTTCTCTCTCTCTCTCTCTCTCTCTCTCTCTCTCTCTCTGTTCCGTCCCGTTTGCTTTTTATTCTTTTCTTTTTGTTTAGTTCGGCTTTGGTCCGTTTTCTGTGGGTCTGAGCACTCGGGACGGCATGGTAATATCTATGGAGTTAAATTAAAGGCAACGTATTTTATTTATGGGGACCATTTTGAACAATTGTGAACTTTTTATGATTGAATGGGTAATTTTAAATTTTTAGTATTCACTTAATGCTTTCAATACTTCTAGCACATGACGGTATTGCATATGACTGCGTAAATACACAAGTGACAATGTGGTAAATAAGTGCAGCCGTCAGATGTAATTCAATTTAAAAAATAAAAACTCTTGGCTATGTGAACTCAAGAGTACTTTCTCAACAAATTGCGATTAGGTCCATGTTAACCTTATACGGAAGTAGAATCATTTGGAACATAATGAGAAAAATTAATGATTAGAATTTTTATATTCTTTAGTAAATTGATCCAACATTTAAATATGGATTAATATAACTAAAATTTGCCCGGAAACGGAACTTTATCTTTCCTCGGCGGTCGGCATCCCAAACCAGGAGCCACCGCCTGGGCTGGGCCCAGCAGCAAGGTCGGGGAAAATTACGCTTTTGACTCGTGGTCGCCTAGCTGACAAGGGGTACTCTGGGAATTTCACGGGTGGGAAAGCGATACGTGAAGCGGAGACGCGGGATTTTTTTTTCTTTGCCGGGTGTGAGGACTGTCGGGGGCAATCCTCCACCATGAGAATGGAAGCTTCGTTTTATTTTCAATTTTTCTTAGGTGGTAGGAGCTTGGATTAGTAGGCACTCACAGAGACCGGATGACCTTAACTTCAGTTGATGGCCCGTCTAATATCAACTATTAATCGTGAATTTTTTTATTTATAAAATATGATTTGTGTAAGATATTCAAACCAATCAACCGATAAGCGGGTGGAAATCCAGCAATGTGTTTTGTTTCCCCCATTTTTGGTGGAGGTGAGGTCATAACTAATTGACTCGACAAGCGGGGAAAACCATAGCTCGGCCGGGGTGTAATTTTAGTTGAGCTTAGTGGGCCGTTTCTCGGGCCACACATCAAGCCCAATACCAATAGGCTGATAGTCCATTAAAAGGATCAGGCCCGAGATCCAAACTGACGGCCCACTGGCCCAAAACCTTGACCCTTCATGTGTGATCCCGAGAATTAAGCGCCTGTTCTTCAATTAGTCGATGATCATTCGGCTCGAGGTCTCCAAACGGCGTCGTGCGCGCCAACATGACACATGACAAAACCGGGGGGGCAGAGACCCAGAATCCATGGCGATCGGTTTCAGCCAATGAGAATTAACAAGTGATAAGAAAGCAAATGCGGGCCATGCAACGTGAGGTTCAAATCTCCCCCATCAGAGCTCTGAGGATAAGAGAACAATCTAGACATAGTTCCATCAGCACTGGACGTCATCAAGCCCTCACCTTTGCTCTTAGTAAATCATCTCCTCTTCTCCCCGCTCCTTCTTCGCCTGCACGTTTGGCAAGAAACACGAAAGAGAGAGCTTCTGCTGCTCCTCGCAAGGTCTTGCTCCAATGGCGGCGACTGTAGCTACAATGGCCACCATCAATGTCAAGCGCATCAAGAGCCCCAGCCCCGCAAAGCCAAGCGCGAAGCCCGCCTCCCTCCTTTCCATTTTGAACCTCCCTAACGGCCTCGTGGCCCTCTCGGAGGCCAAGAGCCCGTCAGCTCTCTCCCTCTCCGCCTCAGCCATTGCAGGAGCTGTATTCTCGACACTTGCTACCTCCGAGCCCGCGCTCGCTGCCCAGCAGATTGCTGAGCTCGCTGAATCAGGGGACAACCGAGGTCTTGCCCTCTTGCTGCCAATCATCCCCGCGATTGCGTGGGTGCTCTTCAACATCCTCCAGCCGGCTCTCAACCAGCTCAACCGGATGCGCAGCGACAAGGGCCTCACCGTCGGGCTTGGTCTAGGGGCCCTGGGGGCATCCGGATTCATGTTCAGCCCACATGCCGAGGCAGTAACTGAGCCCTTCTCAATGATCGCCGATGCTTCGGCGGGTGGGGACAACAGGGGACAGCTCCTGCTCTTCGTGGTGGCTCCTGCGATCCTCTGGGTCCTCTACAACATCTTGCAGCCTGCTTTGAACCAACTGAACAGGATGAGATCTGAATAATGAAGATAGAGATGGAGAGACTCGACTGATTGTTTTTGTATTTGAAAGTGCAAGAGCACAGAAACTCAATTGTAACATTGCACTTTCTGTTAATGAGATCTGTTCTTCTCTACCCTTTTAGGACTTTTTATTGTGCTTTGTGGTTAACTGTCAGGGTGTAAATTTGTATCATAACCCGAGAAAAGCATGCTGAATTGCATATAACTTACTCATTCTCTCTTTCTTCTTGCTCTGGGTTTAATTAGGAGGGCACCCCGGCTCCTTGGAGCTATAGAACTACGAGTTCTCTAGGTTTTTCTCTTATGAAAGTGCAGGCTGGTAGTGCCGAAGAGTAAACTATAGATCCCTTTGTCAAACAAGTTAATCTAATCAATTCATCACTTAATCCCGAGAACTAAATTAGAGTTTCCTTCGCCAAGAGTTCCAACTTTAACATTGGCATAATTAAGGGACCAGGCAAGGAAAACCAATTCCAAGAGCAGAAATGCAGGGCTTGAGAACGTTCCAATGTTTGAAAATGGCAACAACGGAAAAGAACTGGAAGTTCACAAACTAGCAACGAACTTATAACCTCGGGACATTAGTGGTGCCAAATATAAATGTGACGAAGGTGAATTTCCACTCATACACCCACTAATCTGTCCATTAAGCTAATCAACATAGTAGTCCTAATTATCATCTATTCCTTCTTCCTGGAATCCTTGAGAAGCCCTCGCTTCCGAATATTGAGACAGAACCCGAGCCTCCAAGAATCAATGAGTGACTCAGGCAAGGAGCAAGCAAGGGCCCACAGGAGAGTGTGGGGCCAGTATGGAGTGCACCGAGGTTCATACCCAATCCAACGCATAGCTGCCCGAGCATAACCCTCTGCTGAGGGGACAAAGAAGGAAGATCGCCTTATTGATGCCATTTTTGTGGCCACATAGAGTGGGACCTGCAAAGGGAAGGTCGGATGAGCATGAGTTAGATGAAGCAGTCCGAGCGTATCACACCATTTCTTTTTTTAACATATTAGATGGCAAGGCCTCATCAATAATTTGCATCCAGAAGGCAAAGTCGTACATGCTAGCAAAAGAAAGATCAACTGTGCAGAAGAATTTCGAGTTTTTAATGGAGAAAACCCATAGTTAGGAAGACTGACTGGCTCGAACCTGGTTCATCAAATCATATTGGATTTCTAGATACTAAATCCTGTGTCCCAAAAAAACTTTAGAAAAGGGCCCATCACACTTGACAGGGCAAGACATGGAGTCATTACTACCAAAAATAAAATAAGGACAATTCCATCTATAAGCAACCTTATAGTTTTTTACAGATATCATTTCCACTGATGAAAATGCATATGAAAGCTGGGAGCTTTTGAAATTTGAAGACTGCCATTATAGACAGAATCAACAGGCTGTTTTCTGAAACCAAACACAGTTGTAGTATCTAAAGAAGTTCCCTTTGTTCAGAGCAAAGACCATATATAAGAGGATAAATTCAATGACAGTAACTCCAAGGTAACATAATGTCTTAAAAACACGAGATTGTGTTTACTACAAAATAGTTGGAAAAGGGGAGTTAACAATTTACTCCACAATACTCCTTCAAATCAAATTCAGAACTAAAATATCAAGAACTTCATGAGTTCTCTCTTTATATATGACAGTATTTGAGATACCAGAAAGAATTAAGAAGCATTTCATTCATCTTCACAATGGGTCATACAAATTTCGCTCAAAAGGGTTGCTAGTCACAGTTGATTTCATTTACGTGACATGGCCAGCAGAAACTTTCCTAGAATCAGTTGACAGCTCAAAGCCTCAAACAATTGTAAAAAGTTAACTAAAATTTTGGTATTAATAGCTATAACCCGTAAACAGACTCCACCTGCAACTAGTACGCTACATATAGGAATCTAATGATGGTTCAAGGACCACCAGGGATGGATGTTGTGAGCTCAGAATACTGGAGAGGGTACCCTCCTAACAGTAACATCCTTATGTTCCATTCCTCTAAAGTGATCTATCCTACTTAATTCAATCCAGTTCTATCTAAATTTATCAAAATAAAAAATATATATGTAGCAATATATTATATAGAAAGGAACGCCTTCTCATTGGACAAGAGCTCTACCTGGCACTGTACATCAATTCCGGTCCTTTTGTATTCGACGTAGAGGCACCTCGAGAACTGATCAACGTACCTGAATTTGATCAAGACATGAAGAAGCAAGCCTCATTTAGCTAAGAAGAGAACCAATTCATTCTAAGAACCCGAAAAGGTCTTCATCTTTTAAATACCAAGACTACAACTAACGACTCGAGACAGGAAAGCAAACATGGCAACTTACGCTTTTGTAGCCGCATAAACGGCGTAGAGAGGATCCGAGGGAATAACGATCGCGGCCCCAGAGCCGATGTTAACAATGGCGCCCTTCTTCCTCTTCAGCATCCCTTCAAGAACTGCCTGAGTGACCTTAGTAGTCCCCTCGACATTGACCTTAATCAGGTTCTTGAGCAGTTCCTCATCCAGCTCGTGGAAATACCTTGCGTAAGGATACGACATCCCGACATTGTTGATTAGAATTCCAACGTCCAAGCCTTCAATCGCTTCCCGGATCCTTGAGACCCCCTCATCGAGATCTCCCGAGAAGTCGACCACCACGGTCTTGATCTGAGCGCCTGCATACTTGGCCCGAATCGAATCGGAGACGTCCCTCAGTTTCCCGCTGTTCCTTCCGACGAGGACCAAATTGAGCCCCTTCCTCGCCAACTGAAACGCGAAGCCTTTCCCGATTCCGTCGGTTGGGCCGGTGACGAGCGCCCACGACCCGTATTTCTTGAGGTTCTTCCCGGGTCTGAGGAAGTTGACGTAGACCCAGTTGAGGAAAGCGAGAGAGAAACGCAGCAGGGAGAGGGACCCCAAGCCGAACAGCACGAGGACCAATAGCGGCTGGGCCCTGAGCTTGGCCAGTAAGCAGAGCTCCATAGCTCGGATCAGAGGTGAGAAGCGAAACTAAGAGATGGAATCTGCGGATACGAGGACTTAACAGAGCGAGGCCCACGTGGGGTGCAATGTGCCGTCGCCGTCGTCCGGTGTTTTTCGGGTACGGGTCGTTTTGGAAACGGCGGATAATCCAAGAAGGAGAGGACAGAGGAGTGAAGCCCCGCCTTACGGATGGGAGAAGACAGGTGGGAAGTTCCGACAATTAATAGCAAACCAAAAGAGGGACGCAGAGAGAGAAAGGGGTTAGGTGAAAGTCGGTGAGAGTGGATGAGCTGAAATCCGTCTCCGTCTGCAATTAACTACACCCCACGACTGACCGTCAGCCGAGGCAGCGGGCCGGCCAGCTATTGCTAGGGAAGGGGAATTTGATGAATACAAAGTATTTTAAAATTGAATTGAATTAATTTTAGTCCTTTTAACACGTACCATCTCAGTATAATTTTTAAAATCGGATCGAATTAAAAATCGATTAAGATATAGGTTCATAAGTCGGACTGAAGTTCAATAGGTCAAATCGTATGTTTAATAAATAATATAATATTACTAATAAATAAACATAATATTATAATTTAACTATAATTTATAATAAAAATCATTAACATTATTATTATTATTATATTAGTCTTAAATTTAATATAATATATAAATACAAATCTAATAAAATAAAATAAGTACGTTATAATATTTTTTATTTTTAAGTTGGCCGGTTTTCTCATCAATTTAATTGAGTTTACTAGTTTGACTGAAACCGACCTGTTCAGCCGGATTTGACCTAATTTAAAGTGTGATTTGATTATTTATGAGAACTAGATAGAGTGAGTGACCGGTTTCCTATCAAACTAGCAGGTCCGGTCTGGTTCGATTTTTAAAACCATACTTCTCCGTCATAATTTCTTAAAACTTTATTTTTAATTATAATTAAGTCACATGAAAATCCAATAATTTCATGCTTTATCCTAGCATATTAAGATGGATATTATGGTACGGTAACACGAGTTTAGTTCCTTGATCACCACCTCCGGAACGCTCCCTTCATCACGATTCGATTTTAGAATCATGTGTTAGAGTGGAGTTGAAGGGTCAAGCATCAACTATTTATTTATTTATTTATTTATTTATTGTCCGCCGATTGTTCCCTAACAAGAAACTGCGTACCTTCTCAGAGTACACTTATAAATGCAACTTGTCCAAGCCCCATAGAAATCAAAATGCAGACATACGTCAAGTTTAAGGTCCAATTAATGCCAATACAATTATTCAATAATAAAATATCATAAATAATAAAATTGGAGCCGACCGTCAATATTAACTTTCAACTCATCGGTGGTATAGATCTATGATCACAGAATTTTATCATTTACTTAACATTTTGAATTAAAATTGAATTCTCGTGATTTATTTATTGAAATATATTATAAGATAATTAATGGGGATGCAAGGGAGAATGAATGGAACACCGGCGTTGCCAATTCCCTCCCACTTCCGCCTAAGCTACTACTCCAACAGACAACCGTGCGACGTGTCCCACAAGGAGCGGCAACCTATAAAGAAACTGTTGAACAGAGATCACCTATCCCATCTAAACCGGATGGGCGACTGGACCAGGAGGACGTTTCACAAGGACAAGCCTCGCGATTCTCACGCAAGAAATGCAACGCCAGATGTGATTTTTGATCCGGTTTTCGTGTCATTCGGGAGGCACCCTTATCGCAGGTAACATGATATGATGTGAATGATCACGGGGTTAGCCACGGTGGTCGAGGGAAAGGACTTTTTTTCACTTGTTGGTCAAGTTAAGCCACCGATATCCAAATTGTAAGCGTGCCCATCAGCTTCTTTCCACCCACAATGGAGTAGCATGTGCCAATGATTTCTCCATGGGACAGAAAGTGACCTGTATTTTTAATCGAATAACCGCGAGGCAGAGCAGGTCGTCATCCATCACATGGTCTTGCAACAGTTTCGGGAATAGACAGGGCGTGGGGGTTGGGAGGGTTGCTTGTGGAGGCGTCGGTGCACACAGGTTAAAGAACAGAACAGAACAGAAGCACTTCTTACCGTGGATTAGCCTCCAACACTCTGATTGAGTCACATGGTGTGAAGAAAACCTCTCCAACTGGAAATGCTCGCAACCACTAGAGGGACTTTCTGATATTCTTGGTGTTTTTTATCCGAGAAATGTAAACGTTTATGATGATGCCGCTGAATTGTATTGGACTCTCATATATTCTTATATAATCATCTTCGGTTAAAGAAAAGAAAGGAAAAAGAAAGGGTAAATTACATCTTGGTACAAAACGTTTTGACAATGTAACACTTTGGTACAAAATGTTTAAAATGTAACT
>CXYZ01016317.1:292422-365846 GCA_900006705.1 Sonneratia caseolaris | reverse complement strand
GGGAGAGAGAGTCGAGCATGCGAGCAAGAGAGGGAGAGAGAGCCGAGCAAGAGAGAAAGAGAGGGAGACGGAGACGGAGAGAGAGCCGAGAGAGAGAGAAAGAGAGAGAGAGAGCCGAGAGAAAGAGAGGGAGAGAGAGCCAAGTGAGAGAGGGAGAGGGAGAGAGAGTCGAGCGAGAGAGAGAGTGGGAGAGAGAGCCGAGTGAGAGAGAGAGAGAGAGGTGCGGAGAGAGAAATGAATAAAAAAAATGGTGGGTCCCACTATGTGCCACGTGGCAATCCACATATCTAAAATATGAAGCCACGTCATCAAGGAATGCCACGTAGACAGTACACGTCATCAAAAATTAACGGCGTTAATAAAAAATTAACGGAATGTACTAAAGTGTTACACGTTTGAAAGAAAATGTATCACCGAGTTACATTTTAAACATTTTGTACCAAAGTGTTACATTATCAAAACGTTTTGTACCAACGGTGTAATTTACCCGAAAAAGAAAACATAGTTCTCATACTTGCTGCTGGGAGAGAATGGGCTTCATCACATAGGCCCATTATGGGGCCCACTCTGGAAAGATTTTCTTAACTTGGGGCACTGAAGTCTGAAGTCTCAGCTTTTTCATCCCATAATCCCACCACTATTCCCAATTTCCTATTGCTTTTGCTTTAAAACAACCTTAGATCTCTGTCTGTATCAGTGTCCATGGTACGAAGAGCCCAACACGTGCATCTGCAGAGATTTCCCGGTTGGTCTCCTGTCTAACCATTCGATGGTGCCGGGCTGTCGACAATTCACTCCCTAAGTGATCAACTAAGCGAGACCAAGTAAGAAACTCTTAAAACGGTCATATCTCATGAAAAATTCATTAAGAAAAACACCAATAAATAAAATTACTTTAATAGGTAACAATTGTAACCATTGTTCGGACGGTTAACACCCATTTACACTCATTCATCACAACTGAAGTGATACTTTCTCTCTCTCGCGTTATCACACACACACGGCAAGATTGGATGAACTATAGAAATATCTCACGGTCGCATTACTCACACATCATATACTATTATTAAAGAGAAAGAGGATTTGGTGCAGTGGTATCGCTCTCGACTTAACGACAAAGATATTGTATGTTCAATTCTCATCGTGAAACTCTCTGTACATATTTATTCATCGATCACTCCTACTATTTCATTCTCATCACAATAATCGCATGAATCTTATATGTAACCGAAAGAAATAACACTATTACAATTTTTTTTTTATATGCTTGTTCTCCGATTGGCAAAAGCATGCTCCATTTTCAAAGCTGCCGAGTTTAATGCGATGCACGCAGCAAAGGCACGACAAAAAAGAAGAAGGAAAGAATAAGATTTCAACGGATCATTTAACTTTTTTTTTGTGGCTGATTTTCGAAGCTGTGAATTTTTTAAAAAAGAAAAAAAAATCTGCGATATGTTGAAACGGACTGGTTGAATGTCGTGCATGGCATCGCAGGGGGGATCATTCAAGCAACGTAAAAATTCCCCCACTTTGACGAATGCCACAATTACGTTTGATTAATCTGGTCAAACAAGGAAAAACGAAGACAGATAATGCCACACTCAACCATCTTACTTGCACCATGCGATCAACTCCATCCCAAAAAACCGTCCTCAGTACAGGAAAAAAATGATTTTTAATATAACAATAATATTATCCAATTAGAATTAAACCGTTTGAAATTGAATTATTATTTCAACTCGGCGGATACATATGTACATCAAGGATTCAACTCAAGGTGGTGTGTGTCGTCCTTGTATATATATATATATATATATGTATCTTCTCTAGTCTCGAGAACTTGTGCGGGCTCAACTCTAAAGGAAGGAAGAGAAAGATGGCAAAGGTTGAAGTGGAAGTCGTCTCAAGAGAAACCGTCAGGCCCTCTTCTCCAACCCCCGGCCACCTTCTTCACTACCAGCTCTCATTGCTCGACCAGATCTCGCCTCCGGTCTACGTACCTCTGGTCCTCTTCTACTCCGGTGATGAATGCAGGGAGAACGGGCTCGATGCAACTGATATATCGGCCCGACTGAAGGCTTCCCTGTCCGAGACCCTGACTCATTACTACCCGCTGGCCGGGCGTCTCAAGGACAACCTTGAAGTCGACTGCAACGACGAGGGCGTCCCATACGTGGAAACGAGAGTGAAGTGCTCTCTTTCCGATGTGGTCCAGGACCCGGACCTAGCCGAGCTCCGGAAGTTCATCCCTTTCGCTCTCCATGCTGTCGACAGTATAAACCTGGGAGTCCAGTTCAACGTGTTCGAGTGCGGCGGGATCGCCGTAGGCATATGCCTCTCCCACAAACTGGCGGATGGATTATCCGTAATTATTTTTTTCAGAACTTGGGCAGCCATTTGCCGCGGAGAGGTGAAGGTGGCGGCACCAGAATTCGTGGCCGCCAAGCTCTTCCCTCCGAAGGAAATATTGGGTTTCGACCCGAGCACGGGAATCACGACGGAGAACGTCATCATGAAGAGGTTCGTATTTGGATCTGGCATGATAGAAGCACTCAAAGCAAAGTATGCCGCAGGGATTGACTTGCAGAGTCAACGACTGCTGTCTCGGGTCGGGGTGCTGTCCGCTTTCATATGGAGCAGATTCGCATCCTCCACAAAAGTTTTCTCCCGACCGGACAGGACTTGCTTTCTGGTTCAAGCGGTGAACCTGAGGACCAAGTTTGAGCCGCCGCTGCCACAGAACTCCTTCGGGAACCTCTACCGGGTAGCGGCGACTTTTCTACCACCAAACGTGGAGGAGGAAGGCGGCGACCTCGTGCTCAGGGTGAAGGAGTCGATAGCTGGGATCGACCAGGAATATGTGGCGAGATTCCAAGACGGGACCGAGCACTTGAGCTTCATCAACCAGGTGGCGAATATGTGCCGCAAAGGAGAGATAGTTGCCTTCAACTTCAGTAGCCTGTGCAGGTTCCCACAGTACGACGCTGATTTCGGGTGGGGAAAGCCCGTGTGGGTCGGATCGCCTGCCCTGACATTCAAGAACCTCGTGGTCTTCATGGACACGAAGTCAGGCGATGGAATCGAGGCGAACATCACCCTCGGGAAGGAAGACATGGCCAAGTTCGAAAGTGACGAGGAGCTGCAGAAATATATCTCGCCAGCAGTTTAAAGGATTTCAGAGATCATCAGCCACCCCAAGAAAAAGAATAATGTGCGATATGGAATATCGTACCTTGTCATAGTATTGTATGCGTATGATTATATTTCTCTGGGTGTATATGTACGCACCCAAAATAAGTCTTAATTAATAAGGGTTATGAGCATGTTATTGTGGGTAATAATAATCCATCCATCAGGCAGCCAGCTGCCCGATGAGCAGATGGGGACAAACCAATGCTTAGCAAGTGTCTTATATTGATAAGGAAATGATATATACATAAAGGTTGCATAATTCATCTATTGTGGTCATTGCTCTTGTAGAATTTTCGTTTGAATAATTTCTCACTAAAAAATTTTAATGAATAAAATAGTAATATTTAGATTTTTATATACTTAAAATTATTTTTTACAACTGATATTATAATATGTGTTACCTGCTCTCAGTACCTATTAACAAATTAAGCATTCTCTTATATACACGGATAAGAGAGTTAATTAATTTGATAGTTATTCCGGCAATCAATTATAACAACTACCAAAAGCTAGACATTAAACTTCCAGTCTAACTGTTAGTTGTTGCAGTACAATCAGCTCATGCCCTAATTGTTATTCTAGATTAGAAGAGAATGTTTACTTGTAAATAGATGTTGAGAGGGGTTATTTAATAGCACATATTAACGTGAATCATATTATTACTAATATATAATTTCTCATCGACTAAAAGAAAAAGAAATTGTGGATTTATAAGAAGGCATTTATATCGTCGCATATCATTTTCTATTTTAACATGAAAACGGCCTCAATCTTTTATTAGTTTCAATAATTATGTACCATTTTAAACAAATTGTAGCTGGAATTTGACTTTGATTGATCTGGGTTCCTAAAACTGTTTTTTTGTTTCATAGACGGAGGATCATCGGAAGGTCAGTGTGCTCTTCCTTGAAATCATCCGGCTCCCCACCCATGAGTGCTACTGGCCGTATAAGCATCTGCAGCCTCCCTTTGCCCTCTGGGTCTCAGGCTCGAGTTTGGCCCAACATGGAAAACATTCAATTATCGTTCACACGAATGTGCTCAGTGGACGGGGGGCTTTCCTCTTGCCTTGCCCGATGGATCTATGTTATTTGTTTCAAACTCTTTTCCCATCTTCATTAATGGATGGAAAGAATTTATTGAGTTTTCAGGGGATGTTTATAATAAAATTAGAGGATGAGAGAGTAGAATATATTCACAAATACATATATATATATATGTATTGTATGTTAATAGATAAAATTATAGATTTCATAAGATCGAGCAATCTGAAGAATTACATCAGGCTAGGAATTGGAACGTGAAATGCTAATTAAGGCCGCAGTGAGAGGACAAAGCCCAAAATGAGACGGATAGAATCAAATCGATAGGGAGGGAGAAAAGAGAGGGACACGGGTTAAAGAACAAAACGAAAAACACCTCTTTCCGTGAATTAGCCCCCTGTATATCAGCCTCCAACGCTCCGAGTGAGTAATGGTATGGAGAAAACCTCTGCAACTGGTAATGCATCATCACCCTCCCCCACTCCCTGTTTGATGTCGAGGCCGACTGGGTTATGCGGGAGAAAATATGAATGCCCAAAAAAAAAGACTTTTTTCAGGGGACAGGTCGTCGGATGAGTTCTAGGGTTTCACCCACTTGGGGCTTTCGTTCTCATCGTCTGTGTGCTCTTTCGCGGCTGCTCATCGTATAATGGACAAACTGCCCTCACCATCGTCGTGGGATTTCTTTGTAATTTCCATCTTGATCCGTACTCCGTAGTCTTTGCAGGCTTGCAGCTGAATACTTCTTTTCTTCTTTTTCTGCTTTTTTTTCCCCTATTTTGTTTTCTCGCCGGAATCGAACTACAAATACCCATAATCTAATATTCTTGATCGTGAATTTTCTTCATGTATGAGCGTATAGGAGCAAATGCCTGAAATCTTAAAGAGTAGTGTGCGTCAAAGAATATTACAACACATATTTGTCGTCTGTTTGACGTTTATGGTCTATCCCTCACCGATGACCGCAGACCTTGAACTGAGCAGTTGGCTTAGTCTGGTCTTGACACGGTCTTTAGCTGTCTTTATGCCTTACCCGAAAAGACCATCCTCCACGGAAGAAAGAGAGGAGTGGAATGGCAGTAGCTCGATAACTGTCACCGACGCTTCAGATAAGATCATGGGTGATCTCATATTATGCCATCCCTGCACCATCTTCCGCTCAGAGAATTTCCTCTAATTTTCTTTTCTTTTCTTTTTTATTTTTTGGTTTTTAAAATATTCAAGACACGTTCAACTAGTTCTTCTGACTATGGTTGGGTTCGAGTTGATTCACTGTGCAGATGGGAGTTTAAATGCAGCCTGGATAGGGCTGAGGGCTGGTTGCCGATTGGCCTGTCTCGATTCCACGTCCCAGACATGCTCAAAAAAATTACGGAGAAAACGGACTAATGGGGAAGAGGAGAAAGATGAACTGACGATTGGTAAGGAACTTTTGTTTTTTATTTTAATTGAAAAATGGTACAAAGGAAAATGGTTCATCTTTCCATAGTGTATGTTTTGAAGGATTAACAATTTGAGGTTGAATTTGTGGTTTTTTTAGTAAATTTTTAAAATGGTGATTCAATGATCGAATTTCGGGTTATAAGGTCGACGGAAACTGTTTCAGGAAGTCCAATCTAACCACAAATTAATCTATTTCGTTACGGATTACATATATATATATATATATATATATTAAGTGGTCAAAAAACAATTTTTTGAATGCGGGATTTGACAGGGAGGGTAGGGAAGTGAGGGATAACATATATCTTCTTACCTATTATTTGGATGGTACCATGCAAAGAGCGAAGGGGAGATGGTAAAAAATCCTTTAAAAAAAACAGCGTAAGTAAATTATTTTATCATTTATAAACCCTTTTAATTTCTAAAATTTTATAGTAAAATCCTGCTTTAACCTTTATTATAATTTATTCCTCTTTATTTCCAAAAGTAGAAGAATTTAAAAAATATAGAAAATTGAAGGGATTTAGAGGTAGGGATGCTTATGGTTTGGTTCGGTTTGATTGCTAAATCGTTAAAGTGATTTGGTTTAATTTAGAGACTATATCCCATAAACTATAACTATTATATAATCATTGAATCGATTTTATGGTTCAATTAACCAATTTGAACTATTTTTAAAAAATAATTAAAATTTAACAAATGGAATATAAAGTGAACCAAAGCAAAAAAAACAACATAAAAAGACAAGAAAATGAAAATACATAAAAATAACAAAAAGGAAAATATTAAAGTCATAAAATTTTTAATTAAAAATAGTAAACATATTTGGAATGAAATTCAGTGTGAAGTGGTATAAAATATGTTATGCAATAATAAGATAAACAATATATAACTATTTTTAATTTTTTTAAAAAATATTGGTGGTATATCTATATTTTATTCTTATTATATTTACAATATTTTAAATATTAGAAAAAAGTTCAGCAATTTGAATATGTTAATCAAACAGTTGAAATCTAGTAACTGACGTTAAAAAAATAGTTCTTTTGAGTTCGGTTCACCCTTGATCCAATTCTCTATGATGCAGGGAGACAATTTATCCATTTGAATCTCTCCTAATTCCTCATAAATTAAGTATTTAAACAAGGGATTTCTCCGTCCCTCCGAGCCCCTCCCCTCGTTATCTCTCCAAACCCCTCCTTGATCTCCATCATGTCACAAGTATTTTTTTTTTAAAAAATTAAATATGAAACAGGATGAGCTCCTCCCATACATTTGCCAGATTTATTGCTCATTAGGAACTCAATTTGTAAAATTGCTTTATCGATAGAAGAATCTTGATTCCATCTGTACTACTTATTACTCAGAGAATATTCTAATAGAGAGAAGGAATCGTTCCCCCCCAGATGACATCCTCGATTGGCATTCGACTCCTGTCATTATGGAGATCCAACTAACAACTAACAGCTAACAACTAACTCCCAAGCTTTGGGTCACTCCGTGAAAAGAAAACATTGGTAAGTGGCCTCGCAGTCGCTGCTGGGTGACAATGGGTTTAATCACTTAGGCCCATTATAGGGCCCACTCTGAGACAGCTGTGGGGTGGTCCGGACTCCGGACAACTGGTGGACGGAATTTCCTCAGGGGAACTATGGAAGGGTTTTCTTAACTTGGGGCACTGAAGTCAGAAGTCTCAGCTTGTTTATCCCACAAAATTTCACAGATAATTCAGTTAAGCCCACCGCTATTACCAATTTCCTACTGCTTCCCCCTCTTACTCTCCTGCAACTACTCTGCTTTTGCTTTAAAACAACCTTAGATCTCTGTCTGTATCAGTGTCCACGGTACGAGGAGCCCAACACATGCATGTCCTTCAAGAGCAAATGGCATCTGCATAGAGTTCTCGATCGGCCTTCTGTCTAACTTACGGGACTATGCAGTCATTCGATGGTGCGGGGCTCTCGACAATCCACTAATTACTTCCCGATGATCGATCGCTAAATGAGATTAAGTAAGAAACCCTTAAATGGTCAAATCTCATGGAAAATAAGATAAGAAAACATCAATAGGATTACTTTAATAAGTAATAATTGCAACGATTAATCGATACTTCTTCTTACATTATTATCATATGGCAAGATAGGATGAACAACAAAAATGACTCGCGGTGGTATTACTCAGCTGTCAAATATGAACATTTCATTTTTTGTTTTGTTTTTTTTGGTCTGATAGGATTTCAAGGAATCATTCACCCTTTTTTTATAATGATTTTCTGCATGTCTGTTGTCGGGTACTAAGCGAAGTGGTCAAGTATGCATAAAAGAAAATAATAAATTAAAAAAGGGATAAAGATGAGCATTAGGACTCGTCACAGCAACCACTCAAGAAGTCCCTGATATAAGCCGCGACACTCTTGAGTCGACTGTGCAGCCTGCTCGAACCGACACTACGACTTGCTCGGCGGTCGGTCTCCACCCGTTTAGTTTTCCCTCTTATTCCTTCCAAGATGAAACCAAAGCGATGAAGTAAGAAAATTTTGAAAAAAAAATCTGCAATTTGTTGAAATGGACTGGTTGAGTGTCGTGCATGGCATTGGAGGGACGAATTCGTCCGCAAAGTATTAAAAAAAAAGATTTTGATTATATTCTTTTATAGTGGTATTATATGAGAATATCGACAAAAATAATATCGTATGGTTGAAGGATATGCATAATGGGTCGATAAAAAAAAAAAGGATGTGCCTTATTGCAATTAGATATATAAATTTCGCAACTAGTCTATATGGTGGTGGTTGTGCCCAATTAAATATCTAACTATAAGTGTAAGGCCATCGCTTTAAATCTGATCAACTCAGTGCCTATTGCATATTTAATTTTCGCTGCCAAGATTTGATGTTTTGACGGATACTCCACATATCTGATGCTAAGCGTTAATGCAATCGCCTAACATGATTTATGAAGCGGCCAATAAGGTTGATGTCGACATAATTAACCCAAGTGAAAATGATTTATTATATTTTTAATTAATATTTTAGGTTTAGGTATTATAAGCAGAAAAAAAATTTATACAGAAAAAACTTTGTCAAGAAGATTTGATTAGAATATGTATAAGTTAAAATATAATAACTTTTTCATATTATATATTTATATAAAAAAATAAAACTCCAATCATATAACTTATTTTTGAGATAGTAAAAAATATCTTAAAATTTTAGATTTACGAAGGTAAAAAAAATTATAGACATATAACCTTTATTAATAATCAAATTACTATTTAAATTTGAATTATTAAAGTGTTTGAATCACATAATATGAAAAGAAATCCCATAAGTTTGGTCCATTTCAGGGTAGAGTGCTTTCACCGAGAAATCGGTGCAGGGAAAGTGATCGGTCACATCCTTCCATTACCTGCGCTTCATTCTCAGGGTCCTCGGGAGCCTTCTACCCAAGCCAAAATTCAGAGTATATATACGTATATCAAAGGATTCTACCCAAGTTGGCGTCTGCGCTTATATATATAGATATATTATGCATGTATATCTCTCTCTCCTTCCTTCAGTCTCGAAATCTTGCGTGGGCTCACTCTGACGGAAGAGAAAGATGGCAAAGGTTGAAGTGGAAGTCGTCTCAAGAGAAACCATCAGGCCTTCTTCTCCAACCCCTGGCCACCTCCTTCACTACCAGCTCTCATTTCTCGACCAGATCTCGCCCACGGTATACAATCCTCTGGTCCTCTTCTACTCCGGTGACGATTGCAGGGAGAACGGGCTCGATGCAACTGATATATCGGCCCGACTGAAGGCTTCCCTGTCCGAGACCCTGACTCATTACTACCCGCTGGCCGGGCGGCTCAAGGACAACCTTGAAGTCGACTGCAACGACGAGGGCGTCCCATACATGGAAACGAGAGTGAAGTGCTCTCTTTCCGACGTGGTCCAGGAGCCGGACCTAGCCGAGCTCCGGAAGTTCGTCCCTTTCGCTCTCCATGCTGTCGACAGTATAAACCTGGGAGTCCAGTTCAACGTGTTCGAGTGTGGCGGGATCGCCGTGGGCATATGCCTCTCCCACAAACTGGCGGATGCGTTATCCGTATTTGTTTTTATCAGAACTTGGGCAGCGATTTGCCGCGGAGAGGTGAAGGTGGCGGCACCAGAATTCGTGGCCGCCAAGCTCTTTCCGCCGAAGGAAATATCGGGGTTCGATCCGAGCACGGGAATCACGACGGAGAACATCGTCATGAAGAGGTTCGTATTTGGATCTGGCATGATAGAAGCGCTCAAAGCCAAGTATGCTGCAGGGATTGACTTGCAGAGTCAACGACCGCTGTCTCGGGTCGAGGTGCTGTCCGCTTTCATATGGAGCAGATTCGCATCCTCCACACAAGTTTTCTCCCGACCGGACAGGACTTGCTTTCTGGTTCATGCGGTGAACCTGAGGACCAAGTTTGAGCCGCCGCTGCCACAGAACTCGTTCGGGAACCTCTACCGGGTAGCGGTGACTTTTCTACCAACAAACGTGGAGGAAGAAGGCGGCGGCCTCGTGCTCAGGGTGAAGGAGTCGATAGCTGGGATCGACAAGGACTATGTGGAGAGACTCCAAGACGGGACCGAGCACTTGAGCTTCATCAACCAGATGACGAATATGTGCCGCAAAGGAGAGATGGTATCCTTCAGCTTCACTAGCCTGTGCAGGTTCCCACAGTACGACGCTGATTTCGGGTGGGGAAAGCCCGTGTGGGTCGGATCACCCACCCTGACATTCAAGAACCTCGTGATCTTCATGGACACTAAGTCGGGCGACGGAGTTGAGGCGAACATCACCCTCGGGGAGGAAGACATGGCTAAGTTCGAAAGTGATGAGGAGCTGCAGAAATATATCTCGTCAGCTACTTAAAGGATTTCACGGGATCATCAGCCACCCTCGGAAGAAGAAGAATATGTGATGTATGATGCATGATTTGTTGTGGTATTGTGTGCGTATGACTATATTTCTCTGGGTATACAAATAAGTCTCAATTAATAAGGGCTATAAGCATGTTATGGTGGGTAATGATAATCCATCCATCAAGCAGCCAGCAGCCTGATGAGCAGATGAGGGCAAGCCATTAATTATCCAAGTGTGTATTATATCTGATAAGGAAACAATAGATACATGAAGGTCATACAATTTATCTCTTGTAGTCATTATTCTCTGCACTTTCGGCACCCATTGCAGCTGATCAATGGCCTGGAGCTTGATTTTGACTGATTTTGTTTCATAGATAAAAAGGGTCATCGGGAGATCAGTGCGATCTTCTTGGGAAACATCCAGCTCCCCACCCCGTAAGTGCAAATGGCTGTAAAAGCATCAGCCTCCCCTTTGCCATCTGTGTCTCGGCTCTGAGTTTGGTAACACTGACCCGACATGGAGACGATTATCGTTCACACGAATGTGCTCAGTAGGAGGGGGCTCTCCGCTTGCCCGATGGACCTATTTGTTCAAAGTCTTTTCCCATTTTCTTTAATGGATGGAAATAATTTATTGAGTTTTTTTTTATAATAAAACTAGAGAATGAAAGAGTAGAATATATTCACAAATATAAATAAGTTAAAATTATAGATTTCATAATGTCGACCAATATGAAGAATTACATCAAGCTAAAATGTGAAATAACCGAGGAAAGTTTATGCTTAATGGATATATATACATATACATATATGGGAAAGAGCAATTTTATCTTTTTTGGCATTTGAAGATTTTAAATAGATATGTTAACTCATGCCAATCCATAGATTTTGCATTATGAAGCACGACATACTATCTCAACTTCCAAAATTTCCCTGAACATAAATATTTAAAGTAAATTTAATATTTTAATATATTTTAATATGATATAATTTACCTATTATATTAAATTTAAAAAATATTAAAATAACTGAATATAATTATTTGTACATTACTAATCAACTTTTAATTTTTTAAATCAATTTTAATTGATTATATTTTTCATAATTTTGGGTTGACACTTTTTTTCACCGGTGACGCAAAAATCCGACCCAAGTATTTTTTTCATGCCGTGCCGTGCCTGACCGGGCCAGTTTTTGACAGATAAACTCTCGGCCTCTCCAATGTCTGATATACGTAGATCATTAGCAACATATACTCTGTGTAGTGGGTCTCTGCCGTGAAGGGGAAGAGGGTTACTCTCAGCCGTTGGTTGAACTAATCCCCCGAGGGACAAGCTTACGCTTCGCGGACTCTGAGTCTCCGCTTTCATTGGCCAGTGGACGTCGATAAGAAAGTCTCTGGGGGACCATAGTAAGAAGCTCAGAGCAGCCCGTCAATCTCCCACTTACCATTCACTGAAGCCTTCCTCTTCTTCTCAGTCTCTTCCATGTACTTGTCAGAGGATCCCCGACCGATTGACTTCTACAAGACGGAGGACGAGTACTGCGCACCCCGGGAGATGATCATCGAGGCTGTCATCCCGTCTTCTGCATCCAACGGCGAGCTTCCCCCTCCCCAGCTCCTGGGCGAATCCGACGTAGACCCTGACGGGAAGTCCTCTGCCGCCACTGCCGCATCTGCGCCCTGCGCTGCCCCGAAGAAGCGGGCCGAGACCTGGGTCCAGGACGAGACCCGCTGCCTCATCTCCCTCCGCCGGGACATAGACTCCCTCTTCAACACCTCCAAGTCCAACAAGCACCTGTGGGACCAGATTTCGGGGAAGATGAGAGAGAAGGGCTTCGATCGGAGCCCCACCATGTGTACGGATAAGTGGAGGAACCTGCTCAAGGAGTTCAAGAAGGCCAAGTACCAGGACCGGGGAGGAAACGGGTCCGCGAAGATGTCTTATTACAAGGAGATTGAGGATATCCTGAGGGAGCGGAACAAGAACGCTCAGTACAAATGCCCAACTCCCTCATCTACAAAGGTCGATTCCTTCATGCAATTTTCTGACAAGGGTATACTTCACTGTTCCCACTTTTTTTCACCTTGGAGTGTTGCGTTGACTTGCTTGAACTGCTAAATTCACTGGATGCATATGGGGTTTCTCTTGTGAGCTTTATACGGTAGAATTATATTATTCTACATTGATGTCGACCTCCATTTCCTGTCACATTCAAGCTCCTTTCGCCCCACCATTTTGGAGTCTGCGAGAATGGTGTTGTCATCCAAAAGTCCTCTGCTTAATGAACTGAGCTAGGAAGCTTCAGCAGTTTTTAGTTTATTCTGCTGAAATGCTGGCGAATTTGGAGATGTATTACTTCATGCGTCCATGTATAACTGAAACAAAAGGCCTTGAGTGGCTCTTCTTGGAAAATGTCGTTGTTGAAAATGATTTCTAAGATCCTCTTCTTACTTGATTTCTACAAATGTCATTTTATATTAAGTTTTCTTGGGATGTTGTTTCTTGTGGTTTCCGTTCTTTAAAGTTGCTCTTCAGGGTCCTAATCCAAGGGAGATAAGCAGTTTGATGTACTACCGAGTGGTTGCTGAGAAATTTGGCCGGTAAAAGATATAAATGCATCTTTCACCCCAGAAGATTCTTTTTGGATGAGATTATTATATCTGTTGACTGAACCCTGTTGCTGTCAAGCACATATTATAGCTACTGACTGCAGGTGTTCACTGTTATTCAGTGTCAATATTGTTCTGAGGGTCCAGTATCACCTGAATTTTTGGTTCATTACCTTCCCTGGGTTGTTTCTGACAACTAGTCCTTCAATACTTATTATTAGACTTTGTACCTTATGATTGGTCTTCTATTGTTTCAATAACAATGCGTCCTCTTGTTCCGTCCTTATTATAGGTGCCTCATCATGTGTTCTTGATCTGCAGGGATGGAGGACACTGGTATGTCATTTGAGCCAGTAGAAGGTAAAATGAAATTTGAGTTTCTCAATGTGCGCGCACAATTATTCCAGTGCCAGTAATGGTATGAACTGTGGCTTGGTTTTTATCCAGTGCCACTATCCAATTATTCCCGTTAATTTCTACTTATGTAGATGCTTATAGATTCTTCTTTTAGAGAGAAAGTCATTGATGAGACCCGCCTGTCCTTTTCCTTTTTGAGTTAGTAAAGTTGTGTGCTCTATTTCTGATGGGAAGCATAAAGGAAGTTATAGTTGCATCTGGAATATGGATAGGAGCTAAAATTCCCATTTATGTGTGTACCCATATCGTTCTTTCAATTTTTATTGCTGGATAAGTTAGTAATAAAAGTGAAACAGTTAGGGATTATGATAATATGTTGTGAAATGTGATTAATAAGAATCTGTTCTCATTAAAAGGAAGATGATCTCGTTTGTTATAACTCACGACCTATGTCTCTGCTTCTTACACAGACATATGCATGCAAAATTGCTTGTAAAAGGCATGTTATAGAAAAGAACAGTTTTATTCTGTTGAGTGTTTTCTTCTAATCTGACTTATTGATTATTATAGGAGATATTTGCATAAGTTAAACATTTATCATTTTTGGGGCTAGTCATGATATTCCTCATTAGGGTTTGTAACATGAATATCATGCTGGAAGTCCTCCTTTTCTCATGTGGTTGAGTTTATGATCTTGTAAAATTAACTTTAGTAACCCTGGGATTGTATTTTATGGTCTCTGTTCAGTTGGTGAACACATGCATCCTTATACAGGTGATTTTGTAGTCTATACATAGCTTATATACTTAAACATCACATATTTAAATTTACAGTCAGTCTTCCGTGGAATACTTCCAAGTACACCTGATATACCAGTCATTTTTTTCTTTTGAAATCTAAATTTCCTTAATGATTCAAAAGGCTGAGGATATTTGTCTCTTTCAGATGGCATCCTTGTTAGATCTCTCTGTTACCCTTACATATGTAGAATACCCATTTGGTTGAAAAAGATAATGTTTTAATGATCTGTATACATAACTCTGCTAATATTGTATAAATGTGCAGCCAGTGGAAGGGCCGCGCTTAATCTTGAGAGATGTCTGGACCATAATGGTCATCCTTTAGCCATCACGCCAGCAGATGCAGTTGCAGCTAATGGAGTTCCTCCTTGGAATTGGAGGGAAACCCCTGGAAATGGTGAGAATTTAGAGCTGAAATGTGTGTACAAGCTTAGTTTGTTTGATTCTCATGTGAAATTTTTTGAGTGATTATAAACACAATGCTGCACCTTCATTTGATATAGTTAGCTTGTGAATCTGTTGGTAGTGATTTTTGCCAAATTTCACTTGATAGTTACTTACCAGCTTTTGAGTTTCTGTGCCCTCTCATTTGCTTTGCACTTGGTTCCTGTGTTGGACTATCATCATTCTTCTAGCCCATATAAGCATGACAGAGTGACAAGATGGTAAATGCAGTACTACTACATATGATGTTCAATAAAAGTGCACCTTTGTTGGCTTTACAATTATCATAATCATCATTAGTGTAAAATGCTACCTCCAACATTCTTAAAATATTCACAAATTTATTCTCTGAACATCACATTGTTGTGGCCTCAGGCGGGGAAAGCCAATCATATGGAGGGAGGGTTATAGCAGTGAAATGGGGAGATTACACGAGAAGGATTGGTATTGATGGCTCCAGGGAATCCATTAAGGAGGCAATCAAGTGCGCCTTCAGATTGAGGACAAAAAGGGCATTTTGGTTGGAGGATGAAGATCAGATTGTTCGGAGTCTAGACCGGGATATGCCTTTAGGAAATTACACTCTCCACCTCGATGAAGGTAACTGCTATAACCAGCCCTGAATATACAGGTGAATTTAGCAGGAACCTTCCCATGTCTTCTTACTTTTATTAAGTCTGGTTACTTGGGTGACTTTCATATTCATTTTATCTGCATATATGAAGCTCAGGCTGAATCCACAAATCTATGCCTGGTCTGGTTCTCATGTCATGTTATTCATTTGGAAATCTTGTTTTCAGGGTTGCAAATTAAGGTATGCGTCTATGATGAGTCAGACCACATGCCTGTCCACACTGAAGATAAAATATTATACACTGAAGATGATTATCGCTATTTTCTAGCCCGAAGGGGATGGACAGGCCTGAGGGAGTTTGATGGGTATAGGACAATTGACAGTATGGATGATCTACGGGCTGGTGCTATATATCGTGGTGTGACTTGAGACTGGGCTTGATATGTTGTGCAGTCGTCCAGAGGAAATTGAGCAGTGCTCTACAAGTTGGAGTCACCTTCTTCGAGACGGCTTACTTTGGGGGAATGGACTTAGTCTCCATCCTTGTCTAGTCATCTTGTAAGTTATTTGACAGCCAGACATAACTTATTTTTCTCTGAGACAAGAGACCTCTTCAAAGTTCAGTGTAAATTTTTAACTCCTCCGTATCACATTGTCAGTATAACTCTGGACTTATCCGAATTCGAGGTTTTGCCCATTCTGAACACAGAAAACTTGTATATGAAATGTCTCAATCTATCTTTAACCTCAATTTATTAACTTTTTTTATTTTATTTATTGACAACAAGGAGAATATTCTAAATGGGTAGATCAACACTATACAAGTTTAAAATTTCAGATTAAGTCTGTGCAGTCATATGTTAATATTTTGCCAAAAGCAATATACTCGGGGAGGGATCCCAAGCCTAACCACTACGTGAACCACTGTTTAGCTTAGGCATCGGCATATTATAGGCTTGTATTAGGATTTATTTAGATGCTTCACTCAAATACCCTAATCAATTTATTATCTTCGCACGACCGTAAATGAAAGTTGAAGTTCAGAGCATTTCTGCGTTGTCGAAATGGAGCACATTGAAGGGACTCAGCGAGTGCATCTTCTTCATTGAAATTTCTCACTCTCAAGTCATAGGAAAATACAGTACGGAATCAATTGTTTCCACTAACCCGCAAATCAAACAGAAGAATAACTTTGTTCACGGACATCGGCTCTGTCGTTCAATTCCTCCTGATGGATCTTTATCCCAAAATGTGAATAAAAGATTCACAGCCTCCACTCAGAGGATTGAGAAGGAAGGGATTCTTCTTCTCGCCTACTGTTCATCCCATTCATCATTCTTGTAAGATACGAGAGTGTCAACCTTGTGTATCTGCACATGCACGGGAAGAAAGAAAGCTCAAGAATTGGACAACGGAACAGATCTTCAAGAGAGGCTTCTTCAGAACCATTTATAACTAAATATCCTCATCTCACCTTAGTATCAAAGGAATGCAGCTTAACCATCTGTGGATTGGCTATCAACTTGGGGTCGCTCTCCATCCATGTAAATGGCACAGTGACATCTTTATCAGTGTAAGCTAACACATCAAACACACCTGAAGTTGGGAACAGGATAGATGAAGCAGTTCAGTCAAGCAGGAAAAGGATAAGCGAAATCAAGGCATTCCGGTGTCCCTTCTCCTTACAGGGTTCATCGAGGCATGGCAGGTAAGTAATGCTGGAAGCTATCTGTCTCATAATTGCTTGAATCTCTCTCATGATCTCCTTGTCACTCTTTTCCCTTGACACTCTGCAGTCGGATTTTGCAAAATTAATCAAGTATCTTTCATTAAATGGCAAGAGGATCGTCCAATTTTGTAAGTCCTACCCTTTTTCAACGACCACACCATCTGTTTCGATGCTGAAGTTCCACCTCTCTAAGACCTCACCTGATGATTTGCTCATTATCACTAGCACAACCCTTTGCAGCTTCCCACCCTCAAGCCACTCTATTAAAGATTGAAACATATAAACAAATAAAACTGACGTAAAAGAACAGAAAAGTGAAGAAATTTTCAAAATCAAACAGCAGCAGATTGACCACAAAAGGGCAGATTTATGAAGGTAAGCCAAAAGAATAGCCAAGGTTGCACCTCTCCTTAAGGATCTGATCGAATATATAGCACATTGTTTCCCGACTTTACATCTCCTTCACAAACAAATGCAGAGAAAGCAATGAACCAGAATAAGTTGTGGAATTAGCTACCTGAAAGCTGAGAAGTTAAGTTGGCAATGAACGACTTAACATCCTCGTCCTGTGTTAGCAGCATTGGGAGCCCGTACTTCTTCACCTTCACGAAACTCTCCTCGGGATATACCCCACGATTGTAGAGAATACTGAACATTCCCATTACCATAATTTCTAATTCAATTCTCTAGAAAGTACACAATCATTGGCAGAAAGAAAATCAGTAGAAGGCAGAAACCCCAGTATCCAAACCTGTTTGCAGCATAACCTGAAATCGAACACAAAGCAACATGAAAAAAAAAACTTCGTGAGAACTTCGTTTCAAACCCTACAAAACCCAAAAATTTAGGAGTCGAGTAAGCACAGTTCTATTGGGTTCTCTCAATCCTCATATAAGCGGACAAAACCAAATCTCGGGCTGAGTTCCAATCTATACAGGGTATCGAGAACATACCGAAGAACTCGCTGACGATTGCAGCAGAGCCACGGAGAGTGATGATGTCCTTAGCGACGGTTTTTGAAGCCATGGGTTCGGCAAAACTAAGACTTCACCAAACTTTTTAGCAAACAAACATGAGCGGATCGGGCAAAAAGATTGTCAATTTCGTCTGAATATCCTAGAGATGGAAGTCTGAAATGAATCCCGATTGTGAGAGAGAGAGAGAGAGAGAGAGCGGGGGAGAGCGAGACAGAAGGGAAAAGAAGGGAGGAGGAGGAGATCAATCTCTAGGGCTTCTGATCACTCTATGTTGACTTGGGAAGTGGAGTGAGAGGCAACGGGGTGGATAGGAGGAGTGAAGAAAATGAAGGTGTAACGGCTAGTTCTTTTCCGAGCGTCCGATCTCGAGGATAATGCACCTCCAACGGTCGAAAATGTGGGGCCTAACCTTTACACTGTTATTTCGCTAAGTGGCCCTACTCTTTACAAATTACAAAAGGGGAAAAAGGGCCATCTAAAAAAGCCTTTATGAATAATAGTATTAATAAATTATGATAATTTCATGTGTTTTTTAATCTTATAAATTCTATTGAGGTAAACAGAGAAAAATTATAATAGAGAGAATGATATTCTTTAATGATTGATAAAACCCGAAATTAGATTAACTCAATGGTGGTACCTATAAATATTAAACGTGACAATTTGACCTAGAATTGACTTATCAAAACTCAAAGTTTTCCTGAATTACTACCAAATCAGTATGTTACTACTTTTATTGGGTTAACAAACAGTTATGAGTTGAGTTCAACACATAAGCATGTTGAATCGAAACCGGCATTACATGTTTTATAGTTGAATCAACTTAAAATTGTTACAAAACATATATGAACCAGCTCGGACCATAAAAACCTTGTCATTAATGGTTAATTCTTTTCGTTAGTTTAATTTAAATTTTAAAAAATAAAAAAATATTATGCATATTAAATAATTTGACAATAAAATTAAAAAAGAAAAAAATGGTCACGATTCATTATTATGTGCTGATTTATAATTTTTTGAACCGTGACACATAATTGCATAGGTCTATTATACTTAACAAGCTAAATCGTAGCTAGACTAAATGATTACAAATATATTATAAACTGCACTGAACTGACTATTTAACATTTAAAATGGTACCCATTAAAGGAAAAATATATAAAGCCCGTCCGATGCGTCAAAAGGTATTAAACAGGGTAGTTTTTGAATTCTTTGAGTTGATTGGTATTTAATAACGAATGACTCCGAATAACGAATGGTGTCGTGGTGTAGTTGGTTATCACGTCAGTCTAACACACTGAAGGTCTCCGGTTCGAGTCCGGGCGACGCCATAGGTATGTGTCTTTTCAGTTTTTTCTCCAATCATTACTATAATTATTTTTTATAAAAAGTATTAAAAGAAAATAGGGAAAAAGATGGGTATTTAAAGCGACACTCACCAGCCCAAGAGCGGCATGTTCCCGCCATTCCTCCGCAAAACCCTGAGAAAGAGTTGAGACACGCGCAGAGGAGCAGGGAGAGAGATACAGACGGATATGGATGAGGAAATCCAAGCAGAGTTCATGAAGAGTGATTTCACACTTGACGAAGGAGATGCGGGAGATTCCTCGGAAGCGTAAGCTCATGCCGTTTCACTTCAACTTCGCGATTGAAATCTCAACCCTGTACACGTGCCGAAGCCATAGGCTTAATCTACCTCGATTAGGTCTTACGATGTGCAAAAATTACAGCCTCGCGCCTTCAGATCTCGTCTTGAGCTACCTCAATGGGTATGCTGCTGCTCTCGTCTTCTACCTTCCATCAATTGGGCTGTATGACTGAACATCTTAAGCTTGAGTGAGTTACTGTGATCCGGTAGCATTACTGTGATTGAAGCCCTTAGCAATCGCTACAGGATGAAGCTAATGAGCTTATTGTTGTTTTATTCGCGTTCTTAAAGAGAGACGGTAGTGGTTAGATCATGGTTTCCTGATTAATAAACTCAAGATTTCTCTGTCGAGCTTACTCCTACGCTGAAAAACCTTGCTAATCAATAAAGGATGTTCGTGACATTTCCTTGATGTCATGTTACTTAAGGATATTTGAAGAGAAAATGAGGAAAACTGCTTCTGTTGGGGCTTCTGAATTTCTTGTATGGCAGGCTATGAGCAGGTTGTTTTTAGATTTGGAATGTTTGCTAGCCTCCTCAAGTACGTGTTTGATGCGGTAGCTTTGAATAGATGTGGAAGTTTCTGTTCGCTATTGTACTTCCATTGCACTATTTCTGTGAATGCAACCCAGTGAATCTACCATGCAATATGTTGAAATGAATGGATTTTTTTCCGAGCCTGCAAAACAGGGTGAAGAAGATTGTAATTAGGGAGGAGTCAGACTTGCACGTGTATGCAAGTAGATGTAGATATTTGATAAGTCTTTCTTCTTTTTCGACAATCCATGAAAGCTATTTCTTGTGGAATTCGCGAGTACATTTTATAATACTTTATACACTGACAGTTGGTAATGAAATTGGCCAGTACATTTTTTGTAGGTTGTGGATGAACTGTTTAGCATGGATCAGGAGTTTGTTTAGGTATACTTGATTCATTTTTGCAGTTTTAGAAACTACTTTATTCTGTTCTTTTCATTTTAAGTGATATATGACAAATCTTTTCAGGATCTTAAACAATAAAGATGAGTTTAAGAAGAAATTATTGGCACAATTATATACTCTTTCTTCAGACTCATTTGACTCTGATTATCAGCCAAATGGTTTGGCTTGTTCTTCTGGTAAACCATCAATTTGTATCACATCTTTTGGGTAACCAGGATAATTTTGCTATAAGGTTTGGCACCAACCAATTTCCACAGAAGAGAATAGCAAGACAGAACTTGATAGTGAGGACTCTGAAGATGATTTTCTTAAGAAAATAAAATCAAGAGGATAAGTGCTTCATGTAGTTCATAAAACATGACCAGAAATCAATTGCAGATTTATGCATGACAAGGATAGAAGACAGGTAACTGGATGTGGAGTCATTCTACTCATCCCTTAACAAGAATCGGATCCATTGCCTTCTGTTACCTGTTCTGTTATGATGGAGAAGGTCATTTCATTTGAATGACAAGTCCATCTTGTTCCAAAGCAGGTTAAGTTATTGTCATTCTTTCTCTAACTATCATGCACTATGTCGGCAATCTTGTTCCTAAATTTTAATTTATATAATACCCACCTCTAATCAATATTTTCTTTTGTTATCTGGATGGAAATTTCTGATTCACTTGCTTTCATTGTGATGAAGAATTCATATTTTTTTTACTCTACCAATTAAAGGGAGTAGAATCCTTACGAAGCAAAAAAGTTTAACAATCATGTACAATAGGCACAATCATTGGATGTGATCTACTTTTTCTTGTTTCTACCTTTTTACTACTAATGGTTCATTTTTTATTCTCTTGGGTGTGAAATGAAGATAGCAAATCTTACTCAAGAATTTCGAGGCAAGTCAGGTAACTGCTGAGATCCTCCTGATGGAAATTGTTTATTCTCAAGCATCTTGCTCTTTACTTTAGGCTCATCTGATGGTAAGTGGTTTATACCAAACTTATGGTAATCAGGAACAATGAGATTTTGAAATTGTTCATTCTTATGCATCTTGCTCTTTACTTTAGGCTCATCGTGATTTTTTTTAATGATTTTCTTGCAGTTATTCACAGATGAAACACCTGGAATTTTCTAACATCTTTGGTATTCTGAAAGTTTTGGAGAGTGGACGTCATTAATCATTTGAAATTTCAGGTCAAGGTAAGTTGCTGCACAGTAGATATTCTGAAACAGCAGAGTGGCAAGGAGATGTCAAGAAATCCATCAGATGCGATACCAATTAACAGGATGAGCACACTCGCTTACCTTGTTCTTACTCAGCACTGGTATGAAGAAGAGAAATATAACTACACAAGTACGTATCTCATTTAGCTAAATCTTTTGATATAATTGGATACTGTATTTTTTTTTCCCTTCTAAAGCTTCCATCCTATACATCCACCAGCAGAGGATGTCCAGTTGGACACTTCCACTTGCTCCAAACACTCCATTTCTTCTCCATACCAGTTATTCTCAGTCTTTATAATTATACGTTAATATAATCCAGTAAGTGTAAGTTATTTGTTTTGAGACAGATTGTTTCCCTTGCAGGAAGGAATTAAGGAAAGGAGCATCTAAGGTGCATCTGCATTATTCCTTTGAGACTGGTATAAGATAAAGTTGCAGGAACATTCATGGAGCTTCACTACGAGGGAATCCTGACATTGCAAGTGCTTCTATTATAGGAATTCATTTAGTGGATAAGAAAACTTCCATTACTTTAAAGAATAAATCCAATCTCACATAGCAGCTCAAGATGGTAATTGTGGTCCAGGGTATATTCAATCTGCTTAAAGGTTAGTTGAAGACTTTCCCATCTTTAGTTAGTGTCTTTGTTTTTCAGTTTTCACCAAGAGAAGTCAATGGCAAACCTAAAAGCAAACTAGGAACAAAGATTGTGGTTTAAAGAATTGAGCAGCAAAATTAAAAGGCAAGATAAAAATAAGAAAGCAGTTGATTTATTGATAATTATTGCCTAACATTTACAATGCAAGTAACTGTGCTCGGTATGGGCTATGTACAGAAATTGCTTCTTACATGGTACACCAAGAATTCTATGAAATGAAGTTGAAATTTATAAGCCATAACCGGTACTCTCTCAGGACTCATAATGATAATTCCACTTCAGAAGCCATAGCAGTTTCTTGGAAAGGATTGCTGGTTGCCTTTCTCTATCCTAAGCTTTTCTCATCTATACAGTAAGTTGTGGCAGCAGGTCAAGTTGGGAATTTAGACTGGCTTGTTTTTTGGCCACATCTGCGTATATGTGATCCTTTCACGTGCCAATACTTATCCTGTCTATATTGCAGTAAGACCATTCCTCTTAGCTGGCCTTTTTCTCCACATCAGAGCTTCTTTCTCTGTACCATTGTTTCCAGTTGTTCAACACCCAGATAGTGCTCACCAATATCCCAGCCCCGATCACCACAATCCAAGAAACCCAAGCCCACCTAGGAATTGAATCTTCAGCCAACCCACCCGCATAAAACGCCACAAGATCATAGACAAAAATCGGCGCTAGAATACCCCTAACCACACTGTAGTAAGCATAGAAACGTGGGGAGAGAAACCTGTAATACTTGTTTGCAGCGGGGGATGCATCCCTCCGGACCTTAGCGATGCTCCACGTGTTCTGGCATGGGCTGGTGATCTCTGCGAGGACAAGGAGCACAAGGATCCCGTAAGCCCCGTGGGAGACGACATATTGGCATGTCAGGAGCACGAAGAGAGTTGCAACATGGTGGATGATGAAGAGCGTGTCATGGGGGAAGAAGACGAGGTAGTGGAGGAGGTCTATTAGGAAGTAGGCCGTGCTGAACTCCAGGACCGTGCTCTGGGCGGCGGTGTTGGCCGAGGCGAAGCTGCGCGGAGGCTCTCTGAAAATCGCACGCACTGCCAAGAGGGCGGCGGGGGTCCCATGGGCCAGGGAGGTGAAGCAACTCGTGGCGAAGGGGCGGGCTCTGGGGCCCCAGTCGCGGAAGAGAAGGAAGTAGGCAAGGAGGTAGACCAGGAGGAACGTCATGAAGAATGTTTGGAGGGTTGGGGAGTAGCAGTAATAGTAGTAGCTCATCAAGGATCCTTCCATTGCTGAAACTCGAAGAGGGGAAGACCGAAGGAGATCGAAGGCCGTAATTCTCGGAGGAGAGAGAGCCGTCTTGCGGTTTATGGAAGAGAGAGGTCAAACATATGGGAGTGTTGGGTGTGGAGTTGGATGAAGAATTTCTTTATCCTATTATTTGATTTCTTCACGTTATTATTTTTGCTTTCTTCGATTGGATTGGGTGCTTTGAGCTGGAGATGTGTCAGGTTTGCAGCAGTGGCTTTGATCGGGATGTCATTTGGGACCAGATGGTAACTTGTCTTGGCTTTACCCCCAAAAAGAAAGTATATGATGATGACTCCTCTTGCGGCCTTTGATCGCAGCGGAAGACGAGTTATTAAGTAAGGAGCTCGGGTAAAGTAAGATTGTATTCAATTTGGGATTAAAACAAATCTTAGGTAAGACCTTCTGAATTAGATTTATTTCGCTTAACTATTCCATAATCTCAGTTAGCCCTAAATGTTTCTTTGTTTGTGGGTTTTCTTCTCAGCTTCCCTGATCGGTGGATACCCTGTGTGAGGAGGCTGAATCCGAGGCTGAAAAGGTGGAACTGAGGCAGATGTGAAGTGCAGAGGTTCTTTAATGGCTGTGCCATACCTTAAGGATGATACTGGCCTTGATCATTTTCTTTTTCGTAAAAGAAATACGAGAATGAGAGAGATTATATAAGACAGCTCATGAATAAAATTTCATTTCCTATCCAGGCTCCTCGAGCATTATCCTTTATTCCACATGGGATATTCGGAGGATTGGATGCATCCAAATCCTATGGATGCACGCAATCTCGACTGATTGGAAAGCCTTCTTGATCCTGACCCGACTTTCGATATTGACAAGTAAGACCACCGGCCAAAGGTACGAAATTCTGTGGAATCCCATCGAAGCAGGAACTCAGGTAAGAGTTTTGTTTTGTTTTTTTTAATTTCCTAGTCTACTCCCATGTACCATAGAATTGGGGGTGCCTGGTGAAAGGTGATGGAAGGAAATTTTATATTGGACCTTTATCCGGAAAGATCATCGCAGCATGATGAGGTTGAGGTGTAGAATTTGAATCTCATCCTGTATCATTTTTTCCTGTGTCCGCATTGCTTCCCTCATCCCCATCCAGCTAATGAGCCTCCTTGCCTGTTGATAGAAATTGTCATCTACCATCCTCATTTGTTATCAAACTGTTAAAATCACCTGAGCAAAGATCGTAGATTTCCGCGGTTTGGCTGTAATAAAAACTTCTTTACCAAATGTCACCGGAAATCATTTCCTCATCGGAAGTCTTTCAAATTTTATAAAAATTCTCTAAAAAGTAGGGAACTGCAATGGGAAAAAAAAAACACATTTACTTATATAGAAGTAGACAATCTTGGAGAAAATTCTCATTTATATATGAACTGAGTTCTTTTTTAGTTCACTTTTCTATTAGAATTACCCTTTTTACCACATAAAACATGTTCTATTTACTAAAATTTCTTTTTTTTTTCTTTTCTGAAAATTTCCAAAAAGTAAACAAGCCTTAACTGCACCATCTTCCAGTGCATCTTTGTTCAGACCATGCCCGATGCAGCCCATCAAAATAAAACTGTGCCGGTGCCCAGCATTCTTTGCCGATAAAATACCCAAAAAAAAGCATCTAAATAATAATTAATTAATATGTTATAAATAAAGGTTTTCTAATTTCCAGCTGAGTTGGGCTGCGGGTCAGACCATAATCTTTTTGCTAAGCTGGATATTAGATTATAGTTCAGCCCCGTGTTACTCATCTTGGTTGGTGAGTTTATCATAACCTGGCATAAATAGGCACCATTTTGGTCCCCTTTTTTTGCGATGCTATTTTGGTCCCATTAAGTATGTAGAAAAGAAACCCAAATCACATCGTATGCTGGTATCCTTCACTCAAAAATGACGTGGGCTTGAAGTTGATACTGTCTTCTAAGCACCTCTTGCGCCCCAAAGAAACGCTCAAACATTACAGCACCACCAAAGAGAGACAAAGCGCAGTTGAAAGGACTATCGTAAGACACTAATCCCTGCCTCACTTTGCAATCTCTCACTACCAACTGCTTTTCGCTTCAATAGATCTACATAACCATGCCTCCATCGATGGTGAATACCTGCACGAGGCATTACATAATATTAAGTCCATGTGACACAGAGCTAACAAATGACCTCGGATTTAACATCATAATCAACAAGTCTTATGTTTTCAAGATCTTTTAATGCTTTTGCAGCATAATTGTACTAAGCTAATAATCTATTGGAAAATATTACATACAAGTCTGAGAAGTTTAAAAGATTATGTAACACCACTCTCAATATACGATGAGAACTACAAGCTTTCTTTTGCTTCCGCTAGCTCAGCATTCCCTTTGACGTTCAACCATAATCAAAGAAAGATAAATTAAATTTATCTAACCAAAATTTTAATTATCCTCAAAATGCTAGTGCCATCCGTAATAAGGAATTGAAAATTTTACAAAAGTGTACCATAATTTCAAAACAGATCAACTACCCTGTTAAGTAGCTAAAACAGGTTTGTCTCTGCACTTCCTTTACTCGACATGTTCAACTAAAAATAAAGAGAATATAGTTGAACAATCTAATCATCCATATCTAGCCTAGGGCCTTTCACGGCTGGTTCAAGTCACCAGAAGGACAACAAGCTGGCGATAATGGTGGTGTCAATGATAACCTACGCCCAACTACTGCCAATAGCATTTTGCCTTTTCCAAGTAAAATTATTTGTCAAACAAATGGCCCAGTCCACAGAAGAAGTGAATAAGGATACATCTGACTTTGTTCCTGTTTGAAAGGGGGAATTCAACTTTTCCATAAAGTGCATGGAGCAAGAAAGAGATTCAACCTAATCTACAGGTCTGATTTGCTCTTTGGTGTGAAAATAGAATGCACCCAAGCCATTAGAGAAACTGAACACTATATTCCGTTGAGGTCCCCCCTTACTAAAGGTGCTCCAAGTTATCAACTGGGTTTCGTACTCAATATAATAGAAGCAAATGTTTTTAAGTTCACCTGTCCAGTAATGTAACTGGCTGCAGGATTAATGGCCAGGAACTCCACCAGCCCAGCAACTTCTTCTGGCTGGCCATACCGTCCTGAGATACACCACAATGGATGGGTCTGATGAGCATTCTATGTGACTGCATCATTTATATGCAAACCTAAAACCTCTGATAGAATTATTCAACAAATTTTGGATTGCACCGTCACCATCCCACAGATCTTAAATTTCTAGTCACCACTAGATGCAATTCAATATCATTGCTCTTAAGGTACTCATGTCAAATCTTATTAGATGCCTAAATCATGAAATGCTGAAGATAATGAAGAGATATATACGCAAAAGAGAAGGAATAAGAAGTCTATGATCCTCATAGAACTAACCTAGCGGGATTGTCTCCAGGATTTTCTTCTCCACCTCCTCCCCAAGTTTAGCAGTCATATCAGATGCGATGAACCCAGGGGCAACAGCATTGACCTGAAAGAAAATTTTCCTCATAAATACTAAATTAAAGTGATTTATATTCATCTGTCATTTTGGAATGAACTTGATCATAAATGGAGAAAAGGAAGACTCACATTTATGTTTCTGCTGGCATACTCTTTAGCAACAGACTTTGTGAGGCCAATAACCCCAGCCTTTGCAGCACTGTAGTTGGCCTGCCCAACGTTACCAACTAGACCGACAACCGACGCAATATTGATGATACGTCCCTGCAAAGAAAACCTATTTAGAGTAGTCCACTGAAATATGAAGGACATGGTAACCAAAAAATTGATGGAATGTCGAGCCACTTGGCCTGTAAAGCTGTGACACAATGGCCAGTCAAGCAAAGAAATGTTAAGAAGGTAGGCCATTGTTACCTTTTTCTTCTTCATCATGATTTTAGCTGCTGCCTGCAATAGATCTAATACTATTAGTGCCAAGATAGAAAATTCCCGTGAGCAATTCCAACAAATAATTTTGCAAATTAAATTTTTGATACCTGGGTGCAAAGGAAAACACCAGTAAGATTCAGTTCGATGACATCCTGCCACTGGGACTTCTTCATCCTCATCAACAGCCCATCTCGAGTAATCCCTGGAAGCACAAACAATATGGATATCAGAGAAAGAACAATCACTAGCAAAAGATCAAGAGAAGTCAGTAAGTCAGTAGCAACCTGCATTGTTTACCAATATGTCAATAGTTCCCCAAGCATCAACAGCCTGAAGATGAAATGGTCATGTGGCTTACAATTTATAGATATCATACATTCACAAATGGTTCAGGAATACTACTCACAGTCTTAATCATTGCTTCCACATCTTCTTCCTTGGAAACATCTCCACCAAATGTCAGAGCCTGACCTCCGTGTGCTTCTATCTGCAGTTTACACATGCAAGAGATGCATGCAAATGGATAAACAAGATTTTTTTTAAGGTACACAAGAGATCAGCTGTAAAGCATACAATAGATTATAAGCAATAGATAAACAAGATTTCCTTTGAAAATATTCATAGCAGTGGAAAATTCTTGTCAGTTCAAACCTATAACTTTTCTGAGGCATTTATTTACTTCTACATGGGTTGATACTCCTCCATAAATTGTAAGCTTATAGGCATTATCAGGAAAATCCACAGGATGACCAATTCCTCCTTTTGATCAGTATAAATGCTGTACAAATTATTCATTAAAAGAAGAAGAAGAAGAAGAAAGAAGAGTCCACAGGATGGCAAAAGGCAGACTTGCAGCACTACAAAGCAAGGAGTTCATAAGCAGGAGAAGAAGGGTAGTTAGAGCTACAAGTACTTGTTACCTCTTTTGAGACTTCCTCAGCTTCCTTTGATGATCGTGCATAATTGACCAAAACCTGCAAATGCACAAGTTTTTAGCTGACAACCAAATTGAAGATGAATCATTAGGTCAAACAGTATCATGCAGATGTCCTTCAGATATGTCTGGTCTTTAATGAACCTAGTAGAGATTTTTATTATCTGTTTGCTTTCTCTTCTACCTCATATTAATTTTATCTGGTTAAGCTATTACTCCAGCAAACAGCAGTACTTGCCAATATAAGACAGACATAGCAGTAAGAGAATCTACCAACCTTGCACCCGGCCTTTCCCAATGACAAAGCAATCGCTCTCCCAATACCTCGGGATGCTCCAGTAACAATAACGACAGGGGATTCCACAGTCTTTGCTGTTTCGCTGCTCATTTTCTCAGCAGTGGCAAACTGAGATCCTATACCTGCAAACACCACATCTTCTTTCATCAAACAGTCACTTTTAATTTAACCAAATTGAAGGCTGGTCTGGTTACTCTATCATATAAGTGCAGCAACATGCGTCTAAAGGGACTTCTCCACTGCGAACTTATTGTGCCAGATGAGATCTCAGATATGTTTAGTCTGTTGCAACCACTATTTCTAAATGATTTCACAGAGACGCATCTACTTCTGATCCTCAGAATTTTCTTCAATATACACAAGCGAGCACGCTAAGCTCCATGCATTTGCACTACGCTTCAAGTCATGCAGCAATACAAGAGAGTCAAGTCATCCACAACCTTCTTCGAAGCCATTCTTTGAAGAGTAGAAACTCGAGAAGCCGCTAATCATTACAATTTACTCATAAGGGAGATAAAATTACGTAACCACGTTATTCTAAGTTCCTATCTCTGAGAGGAAAAGTTTCTACGACAATTCCTGATTCTCCTAATAATTCCAGTTGGCCTTTTACTAATGAGACTGAATCTCTTAATCGTTGCAGAAGATCGGAGGAAGAGGAGGAGCGGAGGAAAACAGAGCATAACTATCCATGGCTTGCAAACACGCGCCAAACTAACACTCTCCTGGAACATCCGAGTGCTGACTCTTATACCTTATCAGTGATCAGAGACAACTGCAAGCATAGAAACACAGACAGAAAGCGTTGAGAAGACAGGATCAGTACCAGAGGAAGCTATCGACCTCCACGGCGCACAGTGAAGCGAGGGGAAACTCCTCGGGCCATGTGATCCAAATCCACCGAGAACTGGCGACAGCTGCTTAGGAACGGACAGCCTGCGCTCACCAGAGCCGCCAAGTCTCCCCGAGATTCCGGTTGATTTGAGAACGATAGCATTGGATCCAGCGGTGGCCATCGAGGACAGGGCGAGGCTTCGCAGAGGGAGGAGGGAAGGGAGAGACAGAGATCGAGAAGCTACGATCGAAGCCAGAAATGGAGAATGCAAAGGGAGACGGAACGAGCTTATATAGCGTAGAAGAAAGAGCTTGAGCGAATGGGCTTTGGGAGCTCCGTGAGCTGTACCAGAGTGGCGACTGAATCGAGGTCGAGTTCAGAGTTGGTCACTGGCCTCGTCTACTTCGCGGATGTCACATAATAACTTAAAAGGGCATCTTGTTTTCTTTAATTACAATTCGCCCACGGAACAGGATTGCCAGCGGCGGGTGCGGAGATGAGCTACAGTGACTCGATGCTCTATATACATAAATTAACCAGCCGTCCGTGAAGTGCAACGGTCATGCCTGTGCAACGCCAATTCCGGAGATCATGCGAGCGTGTCTCGATGTTGTTCTTCTTCATGTTCGGCAGAGAGAACGGTTTGGTCACTCAATCAGTCAGTTCCAATTTCGTGCAGGCCTTTATTCTCAACTATTTTCTCATCATTTGAGAAAATTTCTGAATTATGTTACTTACTTTCCTGACTTTTATTTATGATAAGTGCAATAAGTTACTAGAGTTTGGACTTCTGACTACTATAGAAGGTAGAACCACTGGATCAGATCCTTAGTGATATTACAACCACTTCTGAATTTGCTCAAATTCAAGCGGATCTTCAAATCTGAGCATATACCCAGAGCTAGCTATGCCTCGGTTGATGTCCCATATCAATGGTTTTGCTAGAAGCGACTGGGCCGATTTTTCGTAATATATTCTTTTCCACCATTCTAATTACCTGTTCTCTTATTCAATTGAAAATATATAAATTCATTGGCAAAAAACAGATGGGGCGAAATATTGAAGAATATTCAGTGCGAGGGTTTCGCTTGTAATTCAAAACTAAATTCTTAAATATTAACAGTATTAGGCATGACAATTCGGGCAATCCAACTGTTTTTGGGGCCACATTGGCATGGCCCGAAACTGTTTCCGGGCCATACGACATCCCAGACTGACCGAAAAACCTCAGTTGCGACAATCTCTTCCTCACCTGCAGAACAACGTGCATTGCGGTCGGACAGAACCTTGGGAGAATTGAATAGCCATTGCCCACCCTCGTCTTCTTTTCTTTCTCGTCGACCTTTTCTTGGGGTTCCTGGGACCAGATTGTTATGAGCACGACGATCATTTTGGAGTTGCAGTTTGATTCACTCAAAATTTAGCTCTCCGCTGAGCACAGCAATTGCTGGGATGTCGCTGACACATTCCATCAAACTTGATTCAAAGACAGTTTTATGTGATGCACTGGAAATGGGTTGCCTATTACCCAGAACAGAATCTTCACAGTTTTGGTATCATACTGGTGCGATGTGAGAGCACTTGATGAGAAGTCTCTATCAACCAAAAACAACACAATTCAATGACATTTTTATTCAATCGCTTCTCAAGTTTCAAAATTGAATCCGAAGATACGGCTGAAAAACCAAACTTGGGTCGAGGCAGCGCTAGTGGTTGAAACAGCTAAAATTCTCCGTACTGCACATTCAGACATCCTCTGGTGAAGCCTTTGGGCCTCAGAGAACTAAACAGAGGCAAAAGCTCAGCAAGGCCTGTATTTACATCCGGGCAATATCATCGACTATCGAGTCTTTACTCTGGCATTTGATAGAACATCAAGGTGAAGCGAAATGGTCACGAAGAGGAGACAACAATAGTCTTTCCAAGCACGAAAGTGACCAAAGTGAGTTCAATGAAGAAGATCGTGTTGATAAGAGCCTTATCCACGGTCACACCAAATATAGTGATTCCACCCGGATTAGTCTGCAAATAAGCCACTGCACGGTCCAAAAATCGAAAAGCTACAAAATCAGTACATTGAGATCTCATAACAGGTCTGCATAGAAGCTGCGAGGACTTTGGATTCGATCCCAAGTCACTCAAAAATTTCAAGTTAATGGACAAAAACTGATGTATATTTAGCCATCCAGAGGTTGCAGAACAGAAAACCTGGAGGGATACTAAGCATAATAGCATAGGATGGAACTTGAGGAAGTTCGACTTCATACCAAAAGCTTGCCGCTTGTGATATGTAGACATGTACGAAGCTAGTTGGGCACTGGTAGGCAAGGGGACGTAGTCTGATGATTCCAGGTCACTTTCTGAGTAATCTATATGGAGCGAGCTTAAGACAAATGGAGGATCCAAGTTTCCCACGTTGCTTTGAGGTCTCGGCACTGATCCTTCTGAAGATGATCCACACGTCATCAGTGCGTGCCACCTGCTTGCAAGTGCTGCAATCCCCTGTGCTCTGTGCGAGATTCTTGTGGCTGCTTGCAGGCAGAGAGCAATCCCGACTCCTTGCACGATTGTGGAGACCTGAAAGGTTTGAAAAATAAAGGTCGGAAGGACACTAAAACTTTATTAGCCATGTATCATAATTCGTAAGAGCAATTCTAAAGACTGCTAAATTGTGATGTGGCACATCTTTGTGCTTGGAATCTTTGTCTTCGACGTGAGAAGACAATGAAAGGCACTTAACGGTCCCAAAGAACTCATGAGAGTCAGGTTTCAGGCGCTGAGCGGCATTTTTCCAGAACATGAGTTCTGGCAAATATTAAAATATGGAATATTGTCCTAGTTTTGTAAAGAGCATGAAAGAAGAGGATGAACTTAAATGAACTTTTCATGTAAGCAAAAAGAAAACAGGATCTCCTATGGAACTGGGAAAAGGACATGGCAACAATATGTGGCAGATGCAAGCCACAAATAATCAGACAGAATATGATATCAACAACACAGGCAATGGCACTCACCGCACAATCGCCACCATTTATGATGGTGATGGTCCCACTGTAACCCGTCGTCTCAAACAGTATAACAACCTGGCTCACTATCACGATGGTGAACTCAAGGAGGAGGAAGATCCTGAATCTGTGACTTATCTTAGAAAGGTAATATCGGAGCCGAACGTGCTCTTCTATGAAGATCAAAACATCGCTCTCCCTCTCCAAGAGCTTCCCATAATCGTCAAAGTGTATCACTTGCAGGTTGCACACCAGATGAAACATAGTGCTAGCGGAGAGAGTTATTGTGCTAACATAAGTCCAAGAGATGATCAGCGCCAGTAGAACATAAATCGACAGCCACCATGACTCTTGATGGACATATACGCTCCGGATGATCTCACGCACAGTCTTGAGGAGGAGGCATGGTAAAGACCAAATTACCAGCAAGCGGAGAGAGCCCTATTGCGGTTTCAGATGCAACCAATCAATTCAGGAGGATCAGAGATGGAGAAGATCTGTTAACCTTTTTCTGGTGAACATCACCGGGTGTACAAAAATCCGAGCCAAAAGGCCAGTTCTACCAAGCACTGAACCCGAGATGGAAGAGGCCGCAAACACCGTATTAGTATAGTTTCCTTTGCTAGTGGCCTAGTTCATTGTCTTGTCTCTCGAACTTCCATTTGAGGGGATAATGGAGATTTAAAGAGAGCATTTTAACACTCCCTTAGCATATTAAGACTCTGAGAAATGCAATTGCTAAATATGGCACAAAAAGATTCCTAGAGATGAATAGAGACCGTTTATTAACATATTTCATCTAATACAGCACTGTCCCCGTGTCCCAATTCAATAAATGATTCAACCTGGGATCAATTGATCCATTCCCAGTAGTGAAACTGCTCACACCTCTTTTATTCACTTATTTCTGGTGCCTCTTTCTGTAAATCGAAATACCTAGACAGCTGAACCTTTTCCCATAAAAGAAGGAAAAAGATGGGGAAACACTGACCTTGATCTGCTTAATGTACTCATCATGGAAACGGGACATCTGCCCGCAGTACCGATCAACGAAAAGGAACTTCCTGATCCCATACTTCCTCAGATTATGAGACAGGCAGAGCAGAGAGACCGCAGCAAGACTCGCCTGTGAGGCCACGATGTAGAGCTCGAAGCTCTTAATCTGATACTTCTCGCAGTTGGAGCAGTCGGACAGCTCGAGTACGATCACCGGAAGCACGACCCCGATTAGCACGAACGCGGTCCAGCTAAGCACGAAGCTGAGAACCGTCAACTGCTTGAAGCCGAGGAACGACAGGAAGGTCTCGAGCCTCTGCAAGATTCGGTCGAGCTGGGTGTCTCCGTCTTCTCCGCTCCGGTTTCTGCTCTGCTGCTGCTGCTGCTGCCGCTGGTGGTGGTCGTGATTGTTCTGAGCCCTGGGAGGCAAGAGGAGGGGTGAATATGCGGACGTCGGTTCCTCGCCCGCTGCTGCTGCTGCTGCAGCTGCGTGGGGATCCGCCATGGTGGAGTTGTTCGAGCTCCGATTCAGCTTACCCTTGGAGGTGAAGTGAGATAATGGAACAGACCCAGGCGAGATCTCGTTGGTCGTTTTGCTTTCTCAAGGGTAAGGTCGCAGAGGAATCCTTAATCTTCATCCGTGTGTTTGAACTTCAATTGATCTTTGCCAGCAGGTCTGGTCCTGCCCAGCTCCTCCACGGCGACGCTCTGCAGCGTTATCAGCAACCGGATCGGGGAGACGCAGTAAACAATTAGTGGAACCTACCGCTCCTTTCCCTTTTCCTCTATTCAAGGAGATGATTGGGCAGGGAAATCTCCATTGTTAAAATTACAAGCATCCCAAACCCGATTCATGATTGTTTATTATATTATATATTCTAGGTGAGCATCGCCCCTTGCTTGGTCGGAGAAGATGTCATTGACGTTGACACGATATGAACTGTAAGATGATACAAACCACAGACATGATGAATCACTTCAGGGCCGCGAGATAAAAACACGTGAAACTCCATTTAGCTTTAATTAATTAATCATACTTTTTTTAAAAAAAATTATCTTTTTATTTTCTGGATAAATTTTCTAAAATCATCACTGACAACGGAAAAATAAATAAATAAAGAAGGACGATACCATCTATTAATTTCAATGAACTGGACCAAGATGTGTGATGAGTATCGCCTTTTTCTTTGACCAGATATGTGCACCTCTTCAATTTCTATTTTTCTAGCTACTTGGACTAATAAAATAATTCCTTTTCTAATGGATTTCATTAGTTATACATGTCAACTATTCTTCCATTATAGCGACGAACATGCCAACTCCTAACAAGCTCTCCCAATCGAATAGCACAAAGTGACACCACGACAAGAATATTGCTTGGATTCTGTCTCAGAGGTGTTGTATGGTCATGAAAAATGACTATCTTTTAACTTAAAAAAAAACTGATAATAGTCTTCAATTTCCTTCCTCGCCTTTTGTGGATAGCCGATGCCATGAGCATAAAACTCGATCAAGAGAATCAAAGATGATTTTTCTTCAATAACAAACTCATCTTCTATCGGCTACTATTTTTGCACTTATCATGCTCTTACCACAGTTTTCCCTGGGAAAATTCTTATGCTTGTAAGGTAATAAGACTGTAAATCATCAAAGCCACATGAATACTCTGAAGAATTAAATCAATTCTCTCATCTCATTCGACAAAACGATTTGCCCCCAGAAAACTTCAAGGAAATATTAGTTTAATTCATTAAGGGGTAGTTTAACCTTAAATCGTGTTGTGAAATATGTCAGATCGCGGTGTATAATGCCCTCCAGACAATCACAAACCTGGTCAGCAATTAATGCTGCAGCTTCAGAGCAGTTTGGCATGAGGCCCCGAGGCGGACGCTTCCATGCAAGGGCTATGGAATTGTGCAGGCTCAGTTTCTCAATCTCCCTTGGCGTTAGCTTCATTTTTCAGGCCTCTCTCAGTAAAGTCGATGCCAATTACAACAATACAAATCAAGAACAAGAGAAACATTAAACGAGAGTTAAGTGAATAAAACTAGCAGAGAATGAAGTGGACAGAGGCTCTTGGTTTGCGTCGAAAGAATAGAAGCTCCAGGAACGACATGAAACACACCCAATATAACTTTTGCGGACAAAACGAGTACCTAGAAATTTCAGAAGTGAAAGATTGAAACCACCGAGAGCAAAGAACAAGCCGTTCCTTAAAGATGTCTGTAAGATGATGAAGCACGAAGAGCAGGAACTGAACCATATTATTTATCATTTGGTCAGCTGTAGAGATGTTAAACGGCCCAATTTGGCACGAATTGGCCGGTCAAAACCCATAACTGGTCCAAACTGCCCCCAAATCTGACCCATAACCGCTTTTATTGAATTGAAAGGTAATTATGAGGTCGAGTATAAGAAATAGGCCCGTTGAACTGGAACTAACTTAGTATATTTTTTGTTTGAACTGGTCAAGAACCATTTGGGAACCTGCTCGAAATTGTAAATAGCTTGAATTGACAAAAAATCTTGTAAATCAGTTGTCATATTTTTATCGGTTCAAATTTAAAAATTTTAAAAATAAAAAATATATTCATTTTAAATAAATTGAAAAAAATAAACCGTTCACGGTTTAAACTAGCCCAAACAGTGAACCGGCCCACTTAGGAACGATTTTGATTTGGTTCATGTTTTCCTTAATCATGGTCCGTAACCAACTGACCTATTATGTTTAACGGGCCAAATAATTTTATGCCTATTTTGAATTGGACCGAACTAGTTACTTAACATCATGCTCAAAGAGTAGCATCGGCATACCATCTCCACTGTCAGCTATACAAAATGGAGTCTATTTTGCATCCCTCTCTCGGTAAAACGAGATAAAAGAGATATATGGTTCTTTCACAGTACTTCTGTATCCCCGCAGATGACGTGATCCTTACCGACCCGTGATGAAACCCAATATCAAGTATGATAAGAACGTCACCAACGTGCAATAAGACCCAAATCGAATGTGGAAAAGAACCCCAAGAACTGCAAAGAACAAGTTTGAAAATAATGAACTTTGACCCGTTACCTAACGAGGCAAGAACCAAAGTTGCAGATGAAGGAGGACGCCACAGGAAGAATCTCACGAGCTAGAGAATCAAAGTCATAAGTCCGGTTGTAGAACGGCACAAGATAAACTTGATAAGTTCTAAGTCTTCTCAAGAACTAAGAAGAGCAATATGTATTTCTCACTAGAATGTATCTCCAAAAATCCTCCAAAATTGAATACCTCAAGGAGGTATTTATAGTGTTACATCAAAAAGGGAAATCAAATATTCAAAATATACCCTAGGGAATGATTTCCTAAAAATATATATTGTAAATATATTCTAGGATATATCCAGAAAATATCCTAGAATAAATATTTCCTAACTTGAAAGTTTCCATAAATAGTTATGGCTTTGAAAGTTTCCATAAATAGTTATGNTAAATAGTTATGGCTGTCAGCAAGCTTCTAGAACTTCTATTGGGCTTGAATCAAGTTGACATGGTTCTGCGGCTCACAAGAATGTCCTTCAATGGGCTCTGATGTATGTTCTTCTGCCATCAGTTTGTGAATCAACCCGTTGAGTGCCTCCTTGAACTTCTTAGCTCGTGCCCTCGTAATTGGGCCAATTGGAACTTGAATAGAATCCATGGAAGTTGGTCTGAGTTCTGCATCAGCAGATCCATCAAGGAATCCTGCAAAATGCAATAAAAGAAATTGAGAGCTTGCAGAAGCCATCAATGGATCAGACATGGCCGCCCTTCTTGTCTTTGAACTCGTAGCTTACCCTTGTAAAGCCAATAAAGCCTTCCGCCTGAGCGCGAACGGCGTCACCATCTCAGAAACCTGCCGCGCAAGAAGACAAGAAGCGGAATCCGACACTTGAAGTTCTTCACAAGCACGCATCAACACAGACAGATTAGAAGTCAAAGGTAGGAGAAACGGTTGGCAAAGACGTGCATAGAAATGTGAGGAAAATAGTCGATAAAAATGTCAATAATATGATGAAATTTCTTCGAATACTATAATGTATAATTTGTCAGGGATCGAGACATACAAAATCGCCAGACCAATGGCATTCACACGCGTCCTCCACTCAAAACTCCTCCATTATTGGCTATGTCATAAAGAACTTTATGTCCACGCTACTTACTCTTTGGTTTAAGGCAACAACTCCTCCGTCCATATGATCTCCATCTATGATCGGCAACGGAATGTGAGAGCAAGACAATTTGGACGAGGACGACGACGACGACATTCAGATCTCCACTTCATCCCAGTGTGCGATTCCGAAATGCCAGACAAGATTGGCGAGGAGGGAATACCGTTGCCCGGATGGAGAAAAGCAGCGGATTGACAGAGAGAGCAGCTCTCGGGCGTGGAGCTTCGGAGATCCGTTGCGAAGAAGATGGAGGGGTATGAACGGAAAGGCGCTCGAGAATAGTAAGCACTGCAGCTCCAGTGAAGTTCGTGGACTGAGAGAAGGAATTACGGGGTTTCCATTTGTCCCACACCGTTCAGCTAAGACGAGTGGGCTCGTCAATCAGCTATAAAACTGAAAGCTCATCTCAGCAGTCAATCCACGCAGCCATGCGGTGAGCACATAGCGAACTATTCTTTCGCCTTTTACTAAAGAATACCGTGTGCTCGCCGCTTATAGTGGCATACGCCAATTTTTGGAGGGCCTTCATCTCTTGAGTGTAGGCTCAACAATGCCTAGTCAAAAGAGTTAAGTTACTGTCAGAGGGCTTGTGTGAGTTCTAATGGTGAAATTCATTTCGTATGCTTACATAAATTATAAGCTGAAGGAGAGGCTAGCGTAATTTGCCTTTGCGTTTGTATTATTTATCTGACTTGGGGTTATTTCTCGTTGTGTTATGTAGTGCTCACATGTCAGGCATTCTCTCAGACCGTTTGAACGTTCCGTCGGGCAAGTCCGGTTCGACAGAGTAAATCTAGTCAAATTGGCTGTGGAGATGGCCATAGTAGAATAAGGAGGAGTTGGTTCCAACCCCTGAATTAAAAATGTAACCATGGCTCTTCAAACATTAATGAATGATCATAACATGCAAACAGATACTGTCTGTTTTAATGGGTGCAACGAAGTTGTATTTAACTGTAGGTCAGAATTTTTATTTTTTTTTCATATTTGGGTTTTGATGATATAAAACAAAGAGATAATTACACTCTTATGCAACAGTTTATATGCTGTTAGGGGAGTGCGCGATAATTACATAATATTTTAACCTTCAAGAAAGAATGAACATAGTGCCAAAAAACTGGATATCTATTTCTATGATGCTTAGTCTCAGGAAAGTTGTATTGTTTAAGACTGCAAATACAACTGGCAGGAGTACTGCACAACACAGTGGCTCACGAGAGAGTCATACCACGTCAATTGTTGCATCGGTCAAAGCTATGTTTTCCAAATCTACTGAGAATTCATTTATTTGACATCTTATAATTCTTTTTATTCTCGAGTTGCTTCTCACCATCCTCACACTTCATTATGACGTATTAAAGAGTCGATTCGGACCACTAATCTTGAACTTTACGTCCTTGCAAGTTCGCACCACAACTCAGGAGCCTTGACCGTACTGTCGGTATAGTCCAGGAACCTCGACACCAGGTAGAAGACTAGTAACAGTGGGTCCACCAGAAGTACCATCCAAAGGACCCAAAACATAGTAAAAACGCTGTCGTTTAATGTGACTTGGGCTGTGTGAGACCAGAGGGAAAGCATTTGCTGGTAATGACAGCTGGTTGGCAGTCGGCAGACAGAGTTGGCGCTAGGGTTAGTATGTGGGCCTGATCATGGGACTGGGCCTTTTTGAACAGTTACTCATCAGGCCCAATTTGGATGGCTAGCTCGTTAATGACGAGCTCCGTGTCCCCTTGTGCTTCTGCTGCTAATTTAATTCGGACTCTCTCTGTCTCTCTTTTCCTGCCCCTCACTCTCCCAGTCTCCCTCCCAATTTTACTTCGTTCCCCTGGCAGAGAACCGGACCTGAATCTTCCTTCTATAGTCATCGTTCTCAATCACAGATCGATGAAATCCTAAATCCATTGTAGATTCTGCTGTTTTCAAGTCGGAAATGGCGGGAAGTGGGCGGAGAAGCGCTCGGAGCAGAATCCGATCGTCCGCAGATGGCAGTGAGGACAGTTCCGTCCGTGGAGAGAGACCTCATCCGAGGCAGCACCGAGGCAGAAGCAAAGGCTACGGCATGATCCAGCTGCTTGACGTTGACGTAAAGGTCGTGCTAGCGATCAGCTTCTTCGCCTTCTTTGTCATACTCTTCGTAATCAGAAATCTGGTCAAGCCAGCTGAAGAAGCCGGCCGGCCTAGGGTTATTACTCCATTCCCTGCCCCAAAGCTGACGGAACTTCCTCAGGTGGCTGCTAACGTTAAGCTTGCGTCTCTGTCTCTCTTCAGCTTGACATTTCTATCGTAGTTTCATATCTGGAGCTGAGGGAATTGGGCGGAAACTAGCTTTCTGTGGTAGTGATTGATTTGTTTTCACAGTTTCAAGGTGAGCACAAGGAGAGCTTGTACTGGGGAACTTATAGGCCTCATCTCTACCTTGGTATTCGAGCCAGGTGATCCTTCTTCATGTTGAATTAGAGAAATGAGATAATGATTACTCAAGATCTATCGTATTTATTCCAGTGAATTCCATTATGTAAGCCAGTGGTCAGTGGTCTGCTCTTGCGGGATGTTAAGTGATAATGCATGAGGCTTGTCGATTCAGTATAATGAGAGGATTGAAGTGATGGATATTTCATTGAATAGTTGGTGGATTTAACCATATTAAATAACTTGTCGTTTGTGTGCTACTTTTTCTTTTAGCACTTTATGTTCTAATTCTTGTAGAGCTACTATGGGACTAATCATTCTTGACATTTTATTTCTTTCATTTGTCAATGTACCTGGTTCTAAAGCTGTAGGATTGTAAATAAAATTTCATAGGAGAAAGAAATGATGTAGCCATTGAAAAATCTTTGCAAATGTTAAGCAGCATGTAAGTTGGTCTTGCACCAATTATCTTGGTCATAATCAACCTTTCTGTGGCAGGACTCCACGTTCCTTGCTTGCTGGCTTAATGTGGATTGGTGTAAAGGATGGAAGGTACTCCATTCGTCACGTCTGCCAAGACAGTGATGGATTAAGCAGCTATGGATGGATAAGCCATAATGGCCGTGATTTTGGACACCAGATGCTGGTTGACCAAGGTATGGTCTTGGAAACAAGTTTTTTGAAATCCAAGGATCTTGGATCTGGCTATGGAGGAGACTGGGCAGTGCGAATAGTTGTGCAAAACCCAGAGTAAATATCGTGACTACTGCTCTAAAGTATGTTTTGGATATGTTTTTTATAAGCATGAATTACTGGGGATTAAATTTTAGGTCCAGTCTTAAATAATCTATTAGATATTGAATGCTAACTATGAATGCACACCTGGATCAGTGAATCTTTTGTCACTCTTGGAAGGTAGAGAACTTGCCTCATCTGTAGTCAAAATTTCAAAACAAGGTAGCAGTGTGCTCCATTTTTTTTCGGCCACTTTATTGTCAAATGTGTATGGAGAAGATTGTATATGGGATTGGTGTCCCATTGCTCCATGTATATTGAAACCTATGTACCTGAAAGCTTGTGTTATCATTGCTTTGTGTTTGACCTGTCAAAAAATTTCACCTTCTGATATATGATGATATTGTGCAGACATTTCTTCATCAGAAATGTAATGTGCTTGTTTTGTTATCGATATAAATAATCCAAAGATATAGGAAGAAACATTTTTTTTCACATGATTTATCAAATTTAATAGCAACGTGAGTACACATATAAGTTTTGGGTTGTCTAGTTGTTAATTATCTTTTAACTATTCCTTGGCAGATCTATGCAAATTGAACACATGACAAATGCACACCTTTTCTTCTACTTGGCTGATGAAGAAGGGAATACACTGGACTTGAGCAGGGATTCTTATGACATTCAGGATAACTCTCTTCTAGCATCAGGGTCAAGGATGGATATCGGTAGTTGGCAGCTACACATGAAATCAACGGTAAAGTCAGCCACCAAGTGTAGTAATCCCTACTCAACTCTGAGATTGACCAGTTTGTAATAGTGGCTTGCTCATCAACCTGTCATTTCCAGTTTACATGTCATTAATTGCTGTTGGCTGGTTTTTTCTTTCAAGTTAATTTGATGAACATAATATGATAAGCTAATTGTCCAATCATATATCGGAGGATGTGATAACTTTTTAACAGCGTTTACCACATTTTTCAGAAAATTTTATGGTTCCTATTCATCCATTCCATTTGAATGTTTTAGTGTCCCATTTCTCTTGGTATGTCAACATAACATTTGAGTTAGCTCCTCAATGGACATAACATGCCGGGGCTTCTACTCTCTCCTAAATTCATTATGTTTTGCTGCTGGCTCATAAAACTGAATTCAACATTGTCTGACTCTGAATTTTTTATTCTATCTGATTGCTAATGTTTTCCAGGACAATGTGGAAGTCCATTTCTCTGGTTTCAGGACACCTCACATGCACAATTTATCTGATCTTGTCCTGGAAAATCTTGGGGAGCAAGTATGCTACACATTCATCTGCAGTTTAGATGCCAACAAATCCCTAATAGATGCAGCTTTTGGATACTATAAATTGTTGCTGATTGATTTATATTTGTTCTATCAGGCACGGAAGTATGGTCGCATTCAATTATCTGATACCACCACTAGTTCTCCAAATGTTTTAGTTTTTCAGGTATATCCTTTGGGTTAGTGTATTCCCATGAATAATGCCGTGATAATTTCTGGATTAATTTTATGATTAATCTAGGGTGGTTTTTATTCATATGGAATGATATTTTTATTTTATTTCTCGTACATTTCTCCATCCTTGTGAAGATTTCTGCTCGGGTTCCTTTCAAGATGGATATTGTTTTTGTATCTGGAACCAGCATTAAAGGTTCAAGGGTAGAAGAACGGATCAGCAGCCTCACAGGTGTTTCTATGTTTTTGAGTTATGTAAATAGATTAATATCTAGTGGATTAGCAACCTAAGCTCCCGCCTACTTGTTCAAAGGTCATGTTAGAATGGTCCAATGTTAATGCATCACAAATTTTGTCGAGACAAATTAACTTATTGTGGAGCATAAGGTGCCTGGCCAGATTGAGAACAAATAAGGAATTCCTTTAGAATGGAGACAAGTCATTAGGGAGAAGATATTTAAGAATTAATGTCAGCAAAGAGGCAATGAACAGACAATGAGTGCTTTTGCCTTTTTTCTTGATGAATAGACAAGAAAAGGGATTGATAGCAAAAGCACTTGAAAATAATTTTCATTTATCATAATTGAATAACTCCTACTAACTGCAATTTCATCAGAAGATGTTTCTATTTATAAATTATTTCAGGTAGCTCAATGACCAGTCGCTTGCAATTGAAGCAAAGAGAATTTGACGAGAAATTTGAGAATTACTTTAATTTGGCTGACAAGGTGCTGGACTCTTCAATATTTATTACTACTTTAGTTGAGAATTATTTATGATTCTGCTGACTATGTGCAAAAACAGAATTCATTCTTTGTTGCTCGTAAGAAGAGTTAATTGAGAATTATTCATAACTAAGAAGTATTTTCATTACCAATTCTTATAATCTCCTTTTAGTTGAATTCATACATCCAGGTTGCAATGCATTAGAGTATCTGAAATTTGTGTATTTTCAGCTTGATACAGAGTCAACCATAGTAGGGAAGGCTGCTCTTGGTAATTTGCTGGGAGGTATTGGCTATTTTTATGGTCAGTCAAAAATATCAATCCCCAGAACCACCGGCGTGAGTCAATTAAATTTCTGCATCACATATATTGTCTGATGTTTTACTACTTCTAGGAATTGGCAACGTACACAGAGCAGCATCACAACATTTCCATGCTGTCATCCATTACAAGCAGTTGTTCTAAAATTTGTGCTTAGTTATTCATAGTATTCATAATTTTGTTCACTTTGTAGTCCATACTCTACGTCATCTCTTCTTATCTTACTTGCTTTGATACAGTAAAAATCTGATAAGGCTTTATGGTCTTGCAGATCCAAGGACCTGATAAATTTATCTCATATTGGCCAGCTGAGCTTTACACAGCTGTTCCAAGCCGATCCTTTTTCCCAAGGGGATTTTTGTGGGATGAAGGTTTTCATCAGTTGCTAGTTTGGTTAGCTTCTCATAATAACACTACTTTTTGGTGCATTCCATCACTTTTTTTCTGAATCCTTTATTTTTATAAGAAAATCCCAATTTTATAGCTTGCATTATCCACATAATCATGCACTTTAAAATATTTGTAGAGAATAATTTATATGTAACTAAGATGTCTAAATATGCTTGTATTGAACAGGCATTGGGATCTGCAGATTTGCTTGGATATTCTTAGCCATTGGTTAGATCTAATGAATATTGATGGTTGGATTCCACGTGAACAAATTCTGGGAGCTGAAGCCTTGAGGTGAGTTCTTCTTCTACTAAATGGGATATTATATTTCCCTTTTGAAGTTCATTATTTTATTTATTTTTATCATTTTTCTGGCAGTAAAGTCCCTGAAGAATTTGTTCCACAGCATCCAAGTAATGGAAATCCACCAACCTTGTTCTTGATTTTAAATGGTAAGCTCTTTTTTTAGTTTCAAAATGTACTATGGCAATTCAATATTCATTACATTTTTATTGTAACTGTCATTTTGTCTTTTTATTGTGTTGTGGGATCTAAATAGACTACTGTTGACATAATGATACCTAAAGAAAATTTTGTCCTCTTCCAGATCTGGTTAATGGTATAAAGAGGAGCCAGTTCACTGCTGATGAACGCAATGAGATTCTCTCATTCCTTAAACATGCGTTTGTTCGTCTTGAGGCATGGTTTCAGTGGTTCAATACTACTCAGTCAGGTTGATGCATCCCCTGCATGAATTCATAATATGCACGATAACATTCTCTCAGTTTATGCTGGATGTGTTGAACATGATACACAATGGAGCATTGCCTTTTGTCTGCTTCGTTATTTGGTGGTGTCTGTTTATTGCAACCATTCTTTCTCAGTTTTGATCACTTCACAATAAATTGTAATGGAGGTAGCAGGCTGCCACTCTCGAAATGATGTCTGCTGCATTAGTAAAGGCCACTCTGAGAAGAACATTCCAGACACTGGAGAAAGCAAAATAACATTTTAGCATCTTATGAATGCTAAATTAGAATGAAACTTTACTCTTTATTATGGGTAATATTGTATATCTCAAAATCAGTATGCAATTTCTGTCTAGAATTTTATGTCTTTGAGGAGTTTCGTTATGATTCAAATGTCAATCATAGCCATTTGATTTATAGTGATGTGGAATTGGATTATTCTTCCATGAATAGGGAAGGAGAAGGGAAGCTACTTTTGGCATGGAAGGGATAACACAACTGTTCGTGAACTAAACCCAAAGGTTCCCATACTTCACAATTAAAATTCTTATTCTTTTTGTGCATAATATGCCATGCCTTCATTTAATCTTGTTGTGGTAGTATAGTTGATGCATGGGCTAGAGATCATCTAAAACCCATCTTGAATTTGATTTTTGCCCTTGTTTTCTTTGGTGATCATGTAAAGTAATCTCACAATGCTTATGGCATGTCCAGACACTATCCTCTGGTTTAGATGACTATCCACGAGCTTCACATCCTAGTGGAGAAGAACGTCATGTGGATCTTAGATGCTGGATGCTTCTTGCAGCAGACTGCATGCATTCCATTGCCAAGCTGGTTAAGAAGGAAGATGAATCTGGAAAGGTATGTGTATAAAAAGAAAAAAAAAATCTGGAAAAATGAAAAGGACATTCCTTGACTATCAATGAAATATTGCAGGTGTATGGCAAAACAGCTGAGCTTCTCTCTGATTTTGAAATTCTTAATCAGGTCATTCTTCTGTATCATCTGATTTTGTTTTCTCTTATAATCTTTAGGAATGCCTATTCCTTACTTTCTATCAATAAGTTATAAATGCAATATAAAAGACTTGTTTCTGCATGATTTTTGACTGCCTCTAGGTACTTCAGCAGCAGTTTAAGGTTTTGATCAGAGACTAAATCTGATGCATGTGAACCATCTTAAGGATAAACTCATTTGCTTCTGATTTTTACTTGCATCTAGAGGCTGATATTCATCTAGTCTAGTCAACTGATCTCTAATTAATATGATGTTTTGCAGATGCATTTTGATTATACACATGGAGCTTACTTTGATTTTGGGAATCACACTGAAAAGGTATGATGCTCGTGTTATCTCCTGCAGTGTGTCAACTGAGTTGTACTTAAATTACATATGGCTTAGTGGAGTAATGGCTTATTTTTATCAGAGGTCATATTGGAAATAGGATCCTTGGTGAAATCCTGACGCCAAAACATAGAAAATATTCCACATCAATTGGCAGCTGTGGATAATATCATTGGTGGTCCAGATGAAAAATATTGTGATGAGAAACATTTTTATCCCGGATTCTTTAATATTTATTCCTTAAGTGGAGTCTCTCCTTGTCAATTCTTAACATTTTGATAAATGGAGCAAAAAGTTCTCTTTGAAATGCTAGTTCTGACACAGTCAACACGATCTTACATTTCAATTGTAGGTGCGCTTAAGTTGGAAAGAAGTTGCTAGTGGAAACAATCATGCTACTCGAGAGCTCGTCCGAGAAGTTCTGCAGATGCCTGAGTTGAGGCTAGTTCCTCATATTGGTTATGTTAGCCTCTTCCCTTTCATGGGGAAGATTATTCCAAGCGTGAGCTTTCATGAATCTTTGAAGTTATCCTTCTTCTCAATAATTCATACTTGATATGGTTGAACATATCTCAGAAATAACTTCTCATAGGACTTCTATGCCTTTCAATATTATAACAGGATTCATGGATTCTGGAAAAGCAGCTTGACCTCATTTCGAACAAGAGCACTTTATGGACTGACTTTGGTCTCCGCTCCCTTGCCAGAACAAGGTCTGATTTGTCAGTCCTTGCAAAATATACAACCAATATTTTTAGATGAAACAGTTATGATTTTAGCAACATCCATGATGATGTCTCTCTCTCTCTCTCTCTCTCTCTCTCTCTCTCTCTTAATGCAATAGTACCTTGTACATGAAACGCAACACGGAGCATGACCCACCTTATTGGAGAGGTCCAATTTGGATGAACATGAATTACCTGATTCTTTCTGCACTCCACCATTACTCTAAAGGTATTGACCCTCCAAAATATAATTGCTTGTATGAATTTGATGTTTCATATTTTTTGAAAAATTTTATGGTACTGAACTGACCTGCTCTTGAGAATGCTTCATGTATATGTATTTTACTGCTGCTTTTTCAAATTTTGCAGATGGGCTTTATCGTGATAGAGCAAAAGTCATCTATGACGACCTGAGGGGAAACCTGATTAGGTAACAGTTCACATTTCCATGTTGGCTCATCCCTCTTATTTCACACCTGTGAATGGTCCATTAATTTCCCCCATGGTGACAGGAATGTTGTCCGCAACTACCGTGAGACTGGGTTTCTGTGGGAGCAGTATGATCAGAAGCAGGGAAAGGGAAAGGGCTGTCGTCCATTTACTGGTTGGACTTCACTAATTTTGTTGGTCATGTCTGAATCCTACGGTGCAAGTTGACTTGCATGACGATGCAGCGCAATGAGGTATTTCCCAGAACAAAGATAGAAGGTTTGGTTATCATTAGATATGCAGGAGTATCATGAAGACATTTCTCGTAGTGAGTAAAGATAAATTAAACTTCGGCAGAAATAGAATAGGCTCGCTGTTGGCGACCTAGTAGCCATAAAATGATAAATTACGAGGCTCTTATGGTTCCTTGCTATTATTACTTGAGGATTTGTCTAAAATGCAGAAGACAAGTTGATCCCCATTTTTCCTTTTATTTTTGTGCGGTGTGGTGGCGCACTCCCAGGCCTAATGATATGTCGCAGCCATCTGTCATCCATTTGGCTCCATGACCAGAGCTTCTCGTGGCATAGCCCTTGCTCGTAGTGGCTTGGATATGGGCTAGAAGGGCTGACCCCAAAGTGTATGGGCCAGTATTTTGTGCTTAAAAGTGGGCCTGAGCGAGGGCAATAGGTGAAATTTAGGACTGGGAATGAAGTAGGCTCTCGTTTTAAATTCTTACCAGGCTGTATTCTGAGCCTGAGTGGGCCTAAAGGCCTTAGCTAGGCTTATTTGAGACATAGTTGGGCGCTGTGTTGGGCCTCGGTTTGTCTATATAGAAGAGGCCTCAGATTTTCCCTACTGTTTGTGCTAAGATGGGCCCAAATCTAGGACCCAGTGCTGGCTCCTACAGGCAAAGTATGGAACCTTAAGCGCCAAGTTTAAGCCTCGACTGTGCTACTACTGGGCCATGACTTTTTAGGCCTTGTGTGGATCATAGTTCGGGCCTCGAATGTCACGGTTATGATGTTCTGAGTCATTTTTGGGACGCAGTGGGCCTGAAATGGGCCCATTCGGCCATAGTTGGGTTTTCTTGGGCCTCGAATATCATCACCTAGGCCTTATTTGGGCTACATGGGCCTCGATGTTGCTATTTCTGGGCTTCACGGGCACTAACTGGGCTACCCGATGGGCCTTAAGTGGGCCAGGGAATGTCATTTACGGGCTTCCATTTTAGCACCTTACTAGGTGGCATTTCGGTCTTTGTGCCAGATGTTCTACCCCTACACATTCTGCCATTGGGGCCGTAATTTAAGGAGTAGCTCTTAAGAGCTCGATAGTGGCATACTTAATGAGCTGTCGGGGCCTGTTTAGATAAGAATCTAAGGAGTCGCATGTATTATTCTTTGGGACTCCTTTTATGCCTGTCGCATCTGTTATTCCTTTTGATGCTCGCCTTCACGTACCATAGTTTAGGACTCCGCAACCGTTTAGGGAACCCCTGGCACAACAGCGAGGCCATAACAAAATAATCAAGTGCTCGAATCAAACGAGCTGCTTAAGTGCGCATCAATGGCCCATCCTTTAAGGGATTACACTTTACCGTGGGTCTTTGTCCCGACCCCACCTGAGAGGATCTACGATTGCTCGTTCCATGTATTCACTCTAGAGCACGGTCACAGTAATAAACCCCAGTAGATTTAACGTCAGTAGCCGTCTGGAGTAAGTTAAGAGAATTTCCATCTTTACGCAGAAATCCCTGCCTGACGACCGTCTGCACACGCCGGTTTCCTTCTGAACCAATGACCCTTCATCACTGCCTCCCCTAGATTAGCATCCCGGCAACCAAACGCAGGCTGACTATTAGCACCCATAATTAATTTCCAGGAAAAGAGAAGAATCAATTCAAATTGAAAAATTGATTGCAGGAGCAAAGACCATCGGCATAAACAAGAAGCAAATTGACTGTTGCTTTGGCTCTTTCAGATGCCATTATCTGCCATATCTGTGTCTTCGGCCATTATGATTTCCGTATCTCTGACATCACGTTTCAATACATTGCCAAGCCTCGCGATGGCCTCTGTCTGTTGTTGCAAAACCTGGCCCAGATGAATAAGTCATTTTTAGAATCATATCTACAGCAGACATCAATAATTGATATACTCAAATAGGTTTACAATATTCTTTTAAAAAGCCGAGAGTATTTATGGAGAAGTCAAGATAAAAGGGTTTGCAGAGAGCTCCAGCTTTGGAACTACTCATTAAGTAATGGATGGAGGGGCTTTACCTCTTGTAAATCAGCTAGGCTCTGCTCATGTATCTTTGTTGATCCAGGAAGATACATAGAAGCACCACCAAAACCATTTGCTTGAGCTCGGGATACTGCTAGCAGGTTCTGAACCCTCCTGGAGAGCTCTGCTCCAGATCCTTTCAGCTGCACAAGAATGCAAGTCTCATCGCCATCCATGTTCAAGGTATAGATATATAGATAGATATCTAAAGGAAGAATCACAATGTACAGGGGGAATAGCAACCTGTCGAGTTACAGCACCGAGCTTCTCAGCCAATTCTGCTTCCCCCTTAACTAGAGGCAATCGAAAGCCCTTGCCCTCCAATGCCTCAAGTATTCTCATTGCCTGGAGCATAGCATATGGATATGAGAAATCAGCTTAGAATCTAATTTTCTGCAGAGGAACAAAAATCAGATGGAAGGCAGAAGGAAATAAACCTGGTGACTCTAGGAATTAGCAACCTATCTACCACGTTTAATCAAGTTCAGCAAGAATCTGCCATGTTATCACATTTCTTTGATGCAAAGATAAGTTTCTTTAATCTACTCAGAGAAAGAAAATGAGATCAACACTGCAAGAGTAGTTACCCTCAACAGACGCCTCTGAAGACACTGCTCTTTCTGTCTCATTCTTTGAATCCACGGTATGGTGTCAGCTAGAAAATGCCTCTGGAGCTACCATGACGAAAATAAAAATCAACATGAAACCATATCCAAAATTCTAGGATGATTCATAAGTCATATTGGAATCAAAACCACACCATTTTAACATTGCTTTGTGTCATTTGTAATCTCTCAGCATCAGAATGAATGACTTCATCTTGTAGCTGCATCAAAAGGAGAAGTGCTGTTAATGGATATGATATAATCAACAAAGGTCCTGAGCAAACATGTCACTAAGTAAAAGGCTTCTCCATTACCATAAAAATGGCTAAAATGTGAAAGATAACAAAATTTTAATGCATCCTACTAACTTGCCAGAAATTGCAATTAGTAAATAGCATTACATTATTATCCAAATAAAAAGAACCACATGGACACACCAACCAACATGTGTGCTCATCTGACTGCAACTCTTTTGGAAAATTAAATAAAAAAATCATTAGATATATTGCCCAAGCTCAAGCAGCAGCCACCTTAATGTTAATAAATCAATCATATTGATAATAACAAATCTAGACCATTTGAACCCTTACCTTGTTGTGAAGTTTTAGCAATCGCAAATATTTCTTAACCGAACATGATGGTTTTAATTGAAAAAAGCAATGAGTACCTTAGTTCCATCACACAAATAATATCTCCAAGAAACAAGTATTCATTAAAGGTATAACCATATAAACCAGTGAAATCATATCTGATTTCACATCTTAAGATAAATGTTCCAAAATTCTATAAATGTACTTTTATCCCAAAAAAATCCTTCTCTTGGAACTAATCCAACCATTCAATATGTTTAAAATTGTAATAACAACATAAAAGAGGCACCATGGTGTGAAAGTCATACATGTAAAAACAGGTTGAATGAAAGAACTATTATCAATCAAGCTAGAGAAACCATCATATCTCATATGAATGTCTGATTCATCCTTCAATGAACAAGTTATCTGAAATTTAACCCCATAAGAAATTCTAAACCTGACTAAATCATAAATTCATTGATTAACACAAGAAATTAATTTTATTTTGTCAGAAGCCTGTCAGAAATATACTTCTAATATGCAAAACATAACCATCAAACCCAAAACACTAAGCATGGACTGACTAAGATGAGTAACAAGTCATGTAATCAATTAATAATGACAAGGAATATATAATGCTCTAAGATAACAAAATTTTAAGTAAAAGAGGAGGATAAAAAACATGAGACCAACAGTCTACTTCTCTGCATGGAAATAGCTTTTCTATCATCAGTTCACAAAATATTTAGCCAAACGATGAAACCCAGAAAAACCAAAGACCACATCCTCTTCTTTTCCAACTCTCATATGCCTGTCATCTTTTCTACTGAGTTTATCGTCGAATAGGCAGACTAATCATTTACTGGCCAACCAAATTTGTATTATAAGTCCTCCCTTACAATAATATCAGCTCCTAATTCCTCATCAATCACATTGCGAGGATGAAGGTCACAAGTATGGTAGAGGCAGCAACAGCTCATGCATTTCTTTTGGCCTGATACACTACGTGTCATATGAAATGGCATTTGGCATACTGAACAACACAAATTACCTTAAGACGGTTTGAAAGATCTTTGAAACCCTGCACAAGCTGAGGCCACAGGCGTTCTCTGTCAGTGCTCTCCATTCCCTCCAACTTGCCCATAGCCTCTGCCCACATGATCTGCCAGAGCACTACAATCCAACTTAGGGAAGAAAATTTACACAATATTTTGGGATTATGCCAAAGAACCAACGAATAATTTAGAAGCACATTATTAAAAGAGTAAGGGAAGAGACAGAAACTTACATCTGAAACACCAGCTGGCTTCACTCTGTACCGAGGATCAGTAACGCTGAACAACAAATGCTGCAAAAGTAACGAGTTAGCACGCAGGTTATCAAAACCTAAACGACTAAATTCTCTGTTCAGGTTTCAGTATAAGAGATGACGATGAAAGCAAACAAAGATCCCTACAGAAACGAACACTATCTTCAATTGCCTCTGAAAGCATGCTTGTTGAGTTAAGTTCATGGCTGAAAAAGGATATAGAGCACTTCAAACAGTAAATCCAAACCTTAAAGGCATACTTAGGGTTTCCAGGATCCTCTTTGTATGCATCAACTATGGCCTGAAACCCAAAATGAATTAAAAGAAGAAGAAAAAAAGATCAGATGGAATAATGAACCAATGCACGAGCTGCAGAATGAAGAAAAAAGCAACGAAAAAGCTGGTGTTCCAATTAGAGACGGAGCTAGAGAAAACTTACTTGAATGTCACGATCCGCGAGAGAGAAAGGAAGAGGAGCTACAGAAACCATCTGTGTGGTCATCTGTCCGCCAGGAAAAGGACTCGCGGTCTGCTGCTGCTGTTGTGGCTGCGCTGGCGCAGCAAATGGAGTTTGGAAACCGAAGCCAGTCGATGGAGGTTGCGAGAACAGAGGAGTCTGCTGCTGCTGTTGCTGCTGAGACTGAGACGAGAAGAGCGAACCGCCGAACGCAGGACTCGAGGACGGCATGCCGAAGGCGAGAGTCGACGACGCAGCTCCGAATGCCGGAGTCGAGGACGGCGTGCCGAAGGCGGGAGTCGAGGACGGCGTCCCGAATGCGGGAGTCGAGGACGGAGTGCCAAAGGCGGGAGTCGAGGATGGAGTGCCGAAGGCAGCGGTTGAAGACGCGGATCCGAACATCGTTGACGCTCAGGTGACGGCAGTAGACGAGAGGAAACGCGGAATCAAGGCTTTTGCGGGAGGGTTTAGGTTAGGGTTTCAATAAAGGCGCCATTGGAAGGACGCGGAGGTTTTGAGTTTTCCTCTGATTACATCATCAGAGATTCAGAACTATGGCCCCTCATGGCAAGTCGAGCATCGAGCCGGACTCAACAAACGTCAATGGCAATATCGTGGTTTTATTAAAAACAGTCGGGGCATTTCTTGCAGACTCGAAGTGGGCTTGATGGGCCCATAACGCCTCATCATCGGCCCATGAACATCTTTCTTCTCCTTTTTCAATTGATTTATTCTCCTGTTATTATAAGAACAATTTTCACGCTAGGAATTCCAGACTTCCATTCCAAGGTCAATGGCCCCTGCCGACCACTTCCCTCTCGGAGCAGCTACCGTCTAGTCACTGGTGACCTTGCCTGGAAGAAGGTAACTGTAGATATGGTTGGCATTATGCATTATGTTTATGTATAAATGGTTTATATTTTTATAGACTCATATTGTACGAACCGATTATCATATGGATCAAAATTGTCAAATCCAAGCATAGCCCATTTATTACGAGTTATGAGATAACCAGGAGGTCTACCTAAGAACAACCATTACAGAAAGAGCGTATAATTTCATATCGATCTAGCACTCCAGCACTAAAGAAAAATGGGGGTGAGCAATTTGCCACACCCTAAGTGATCCAGGTACAGCACGATTAACCCCACACCGTTAAACGTGCAAAAATATGGACACGTATACACACTAAACCATAAGCACAATTATCTAACATAACATGATTAGTAACGCCATTAATATAACAAAATTATATAAAGTTAAACTCAATAGTTTAAGCACGTAATTAATCATGGCCCACACTTTGCACACTTTCAACTCAACACTAGATAAGCAAAGCACTGCAAACACAAAAATCATACTAAAAATGAATAGCACATCCAGTATAATTGGGACGGCCTTACTCGTATCTTAATGGGTTGCTAAGATTCAACCGGTTTAAACCCATCTATTTGTTGTAGCTAAAAGGTTTTGATCCATACGGACACGAAACAAAATCTCAACAGAACCTATCTAACTCATCATCAGACCAATATCATGCTAAACATTTTGTTCATTATACTTAAATGGGTTTTACCCATTTAGACACAATATATCCAAGGAATAGGCCTAACCCTGTGTCAGTTATCATTGCCGTGTTATCATGCGAGGTATCAAAAATTGTCAGGCTAATCTAGAGAAGCAAGAGGCAGCCCACCAGGCACCAGCCTCCCTCATCCATTAACCGACAGAGATTTTTCATATCCCTAAGTCTAACAACTGACCGACCATAACTAGTCTGTAAGAAGATATATAGCTGAAAACAGGCATGTACTCCGAGTCCTGGATGCAACTGCAAGGAAAATAAGAATCTGAGAAAGACCCTATTTGGGGACAAGATGAAGATGGATTGAACACACTAACGTCAGGTGGCCATCCTAATACAAGAGAGAGAGAGGGAGGGAGGGAGGGAGGGAGAGAATCTGCTGGGTCGTCAGTGACTTATAAGAGCCAATTATTCAGGACGGGCATGTGGTCTTCTTTATACCAAGCTGAGAATCAACATCAGAAGCTACTTCACTTCTCCAAATGGATTCCACAGCTATAGAACGGCCAGCTCTCTCCTAACAGGTCGACATTGGAACCTAACTCTCAAATTACTATGCCTCAAACACTCAATCTCATCCAAGAGGAGTATGACCTGCAAGTTGCACTGGCTCTACCAATGGCTAAATTCTAGTCTTACTAGGACAAGAAGAAACACTGATCTTAACCTATCTACATATTAGGAACTCATGGTTATGATGCGATGAGAGGCTCACTAAATGATGCTCACAACTTCCTCTAGAAAAAAAAATCACAAACAAAAGATAAAACCTAAAAATTTCAAGCTGACCTATCCACTCTCTAATGCATATAATCACAACAATGAGAAGAATTCAAAGGACAATCAAATCCTAAACAATGTAGGATTCCAACTTGTTCCTCTATATCTGGCTTTAATTTGAGCAATATATCTTTTCTCTACATAAACCCAGCATCTTGAACAAATTGCAAGTTTCCTCCAATAAATATCATTTGCAGAAAAAAAGTCCATAATTCTTAACACATTAGCAAAGGAAGACCCAAGGCTTCCTCATTCATAAGCAAACAAATCAAAGGAGCGATATAGATCTATCAGAGAGTAATGATATCCCCCTGAATAGATATCAAACTAATAAAAAATCTAGTCCAAGCAAAGTCTATCAAAAATCCAACATATCATGATTCATGCGATGTGAACTAAACCTTCTGCCAAGTCTGAGATTACTAGTGAAATACCATGACCTACTTCTTAGAAGATTTCTTCTTTGAACTCGAGGAAAGTTGCTGAACCTGGGGTTTGGGATGCTTCTCAGCCTCACTCGGGTCCAACCAATTGAGTGGGTGGTGGTTGAAGAAGGGCCAGTTGGGGACAGTAATCAGTGTGGTTAACACCACGCCTCCTGCATAGATCAGCATCATCATCTGAAATGAACCCATCACGTAACCTGTGGCAAATGCCCCCACAGCAAAAGCCACTAGCATTAGCTGCATCAGCTGCTCTGCCAGCTTCTGCCCTTGCCAATCCATTTCCGATCTATAACACAAGAAAGTGGCAAAATCAACGTCAAGCATAATAACAGGAAAACTTAGACCACTCATTCAACCTAAAGTTGACGACTAAAGCCACAGTAAGGATCGTAAAGAAAAGATCGATAGCAACAGCGAACCAACATATTCAGAATTTGCAATTGGAATCCAGAGCATGGGGCACTTAAACCCTAGAGAACAGCATGGATAATTCACGGAGTAGCGGAAGAGATCGAATTGATATTTCCCCCCCTCAATTGTTTTTTTTAAAGAAAATCAACGGAAAAGAGATAAAATTTCCTAAACTTTTCTCCATTTCGGCTTCTCAATAGCAACATTGGCAAGAAAAAAAACACGAAACTATTGCGAAGGAACGGGCACTGAATCCGCAAAGCAGAAGCGAACATCAGACGTAATCGAAAGACGCCGTGAAGAGAGAACATTCATTACCTCTAACTGATACGAGCAGATCGGCGAAGAGAGGGAAGGAAGAGAGAAGACGCCGTCGGAAAAGGAGGTTTCGAGTCAATGTTAATTACAGAACCCCTCTCGGCTCTCGCGCGCCGCGCCGAGTATATTCCCTGGGGAAAAAAAAAAGATAATGTAAAATTGAAAATTGATAAATACAAAAAGATTCCGTGAGATTTTACTTATCACAAAATTCGGTGAGATTGTAGGGAGGAAAATTGGGATGCCGAGAAGGGGAGGGGAAAATATCATCCTCGCCTAATTAAGCTGTGGAGATTTGAGTTGGGCTTCAATGATCTAACCGTCTTGATTTGTAAGCTTTAAATGATCCATATAAAAAATCATCAATACGGAACTTATTCATTTATAAATTAAATATATTTATATATATAACAATAAGCACATTTAGTATTATGATAATAAAAATTTAACAAAAATATTTATCATATTACTATGATAATAAAATTATCAAAATAAAATATAACAAACAAATTTTATTATATATTATACTAATAATATAAACACTTAAATAAATAAAAATATATTAACTTATTTAATATGTATTTAAATATATAATTAATTATAACTTATTAAAATATATAAATTTATTATGATTCAATTTGAAGAAGTCACTTCTAGTTATATTAAAATATCGTGCAAAAAATTGTCAACTCTACAGTGAACATACGGGCAGGAGTAGGCACCCATCTAAATGTAAAGAATTCCTGCTGACCGATCACTATTTACTACTAAGCCGGCCATCGAAGTGATAGATCCGCCTAAAGATGAAGATCTAGCGTTAATCGGCAGTGGATTGATCCGCATGACACCACGGAGTTTCCCAAAGGTAGGGCTACCGAAGTAGAACAAGTCCCTGTTCATATAACTTGATCTGAGTAAGGTACAAGCTATATACAAGGCAACCAAAATTAGAGTGATTCCTCTCCCCCAAAAAAATGCTCAACTGTTTAGGCAGCAACCCTCCTCGTCGATTGGCCAGTTGCCAACTGTGTCTCCGGCTACAAAAGCAGATAAAATAAAAATAATTAAGCCACGCATAAAGAGTAATATCCAATTGAAAACCAGAGATGATTTGTATGACCAACCTCCTTCTTGACGGGTTCTTCCTTCTCCGACAAAATCAACTCGATGTGGCAAGGAGATGGCCTTATATATAGGCTGTTTCAAAGGGGGAGAGGAACAAGTTATACTTGTTTACTGACAAGGTCAGAACAAGAATTCCATTCACCTGAAAGAGAACTAACTGTAAAGGACTTACGATTAATTCATCCATGAGCACGGTAGGTTCGGCGCCTCTGCTTCTGGGCCTGATTAACCTGGATGTGAGAGATGTACAACGCATCAACGTCCAAACCCTTCACCTGATCGTTGGAATTTCAGGAAATCACATTAGTAGGTACGTGTAAGTATAAAATATATCATGTAATGGTAGGAACGATTAGAAAGACATACTTCGGCATTGCTCTCAGCATTTTTCAGGAGATCCAAGTATAAACTGGGCAGATTTCACCGGCCAACAACCTTGTCCATTGGAGTGCCCTGTGCAGTTCTCCCGACACCACCACAGAATCTTTGAAATGGAATTGCCTGTTGTGGGCCAAAACATCCTCAAGGTATCTCTTGGCCTTTGCCAGAGGCAACTTCCTGATGGCAAATGCAGTTTCCCTTGTGTTCTGCAAAGCAAGCAGGTTTAACATCACAGGCACGCCAATACAGTCCAAAACCAAAGCATGCTGCGTTAAAAGGCTGATGGCCTCAGCAGCATATCCAACACATAGAACTAAGAAAAAAGAAGAGCTACTGTCTATAAGTTAAAGAGTGTGCCATCATTTACTGAACCTGCAGACACCATTTTGTACAGAGGTTCACCCAATAACAATGAAGTTAATCTCCCTGAAGTATACGAGAGCACCATCCACAATAGGCAATGAAGCCCTGCTTTTTTCTTCAGGTGGCAGTGCAAAATAACAACGTAGAATATTTTTGTTCTCAGAAATACTAGCCTAAGAAGGAAGTCCTCAAGTGCCCCTCGCATAAATCTACGAGGAACTGGAAACAAAGGGTATATAGTATACGCAACGTCATGCACATTTTCAAACCGAAGAGGTTCAAGGCATGGCCAACAAGATCAATCTCCTGGTAATACAAAGCAAATACATGGAAGTGTTCCACCATTTCTTGAACCTTCAGCCATGGAAATCCAACAGTGGTTCACCCAATACCGGTGCTCACGATTTCCCTGACGTTTACGAGAGACACATTCACAGAGGGCAATAGATCCCTGCTTTTTTTCATCAGGTAATCTAATCAATAGATCCAACCATGGTCTGCCAACTCAATTAACCTGAGACGTTAATTCGTGGAGATAGAATTGCAGAAAAGCAGCAAATGCAAAAAAGGGCAAATTGAGGGTCGAAAACCACAATTGACAGAAATATCTTATAAGCTGAGACTATTCATTCGAATTTCGGCGACGACGTACAAAGCAAGCACAAAAACCTCCTCAAAGCTGATTTCAGCGAGTGACGTTAACGTACCTTGAAGCGAACCCTGAGGTCCGAGCCCCGAGCCTTGCAAGCTGCAGAAAGAGCAAGAGATCGAAACTGTCAGCTCGAGAAACAACGCAAACGAGAACCAAGATGAGAATGGGCGGCGCAACATACACTTGGTGGGGTTGTCGGGCTCTCTGGAATACTTCACCTGGACGGGCCAAGAGAGAATCGAGACTGTGATTCCGTTGACAGTCGGACAGGTTAACACAAAAAGGGAGAAAAGGAGTTAAGCTGTGCTGTAGCAAGTACCACGGTAGTTGATCCAGCAGACTTGACGGTGGGTAGGCTTATGCTCCGCTGTTCCCCCCTTCGGCGGCTGAGCGTAGGAAGGGCCGCTCGAGGCCCATTTATAGACCTAACGAGGAAGAAGGGTATAAAGCCCCAGCTCGTCTAAGGTATTGGACTGGGCTCCGACGTTACAAGCCCATATGTTGCCGCACTTGATTTGATCAGTGCCTTTGTGTCCTTTATAAATGTTTTCAGTTAGTTCCCCATGTCAGTTATATTTCATCCTCCAGCAATTTCTCGACATCGAGAATTTTGACAGAGAATAGACTTCTTGGTAACCCCTCAAGGTTAGAACAGGAGGAATCTTAAATGTGTTACAGACTGGAGAATTTAATAACAAAAAATACAAACTTGAAAAATAAGTGATTTTGTGGAATGAGAATAGATCTATGCATTGGAGGGATAGGAAACACCACCAAGCTACGCACACAGACGGTAAGAAATATTACAGCGGATTTGGACGATGAAGGGATGCATCGCCCCTAGCAAGATGAACATTGCTTGGCGACTTTAAAGCTAAGTGTCGCTTCAGATGCCGAGAAGCTTAAAAGAGATGGGAAACTAGAAAGTGTAGCTAGACAGAAAGCTGGAATATGCGGTTACATCGACCCAGTCGGGGAAAAGGCCCTTCAGATTCGTAGCTGAATCGACCAGGTATTGGTCCAGTACAGCCACATCCACCCTTAACTCTTCCGATCCGCTAGCCTGCAAATTTAAAGGGAAATCGACACTTGATCCGTGACTATGATATGTATCTAGTTTCATTTTAGAAGGATACCATGGTGAATGGACGTCAAGATTATGAGAAAATTAATTAAGGACATTATTAAGGAGTGCTGACGATGGTGATCGGATCATACGTTCTGAGATCAATTCCCATTGAAAAGGTAAATGAATGTATAACCTACGTTGGAAGAACGAAACCCTTAAAAAAAAAAACCAAGAGAATGGCCACGGAAGCGTGTTAATGGCAATGCAATTCCTTGTCGAAGAGTGTATCAAGTGACTAGGCAGCCAACGAAAATTTAGAGAAGCAGGAAGGTTGAATATTACCTCTAACCAGAAGATCCAATTTTCCGAACTGGAGCCACTTAGTCTACAAATATATGAAGGTGGGCCCCCATCAGCTATTTCAGGAGCTGTCATAGAGAAAGCATGGCCTCATGAACCATTACGAAGAAATAGGGGATTTGATCTGAATCAGCTGCGAAGCGAAGAGAAGATTGTGCTGTTACCAGAGAGAGTTTGGTCTGCAAAAGACCAGCTGGACAAAGGACCGGTGATGTTAAGAACTGCAACCCAAACCTCCTCCAAAGAACTGGAATAGAAATGGAATGAACTGAGTCATGCAGGCCAGCAGTCAGAGACTTAGTGTATAACAACAATCAACAGAACGTGTATCCTAGCAGATATAAAGGACAATGGCAATGACTTCAATGGTGAAAGACAGACTAGCGTGTCTAAGACATATGATTATGTTACCAAAAAGCGTGAATGAATCTTCCTGCAATTAACAGAAACCATGGACAAGTATTCACTGCAAAGTGCAAACGATTTTCAACTATCCTAGATAGTGTGCTTGCTTATGAAAAGACCAGTCAGAGAATGAAACATCGATTTTAAAGCTTCAGTCATCTTTCCCATTTTATCGTTTTCAAATACGTATAAAACTCGCATATATTTGATGTTCAGAACAGGACTCACCCCAGGGAAAGTTCCAAATAAACCCTACGAGATGCCTGCCCAACAGTCTGCTGCTTGGAAGTGGACAAATAGGGAAGATGTTTATAGCGTTTCATGATTTCTTTGGTACTTGCAGAGAACTTTATGCTTCCTGAGAACATAAATGACACCGGAAAAAGAACCTGCAGAGATATATATATATATATATATATAGAGAGAGAGAGAGAGAGAGAGAGAGAATGATTTATACCTGAACTGAATTTAAACTAAATAGCATATATATGACAAGCAAAAATAACATTATACTAAGATTGGAAACAAAATAAACTAATATACTTTTTCAAAATAGAATACAATACCATAAAAGTCTGCCTGGGTGACAAATGAGCTGCTTCAAGAGAAAAATCCCGCCCAATATGCAATTCTTCTGCTACTTCAGGTGTGTATTGGAAGAGAAACGGTAAAGCGTTGGAATCTACTACTGCAAAATCATAATTGGCTTCCACTACCTGATTAAAACCTACAAACCCCATAGTCAAATTTTCAAATGCATGTCTAGACGCTCAGATTGAGAATTCAACCAAGGAATAGCCTAATATCTAAGAACTTCACTCGTTGAATTTCATTATAGGATATTATACTTAAAACCTTAGATCATCTTTATGTTTCAATACCGTGAGTCAAGTATGTGCTCTGGAGAATAACTCTCTTGGGAGCATCTTTGCTGTATGGAAAGAACTGAGATGACACAGCCAAGGCAATTACAGTAAGATTCAGCAAGAATTGTAAAATAGAAGATTTCGCTAACCAACGGCCATAAATGGGGATCAAAGGGCCCATGCACCACCCAGTAACAACTCCAGTTATTGCTGACACTATGATATCAGGAATGAAAAACCCTGCAAGCAAGCAATCAGCAGCTAAATTTCCTATTTTATCATCTCTCTTTTTTCTGGATAAAAGCATAGGGATGTCTTTATTTTTTTCCAATAAAATTGGAAGTAGATAAATATCTGATGCATCTGCATACAACGAAAAACAGAAAACTGAAGTTGAACAACACAAACTCTAGAAAAACCGTTTTCCTTGTAACTTTTATGAGATATAATCAAACCAAGGAATCAAAGAAACTAGGTGGCCTTGCAAGAGACCAATCAATTTACTAGATGGGTTGGAGCATAAGCGCCACCCAGGATAGTTCCTGACCTCATTAGAGACTATAGAAAATGAAAATTAAAAGAAAATGATAGAGTGACTGAAAACTACGCAGTGAAGTAGACAAATCATCTATATTCAGAAAAACTGTGATTAACAAGTGAAGAAATGGATCTGACCTAGATTGTAGATATCCTGATCTATAATGTCAACTAGGAGGTTAATAAACAGTAGCATAAACAATAAGGTAGATGCAATTTAACTAACCAATCGGAGGAGGAACTGCTCCCATCATACCCATCTTCTCAATTAAAAACTGAATGACAAATCCACCAAAATAGACTGCATACATTAAGCAAGGAACTAGAGGTATCACATAAATTACAGTTGGCCTGAAAAAGAAAAAAAGAACTGCTTCAATACCACCAAAAGTTGATATTGTAAATAGAAAAGAAGGACAATTTGACTGAAGAAACATCCCCACTAGGAACCTGCACGAATGGCAAATCTTCGCAAAAGAAATATCTCTCCAACAAATTAAGATAACCCAGAAACAATATAGGATACAGGCTAGAAAAAGATTGATCATATCAACATTTGGGGCCAAAAGTTCAAAAACAATCAGTCAATGAGTGGTTTTACTAAGAGTATAACAGAATGAAACTGTTCAAAAACACATAATTCCCATGGCAGAATTATGGTAAAAGAAGTTAAAATCCTTAGGCAGGTGAATGGATTCTACAAATGATCCAATGTTGCGAAATGATGAAAGGAATGAAAAATACTATATTTCCCAACTATCTTTCACACTCTCATGAGAGTGACTTGATAAATAGAAAAAGCCTCCAGTACAGTCCAAAGAGAACCTGAGATCAGTAAGCAAGATTTGCAACCCTGTAAATATCAAAGTTCCAGCTTTCTGCCTACTTTAAAGGTTCTATCATCCCCGTATGAGCAAATAGCTAAGTTGATATATCACCTGAGTAATTGACGATGATTTGGCTTGACCGCTATACAGAAGGAGGACCATGCAAGAAGCATGGAAGCTGATAGAGAAAAAGTTAAGAAACCACCACTCAACCCAGCTAAAGAACAGGCCTGCAATACAAAGAACGCTTAGGAAATTCAACTTCCAGCAGAGAAGTGAATTTCCTGCACAGAGAAGTCTGATATATATATATATATATATATATATATATGATTGCATACCAAGGACAAAGTAGCATAAAATCCAAATGCTCCCCAAAAATGTGATTCATCAGAGAGAACCTGAAAATTAGAGTAGGATCGAATTGGCAAAGTGGCAGTCATATTCATTATCACACTCTAAATTCAAGATATTCGTCTGCCCAAGAATCAATACTTTAAACCCATAAACCACTCAGTTTTCACAGATACCCAGTGACAGCTGATTCCACATGCATATATCTAGTGGCCATATCTAGCAACCAAGCAATAAAACAGGAGACATTTTTATTGGCACATTTTTCGTACCTCTTTAGAAACCTTAGCAGCAGAAGTGTCTTGTGGAAGAGGAAAGTGGCTCCAAATAATTCTTGGAATCAGCAGACCAAGAAGGGAGGGAGGGATGAACATGACAAAAGCCAAGAATGGATGAGCAAACCTGCATCAAGTTCCACCAATATGACATAATGTCTCTTAGAATTAATGAATAAAACATTCCTATAACAGATAGCTCAGTATATGTGTGTCCACATTTTTCCACATTCAGGCTCTCATGGTATTCAGTTACCCACAATTGAAACAGATTAACAGTGTTGATTACTGCAAAGTGTCCAACATATAAATCCACAACAAGAAAGCCTTTTAACCAGCATTTAGCTGGATATACTGCCCGGATACTAATAGTGCAAAAAATTATTCAATTAAAGCAAGACACCAAAATAATTAGAACATTACCAGTTCATTGCATGACTACAGAATATTAGTCTCAGTATCGAGAAAAAGACAGGAAAAAGAACTGCCAATATTATCCCAACAGCATGGAAAATCATTCCTACAAAGCAAGAGAGTCTGAATACTGAAATAAATATTGCCACATAAGAACATATGTAAGAAGAATAAAGTGAAAAAATGACCAGTTGAGATCACCCATTTACCTTTCATAAGATCAAGGAATATTGCAAACCGTGAGCGTGATGCAGCATTTGATAAATATAGAATGACTGGTAAAAGAATGAATATGGCCATGGGAACACAATGTAGCAAATCAGCTACACTTTCAGGATAAAAGACCTGTAAGACCCATATTACACAAGAAAGCATTACTAAGAACAATACTTTCGACATATTCATCAGAAAATTAGTCAGTATGATACTTAATGATGTGTGAAAGGCCATTTGCATACCGTAATCAACGATAAATAATCAAAGAAGACAGCTCTATCATCCTTGTGTTCTCCTGCAGTAGCAGCAATGGATTCTCTCTCATATGCCGTCTTTAATAAAGGAGAATTGGTGAATGCCTTCAATAAGCTGAACAAATTCTCTCCACGTGCTTGGATACTTCCTGGTCTGGTTTTAATAAAGTGCATGTTCATAAAGAGCCATCATATTGTGGCCAAAACTTAAATTAGGTGTGTGAATATATAAATATATATATATGTGAATGAGTACCAAAGAAGCAACTATAAAGCATACAATAATCTGTCCACAGTATCGTAGGAGGTATGATAAAAATAACCACCAAGGAGAAAGATAATATCCAAGCCAGGAATGTTGCCATAATCTTGGGAGAAAATTCTATAATCTGTATCTCCAGGAATGACAGGAAAAACATCCTGCACATTGCAAACACATCATTGAAAGCTGAATGAATTGCTGCTGCAGGAAATGGGACAATAACCAGCCAGGGGAAAACAGAGAGGAAAAAATAACGATGACAAGCAGTACCAGCAACAACTTGACCTCCACAAAAATTCTAAATAAGAAAGCAGGAGGGAAGAAGGTACCTGAGCTGCACTATGTGCCATGGGATATATTGCTGATTCAGCATAAACACGAGAAGGCCAAGAACCAGGTCCTGATTGACATACTAAATCTGTTCAGTTCATCAATGAAGAAAGAATTAGAATATGCTTTCACACAACAAAAGCAACTGGCACAAACATTCCTGACAAGCATGAGAAAACAGTACTTTTCTTCATAGACAAGACAACAATCGGCAAGGCAAAAAAAGATCAATATACCGGGGCGATAAAGGAAGAGGAAACGGCAAGAGTGCAGCACATAGTCACCCCTTTTATTATGAGAAATTCAAACTTTAGAAATGTGAGCAAATAATGCAAGTAAATCTGGCCATATCTGGTAAAAATGAGAACCTTGAAAAATATGTCCATGCAACCCATCAAAAATTTCCAAGCGGGAATACCAGATCTTTCCAAATTGCAGATGGCTCATAATTTTTATTCAAAGTTCATTAATATCTGATTCACTCTCATGGCCTTAAAAGGAAAGGAATGATAAGTTTTGCACTGCAGAGTGATCATGAAATGCGTATATACAGCTCAACTCAAGATATTCAAACGAAATTGCTGCTGCATGTCAACCCACCAGGACCTCCAGTTCCAGATGCTTCCACATTTATAACAGCTCCAATAGAATCGCGCCATTTACTAGTCTTCATGAAACCATGCGCACCCTGCAAAAGATCATGCAAATCACCTGTTTCACAAAAACAGTGGGACATGCTAAAATTGATTATGATGGCTACTTCAAATATATCCGATATCAACTCTTCAAATCAGACACTTACTAGTAATTCAAGGTTAATTACAACAGAGAAGAAGCATCAGGTTAAGAATAGTTGTACAGGTCAATCATAGAGTCAAAGATGAGAGACTATCATTGTGGCAGATACGGTATCTAAAAGACCCCTCATGTTGGTAACTTAAAACCATCATTATATTGTCGCAAAATTTTGAAGGCCACAGCTACTCCACTTAGAAGTTACAGAATACTCCGAAGCTCATCTTAGAGTGCCAAAGAGCTCCTAGTATTGTACTCACCAACATAAAGAGTTCTTCGGCACCGTTAAAAAGAAAAATGATAGGCTGAGGTGGTACCCAGCCAGAGCTAACAGTAAGTCTTGCCAATTCCAGCATCGATGCTACAAGGAAATAAGATAATCACGTGAAATAGAAAAACCCTAGTTTACAATTATTTTAAACCTAGCAAGGCATTTCTGTACTAACCAACACATGAACCACAATCACCAGCGCCTGGGGAACCGAGTGGGCTATCAAAATGACCATTAATTAGTACTGATGGATCGTTGTCCTGCGAATCTGCAGATGATATCCTGTCATTAGATGGAATCAGTTGGAGGTGGCATAAACCAGAAGGCAATATTAGGGAGAAAATATCAGTCAGTCTCCGAAGCAATCATTCACAAGTTGAACGGGTCAAGGTATAGGGAACAAAAAGATAAAAGTACCTCATGACAACATTACTGTGGTTCCTATACCCCAGCGATATGCTATGTCCTAAAAACATCATATTGAAGGTCCCAGCAACAGTGGTGTCTTCGATGTTAATTCTGCCAAGGGGTAGACATTAAACTTCAATGCAACAGTGAATCTAGAAAAGAATAATAAAATGCGAATCATCTACAATAAAATCTAAACAAAGAGCTGGCAAAATTTAAAAAAAAAAAAGATGGCATAAAAAAACTGCAAAAACAAAGAACAGGACATACTTTACATGCGGTCCCGCTTGCTCCTTAAATGTCTCCAGCTGTGACTTAATGTATCTAGCAGCTTGTCTTAAACCCGAACTTCCTTCCTACAAAGAGAACCGCAATTTATAGGCGTAGCAAATGAGGAAAAGGAACAACAGCCGATGTTTTAGCACACAGTCCGTCCCCTTGATGCTATCCTCTGAGGAGTAATGTGGGTCATGCACAAGAAGATACTTCGTTTTTTTTTTCCCCTCTTTTTACGGACCGGAAAAGGAATCACAATCTCAACTTTGTTTTGTCACTCATATTAACAGTCACCAACATTAACAAGACGGTCAAAACCAAAACTAGAAGGAACCAAGCGACCGTAGAACTAATTAATCGATGACGTCCACTGAACTGAATAAAATGAGGGACACGACACGTTGACTCACCTGCCGGCTGCCGATGTCGTGGGCCAAAACGCGGACGTGCTCGACGGCCCTGGCCTCCGAGAACCGATCGAGCGGGGCGTCGATTCCGAGCGGCTGGATGAACCTCATGTATATGATGGAATGGACGAGTACCGCCATGATGCCGTACAAGGAAGCGAGCGAGGCAAGCAACTTGAAGGCCGCCGCGTCGCCGGCTCTCGGGGCGCGCCGCGGCATCTCCACACTTCGTTCTTCTCCGATCACCGGCAGGAAGCACCGGTTCGGGAATGTGACGGGATGTGTCGGAGATAGTGAGAGCGGCGAATACGACGAAGGATCACGAAGGTACCGCTGGTGTTGGTCCGGTTTTTAGAGCTGAGGAATGATGATGGAGCATGCCACCAACGGAGGAAGCTCTGCTGCACTGTCGTCTATGGCATGTCAACAAACTAGCCGTCCTTTCATCTTATTCTCATCTTTGTCTTATCTTGCTTATAATTTATTTATTTTCTTGCTAAGATGCCTAGCTGGCAATTTTCTGGCCCGGCACGATAAGGCCGTGCCTGTGTCAAAGGCTTATCGGGCCGTGCTGGTTCAGCTCAATAACTTTATGAGCATGCCAGGCAGAAATGATCATGTTGTGCCAGCTAATAGCCCGAAATATGAATTTTTATTTTATATTTTATAAATTATTTACATTAAAAATAAAAGTAACACTTTTAAACTAGATCTAATATTTTTTTTACTATATCAATGAGATTAGATGGTGTAAAAAAATAAAATGCATTAATTAATTTGAATTGAATTTAGAATAAGTAGTTAAAATTATTTCATAAAAATCTTTCGAGAATTTCAGTGAGTCAGGTCGGATTGCCCAATAAGTATTTGTGCTGCACTTGGACCTATCATTATTGGACTAAATTCTTATTGGTGTCCGGGCCGGGCCGGTGCAATAACATATTGGGCGTACAGAGGTGATCTCACAAATCCTTTATAATTTCGATGGATATTTAATAATCCATGGGTGTAATAATAATAATGTTCTGGCACGGAATTGATTGCAACAACCCCAGTTGGTGGGATCAATGAATGTGGAGGTAAGAAGAAACGAGACGCAAATCGAGTTCCGATGATTGGACATTTGGATTGGCACCTCAGATATGAGTCCTCTCAGTGGGCCCACCGGCAATTGCCGCCGACATCAAGAACAAAGCAGAGATTTCTATGGATAAAAGTCTTTTCCTTCGCTGGGCCCATGAGCCCTTTATCTCTGGATAGGGTAAAAAATATATATTATCACATTTTCCTATAGTAAAAGAGTATTGGTGGTATTTTTCGATGTTAACTCTCTGGCGTTTGCCTAAGTTTGAGTTGATAATTATGAGTTAATAGCTGGAGAAAAGACCAGACAAAGTCTTGAAGAATTTTCCCGAGTATCAGAGCATGCAATGTTGGAAGAGTACGACATGTTGAGGCAGGAAAACGAGGAGAAGAAGCAATTGCAAAAGCAAACAGTTTGCTATTGGCATGGAGGGTTAAAGCAACTGCATCACGACAAATCAACTTCATATTGAGGAGCAGAAAGGGGTAGGTACATTAAATAGCAGTAGTTGAATTTGAGCAGAGACTTAGATTAGAACAAATACTAGCAGCAGACACTTGTCAAATGGGAGATCTAGTGGAAGTTTTGGATGTGGATCCCAGCTGAAGAAGAGGCTGTCACTGAAATTCCGGCAGTTAGGATCAATTAGCGTCAATCTTGGAGGTCAAACCAGTTCTTTCAGAAAGGAATGCAGAAAGACGAAGGCACAGAACATGTCTGCTCGACTGGGCTTAACGCTAAAGAGGTTCCTACCTATTCTGGCCCTCATTCCCCTGGAAAGGATTCCTGAATTTATCATCATTGAGTCTGTTTAGAGTAAGATGAGGTGCCAGAAAGCTGATTATTGGAAAGATTGGTTTACTGAATTACTGCATTGGGCTTGTGAGTTTGATTTGATCTCTTGCATTTACATAGTCTTATTACTGTTGTTATAACAAAAATCTCATCAGAATTTGGATATATATTTTCCGCTTGATGTAATTAAGCAAATATCCTATGGGATCGACTTTAAGCCAAACTAGGACAAGGCACCATATAAACAGGCAAATAGCCTAATTATGTGGATGGTAACGTGGCATCGATAGCAAGAGCAACTAGCAATGAATCATGCATCGAATTGTTATTTCCTGTTGCCCATTTCATTTACTAGCTATATCATGGAGACGGAAATCAACTTGAGAAAGTGTAAAGGTCAATTCTCAGCTCAAATTAGAAGCGTCATCTACAGGCTTAGTGAAGAGATGGTCGATCCTCCGCATGCCAGCGGGAACCGGCTTGTCAGCAACTGCATGAGATCTAGATTTGTCAGTCGCTTGATTGTCCAGTGACTGAGTCGGCTTAAGAAGCGAGCCCAGAAGTAAATCACAGATTTCCCTGCGCCTCTTGACAATGAGCCCCATATGCTCCAGCTTCACGGTCTTCCGCTTCCTCTCCGTCGTGGCCTGACCTCTCAGCGAGGAACTCCAGAAATTGCTGAGTTGCGTTAGTCACGAGAAATAGCGCTTCCGAGTTCACTTTATTGATTTGATTTCCCCGTCCAGCTCAATGATCTTCTTCGCCCGAACGGTTGGGAAATCAGGTCGGATCATCTCCGATGCCTCTCCATCCGCCATTGCGGCGTGAACTCGAGCTCCGTGAAAGATGGAAGAAACGATTGTGACCAGATGGCTGAATTTTTGAGGGAAATGAGTATATGCATACAACTGGCGGGAAATAGGCTATGAGCCTGAGTCGCATATGCCCCTGTGGTTGATTCAAATCACCGTCACTGCCCACGCGATAACCAACCATGAAAATATAGGTTGGCACTGGGTTGTGCCTTGTCATAAAGAAAGGATATTTTCGTCAATTCGATTTCGGCGCCTTGGGCCAGTGGTGCGATTGGGTCCAGGAGCCTAATAAGTGTAAAGCCCATCGAGCCTCATTTGTACCACCACATCATATAATCTGGTAGCACAAGCAAGTCCCAATTAGTCCAGATTTTGGTCAGGCTAACCAAACTAGGCTCTCGAGACCTTATTGTCAGTACAAGTACGAATAAATTTTTTATTCATATATATATATATATATATATAAATAATGATTATCAACTATATTGTAAAATTTTAACCAATGTGACCTTATATTGTGGTAAATTTTACAGCCAAACACTATGATCTGCAATAAAAATTTATTAGTAGTCCGACATTACATCCCACCAACCGCACCCTTAGCTTTAGTACTCATTAACTTTTTTTAACTCATGATTATTTCATAGTTCTTAAAATTAAATAGTACAATAACCGGATAAAATATGGATCTACAGGCTCAGGATTTGATAAATTATACTGATTTTTATTTATAAAAAAAGAACTAAATATCTTATAAAATGTTGTGCCAAGTGTTATTAAATAAAACTAAAATACAGAAATCAATTCGAAATATTTTTTATTATGTGAAACATCTTCATTTCGGCAAACTAAGAGACAACAAAATAACAATCGAGTGGAAAACTTCATTTACAGAATAGCGAAGAACGAAAGAGGAGCGCCGGTGGGGGAAGAGCGCGACGGCATGGCACCCCTCTTGCCCCGGGCAAAGCTGCTGCCACACTCGAGGGACGTGGCTCGGACGATCTGGGCCTGAATTAGCGGGCCAATACAATGCCAGCTACACATAGGCAAGAAACTCGATCTATGAAGCCTATCTCATATGGATTCTTATTTGAATAAATAACCGGCCCGGAAGATCCTGTTTATTACAGAGTTCTTCCTCAAGGGGCAACATGAATGAGATCCAAAGTGCACTCACAAATAAGAAGCTTAAACATACGACACTATCCCCGTTGTCGTTCGGACAAGAACATAGGCACTGCCAGCATCAGCAGAAGAAGCATGTTACTGAAACCTAAGACAAACAGTGGAGCAATCTCACTCACATCAGCTCTGTACAAAACTTGCCTCCATTCACTATATTCTGACTAGTATAGAAGACGCAAACACCATAAAGGATAGTCGATTAGAACTTGGAGTTAAGACAGCGACAGACAGCCTTGGACTTCTGATTTCTGTCTCAGCAAACGCAGAGAGAGAAGAAAACACATCTCATGTACCAAGCCATTAGGCATTACAAAACATGTCCCAGCAGACAAAAATATACCTCCACGTTCGTTTCTAACTATTTACCTACTCAGATCAACAATGGCAACATGGGGTTGCCAAATCATATGTAAAAAGGACACAAAAAGGATTTACAAAAGTTAAAAAGGGTATCCTTAGGTCCAAGAGAACAGAGACATTTTAAAAATAGTTCTTAAGCCCCAAGGAAGGAACATGTCGGAGTAACGCCGTCCGTCCAGTTACTGCATATCATTTCACAGTGTACTCTACCTCAAAACTGAATGGCAATAAAATCTAAGTCAGTAAGACTATCAAATATTAAGAACCAACCAGCATTTAACTGCATGTATGTGCCAGAAACACATGGAAACAGTGGACTGAATAAAAGACACTAATATTACCGTAGTCTCCCACCCCTTTATCTCAGCAAAAATATAACTTGGAAATGAAACGTTCATTTCCCAATCGCATATAGCTATCCATAGATTCATATATAAGACCTTCATTTCCGTCTATCTAATCGCGGGTCTGATAAGTGCCGTTTGCGGAACCACAATAAAACTCCAAGGCGGAAGAATGAGAACACAGGGCCCACCCTAGATAGAGAATGCCTTGGAGCGGAAGACGACATTCTATAAGGAACTTGGCAAAATAGTTATTACCCTTCACGGATGGAAGCTTCATGCAGTGTCGTCTCTGCCTACCACGTCATTCTACAGCTATGACATTGCCCGCGTCAAAATTGAATGCCAGAGACCAATGGATATAGAGGTAGTGGACCAAAATAAAAAAGGTAGTACACTTAGACATGAACCGCCACAATCTTTGACCCGTCTGTTCCAAACAAAGCCTGAACTTCAGAGACCAACCTGTTATTTCATTTGGGTGTTTCAAAGCCCTCTTGAAGCAGAGCATCATACGGGTCCCTTCGGCCAGGAGCCTGGCTAATCTGGGGATCCCAGAAGAGCTGGGCGTTGTGGCGCTCGAATGTCCAGAACCCGTAAGGCCGGAGAGGATAGCTCCACATCTCCTTAGTCTTCTTGCACCGATCCTTTACCGAATATATGTGCTCTCTGAATTTCCTGTCCCTCTCCTTCGGGTCGTCCATCATCCTCAAGATCAAGTTCTCAGCAAATTCCATTATGAAGCCCATTTCCTTCCCCCTTTTCCTGCCCGGAGGATCGAAATCAAACTCCTCAGCAATAATCCCTTTGAGGTGATTTGTAGACCTGTCTGGAACAATCAAATCGAAAACAGCAAAGTCCTGCTCCGACCATCATCAGGCAACAGTTCGTCGCAAACCAATCAATGCCTGCGCTAACTGGGCCAACAAAGGAAGACAAGAACAGCAAGATCCTGAGATGAAAAGTTGTCACCTTTTTTTTTTTACAGTAAATTCGTAGCGTATGAAGAAGCGGCGGCTGCAATCTCTCGGAGAAGAAGAGTCCCCGAGAATGGAACTCCGAGGAGCAACAGCGTGTAGGAGCTCAACTTCATGGCCATAGACATATCTTAAGTGAGACGGAAGCGGGCTGAGCCTTGAGAATGTTCGAAGACAAAGGAGAAGAAAACTGGGGTGAAGCCCAAATGACAAATCTTAATGGGCTTTCGAATCTGGTCTTAAATATTCATCTGACTCCGACTGTTCCTCGCCTGGAGAAGTGCAATAAATCCTGACAAATGCTTATTCATTACAGTCAAACTATTAGTACTAAAATTCTCTTCAAATCAGTATTTCAAATACAGAAGCATTCGATATCCTTTTCCACCGTTTGACGAGGAGCAGGAAGAGGAATCAGCTCCATGCAAAGATACATGGGATGGTGCCGATCTCAATAGATAATATTATCTATAATTCGACAGCAGCATATTCATTATTGAAAGTTTTTTCTTCCCATTTTTTTCTTTTTTGGCCCTATTCACTCTGCGGTGTGCGGTGAGATTTCCACATCGTCAGACAGACTCTTGACGCCTTTTTGACCCACAAAAAAAAGAAAGTAAAGAAAGAAAACCACAAATGGCAGCGTTGTTATCATGACATATGATTATGCCTAGGATCCTCGTGCTGCCTTGACTCTTCTTTCTTTTTCATTTTTAAATAATAAATAATTTATTAAAATAAATCCTCAGTTGAAAAGTTCACTTACTGGAATATCAAGTCTACTCTAGTAATCATCAAAATCGAATTTAAGGATGGCTCAACCCGAAATAAGAGCTTCTTATCGGAGTGTTTAAATTCATAACTAATTGAGTTACTTCATCATAGATTAAATCTTAGTTAAATGATAAACTTGCACATAAATTAGTCTAATTTTATTAAATTTTTTAATACTAAAAATATATCAAGATATAAGATAGTCTCTTTATTATTACTTTTATGCATCTAT
>CXYZ01016317.1:271412-292409 GCA_900006705.1 Sonneratia caseolaris | reverse complement strand
AAATAAAATGAAATGATTAAAGAATAAAGGAATACAAGAGTTTCACAATAAAAATATAAACTAAATATATTAGTTGTTAGAACGAAAATTATAACATTACACTATACTTGATTTCTTAATATCTATTTATTTAGATATTACATATCTAATTTGTGACCTCTAAGAATAGGACATGATTTTTTTAATTTCCAAAAATAAAAGATTTTATTCATCGTCATCATTATTCATATAACATGTAACAATTTCCCTGATAATGGAAAAATATAAATAGGGAAAATTTTCAGTAGTAATTCATATTTTGTCAGGGAAAAATAAGACCGACAAAGTCATAACCCTTGATCGTTTTATCCGAAAATTTGATTGCCGGACACAAACGGCTGCTCCCTCCCCGCCGTTAACTCTCCGCCATGTCATCACCGTTAGCCTCACCAACCCCGTCGTTCTCCAGACCGCCTCTGTCCTCATCCGGCCACCGCTGTGGTGGCGTGCACTCCGCCTTGTGCCGGAGCTTCCAGTCGAGCGCCTGACATGCTCGCGAGCAGTAGTTCACGGTTCCGCACACTGAGCACCTCCTGAACTCGTGCTCCCTCATCTCAGACCGCCCGCAGACCGCGTGCGAGCACAGCCTCAGTCCCGGCCCCGCTGACCCGCCCCGGGCCGCGAACCACTCTGATAGGAATCTGTTTGCCGGGTGGGGCTCTGGGATAGGGACGTTGCAACCGAAGTCACTCAGCAGGGGGCAACCCGCTGCCCCAGTCCCCAGGCGCGCCGGCGAGGTCCTAGAGCTGTCGTCTCCATGGGGGTTCCACGCGAGCAGGGATGAAGCGGTGGAGGTTGAGAGGACGGACGCAAGCTCCCTAGCATTGGCCTGGACAAGGAAGCGACGGCCCTCAGGTACGTTCTGTCTGACGCCATAGCCATCCTGGAGGCAGTGGCCAAGCTCGCGGAGGGCATCGATATGCCCAAGGAAGGCTGCCCGTGCGCAGAGGGCCACCCCGGCCCGGAGGTCCTTATCGTTCTTGGACCCCCCACTGCCATTAAATTGTATCACCGCTAGCGAGTGTAACGCCGGCGCATGGGCGTTTATTGCCGCCTGCGCCATGAGGGATGATCCGCTCCGTCTGTTTTGCAGGCAATAGAACCGAATCTGCAACCAAATTAGCTCATCACAAACTCCAGAAAATAGTTACCACACAAATCTCATCACATAAAGAATTGACTCTACTCATGTCTCACCATGCCGAGAGTGTAGCACGCCTCAACGTTTCCTGCATCTGCGCAGACTTTGAGAAACCGGTGAGCCGAATCGGACCAATTCTGGGCCCTGACAGCGAAAGTTTTCGAAGAGGCCCCCGACAGCACAAGCTTGTGCAGACCCAAGCGACTGAATCTCTTGCACCTGTTCGCCCAGAGAACCCCATCAAGTCAAACCGTAGACTGAGATTTCTGATAAGAGAAGATTAGTGCATGGCCGTCAAATGGCCTTACGTTAACAAGACGCTGATGAAGTCCGAAGGGCAGGAGGCGGTGCCACTGAGCTTGGAGAGAATGCAGACTACGAGGTCGTCGGGAAGGGTGTTGAACAAATCGAATTCCTCAGCCATCATCCTCCGCCTCCGCCTCCGCCCGCGGCTGGAAACTGCCTGCTCTCCTCCGACTTTTTGGATCGAATCTCCTCCCGCCCTCTTCCTCCCCGAAAACGCAGAATCAACCGCCCCGACAGCTCTAGGATAACACACTCCCCTCCTCGTCCTCATCCCAATATTCTCCCCACTCTCCGTCCCCGATCCACTCTTCCTGTCCGTCTCTCTCTCTCTCTCTCTCTCTCTCTCTAAAAGAAACAGCGGCCAGTGGACTGGGCCGAGCGTGGCTTTATATCAATGGGTCGGGTTTTCGAAGATGCCACAGCAGGGAATGACATGTTGTCGCACTCACCCCCCCTATCAATCATTTAATGAAATAAAAACAGTAAAAAAAAAACACGTTTTTCTTTGTTTTTCTAGGGGAGTGAGTTCCCTGCAATTACGCAATTGCCCTCATCCTGTCGTTACGACGGTCGGACGAGGGTGAGCGATACGACGTCGCCGACCATGCGCTACAACCTCTCTCCCGGAGACCATGAAGAGACCAGTCGGCTTCCCTTCCCTTCCCATCCCCTCTATAAGCGAGGGAGGGATGATTGCAAAGTCAATTCCTCACCCTCGCCTCAAATTTCTCATCTGATCTCTTCAATTTCGCTGTAAAGAAACTAACTCCGGTTGACTCTCGGAGCGTCGAAGACCCGCGATTGCGTCACAGGCGACCATCCGGTCAACTGAAACAGGGAGGAGAATAACGGAAACGATTGAATAGGCAAAGCAAATGTCCTTCGATCTCCTCCCTCTTACTGGCCACAGAATTTATGCATCCACATTGCTGGCAATATATCTACTTGGATTTCATGATATCTCTGCATTTCTCTTATTATTATTATTATTATTACTCGTATCAATAACCCACTCTAAAATATGAAAAAATATCAAATTATTTGAATTAATTAATATCAATAAATATTTATAAAAATTTCTTAATTTCTTTTGTATGGGTTGTATACGCAATTAATCACGTATGATGATTTTAACTATTTGGAGTATTAAGGGATTAGATCATTGATCGAATCTTAAATATTACAAATAACCCATTCTATTATAAAATTTTAATGTCCCTTCCTTAAATGAGATTTTGTTGATAAAGAAAATCATCAAGAACATAACTTTACTTAAGTTAATGGATTATACATTAAATAAACTTTTGTTAGAATTTAATATATGTATTTTTTATATAATTAGTTTTTATGGTATCTATATTCACGTTAATTATTGAAATTTTTGTTAAATTAGAAAATAATAATATTTATGATATTGAAAGCAAGGTGTATTAATTTATTAATTTATTTTTTGCTGAGTGTATATTCATTAATTTATTAGACTACGATTGTGAATTGACTCGTATACTAAAATTGCTCGTTATGATTTTATTTCCCTTCTCGTCTTTTTTTTATCTACTCAAAAAAATTAATTGTAATTAATTACTTATTTTAATCATTTAAGAGCAAACAAATTACAATTTTTGATTTAACGAATCTGTAATCTAACGGAATCGCCCAAAATAAATATAATGTTGTGTCATTGCTAACATTTCGTAGTAAGTGTTCGAAGCTAGTGCAACGATAGGAAATTCAAGAAAGTAAAAAAAAAGAGTAAAAAATATATTAAAAAAAGATAAAATGAGATAATTTTATAGGGAATAATACTAATGAAATTTGTATAAATATTTTTACGTACTTTTCATACATAAGGCATAGTTTTAAAAACCGGATATGGCCGACTAGTTCAGCCACTCACCCGGTCCGATTTCCAAAAAAAACTCAATTACACTTTTAATGAGATCAACTTTAGTTGAACCGGTAAATTTTTTATTCAACCGGTGAACTTAATTGAACCAGTAGAAAAATCGACCAATTTAAAATTTTAAAAAATAAACATACTACAATACACATATTTTATTTTATTAAACATATATTTATATTTATATTTATATTAAAATTTTTATTTAATATAATAATTTTTATTATAAACTATATACAAATTATAATATTATATAAATTTATTAATAGTATTATATTATTAATATTATTTATAAATATAATATTCAATTTATTAAAGTTAATCTTTAAAAATTCTGATGTGGGTTTGAATCTTGTACTTTTGAATTGACCAATGTCGGCCTAGGGCCAACGGTGTGAATTTGCTTTACGTGGAAGTTAGAGAAGTCCGTACACCTACGGCATTAATAATAGCTTGTGCGGTCACGCCTCCGATTCCACCTCATGCGGTGCTTTTTATATCCCAATTGGAGCTGACTCATCATTATTAGCATCTCCTATAACGAGCTTGGAAAATTCTAACTTCTCTCTTAGATACTCTCGGCCCTTACATATATATATATATATATACACGTATATAGTTGGAGGTGTATCGTTGATTAGAAATTGCTGATGAAATTGCTTTGCTGCCCAGTCGGGAAGAGCTTGATGAGCTGGTGGATGACGTGGACCACCGGAGGTGATGTCCACCGCTTAAGTCGCAGTCCGCGGGACCCACTTGTCTCCCCTTTGGAGGTTTTCAATCGGGAGCGAAGACATATAATTAGACTCCACTGTTGGTGAGTGTAGGCCCGTGCGATGGAGCCGCTCACCCCCGCATGCCGACACGTCGAGCATCTCCCGCAATCAACGGTAGCAATCATGCGCAATGACGAAAGAAACCAGATTTAGACAAGGGGTTTAAGATGGTGGTGCTGTATCTGTTATAATAATTAAGAATTTATCATTTTTTATTTTTATTATATAATTTATTATACTTTTATTTATTTTTTCTTATATTATTTTAAATTTACGTGTTTTTACGTGAAAAAAAGTATAACCGATCATCACAATAGGAAGTAGTACATTTTTTTCTGTTCCTCCTCCCGCTGAATAGGAAATATTGTTATGGTGGTATACGTTTTCATTCATTTTTCATAAATATTATTAATTTACTAATTTTTTTTTACCGTTAATGGTCTGGAAATTCCTTTCAATTTGAACGTAGCGAATAGAGTTTTGAGAGATTTACTCCTAATCATATGTCTAGTCCAAATTGAACTAACAATAATATATTAAATTTTTATTTGTCGGATAGCGAAAAGTAAAGCACTAGATTATTTCTCAAATATTTATAATTAGTTTCCTCAAATAAAAAAATATTTTTATTATGAGAAAATAAACTAAAGAATTAAAAAAATCTAAGATTTAGGTGGAATAATATTGCATCTGGCACCAAAATATAATAAATTTTAAAATAAATAGTAAAATATGAAAATAAAAATACACGATAGTTAAATTTGATAATAAAAATTAAATATATAATATATTGGTTAGTTATGCGGTGGAGGACCGTGCCACTGTCCCAGCTCCCTTTCTCTGCCTCGTAACTGCCTTTACGCTCACGACCATGTCGTATAATCGGAGAAATAAATTATCAAATAAAGAGTCTCTCCCATCGTTGTTATTGAATTAGACCACATGGAAATTACTGTGGTCAAAATACTTTCGAATCCCTCCGTAATAGTTAGACGGGGAAGCGGGCATATAATAAAGATCCTCATCGTCCGGGATGGATTGAGGACATTCACCACTTTTTTTTACTTGGGAATATTTATGAGATTCTATGTCAAATTTACTTGAATTTATCTAATTTTTATTATTTATATTGTTCTATGCAAACTCATAGCAATTTCGATCTTATTTTTCGTTTGTCATCTAAATCAATCTTATTTATAATTATTTAAAGTTATCCATATTTTCCTTATCTCGTGACTCACTCAACCATAGTTTTAAAAACTTGATCAGGTTGACCGGTTCAACTACTTCAACCGAAAACCGACCACTCACTTGGTCCAGTTCATAGAAAAAATCTCATTACACTTTAAATGATGTCAATTCCGATTGAACTGGTTGGTTCATGGTCGGACCAATAAATCCAATTTAACAAATAAAAAAAACTATGAAATTAAAATTTAAAAAATAAAACTTATTATAATATACTTATTTTATTCACTAGATTTATATTTATATTTTATGTTAAATTTTTGTATAATGTAATAGTTATATTAATGATTTTTATTATATATTATATTTAAATTATGATATTATGTAAATTTAGTTTTGTAATATTATATTATTATATTATTTATTAAATATGAGATTCAACCAATTGAAGTTCTGATTCGACCAATGAATCCATGTATACATCGATTCTCAATTGGATCCGATTTTAAAAACTCCACTCTCAACCAACTAATTTCATCAAATACTTCCCCTCATAATATCCATTTTCGCAAGTATTATTGATTTTATAAATTATAAATGCTTACTTTTCTCATTTTCAATCGATAGTATGAGTCGTTGATTGTTGGTATTAATTTGATTCGCCCCCTGAATTGTTTTTCGTAAAGTCATCTATTGAGTATCGTCCCATTGGATAATCTTTCCGCATCCGTCCATCTAAGAAATGGCATCGGCATGTATGTCGTGAATTTCATAAATTTCATTTAATTCAATTCAATCCGTACGTGCAGTATATCAAAATAATTATTTTACTCGATTCAATATAATATTCTTATCATTTAGAGGATGATTTTTTTAAGAAAATATAAAATTATATCGAGAGATGACAAATTTCGTCGGTCGGAGAGATGTTTAACAATCCAATATAAATATATAAATTTTTTTATCCAGAAATAAAATTCTCGGATAGATTTTAATTACGAATAAATTGGGGAGAGACCCAGACGTCCACATCCATGCTGTACACTGGACGAAGGACGGCACAAGCTGGCGACTAACTCCAACTAAAGATCACGAGAGAGATCACTGTAGTCAGTAGAGCCGGCCCTTTCTTCGATCACTCGGTGTACCCTTCTCCTCATTGTTAAGCTTTTCCTTTATCTTATATCTGCCATACACGCCATTATTACATCAGCATGACGTCCCACCTCCCTCTATTTTCCGCTGCCGTTTTTNATGTAATAGTTATATTAATGATTTTTATTATATATTATATTTAAATTATGATATTATGTAAATTTAGTTTTGTAATATTATATTATTATATTATTTATTAAATATGAGATTCAACCAATTGAAGTTCTGATTCGACCAATGAATCCATGTATACATCGATTCTCAATTGGATCCGATTTTAAAAACTCCACTCTCAACCAACTAATTTCATCAAATACTTCCCCTCATAATATCCATTTTCGCAAGTATTATTGATTTTATAAATTATAAATGCTTACTTTTCTCATTTTCAATCGATAGTATGAGTCGTTGATTGTTGGTATTAATTTGATTCGCCCCCTGAATTGTTTTTCGTAAAGTCATCTATTGAGTATCGTCCCATTGGATAATCTTTCCGCATCCGTCCATCTAAGAAATGGCATCGGCATGTATGTCGTGAATTTCATAAATTTCATTTAATTCAATTCAATCCGTACGTGCAGTATATCAAAATAATTATTTTACTCGATTCAATATAATATTCTTATCATTTAGAGGATGATTTTTTTAAGAAAATATAAAATTATATCGAGAGATGACAAATTTCGTCGGTCGGAGAGATGTTTAACAATCCAATATAAATATATAAATTTTTTTATCCAGAAATAAAATTCTCGGATAGATTTTAATTACGAATAAATTGGGGAGAGACCCAGACGTCCACATCCATGCTGTACACTGGACGAAGGACGGCACAAGCTGGCGACTAACTCCAACTAAAGATCACGAGAGAGATCACTGTAGTCAGTAGAGCCGGCCCTTTCTTCGATCACTCGGTGTACCCTTCTCCTCATTGTTAAGCTTTTCCTTTATCTTATATCTGCCATACACGCCATTATTACATCAGCATGACGTCCCACCTCCCTCTATTTTCCGCTGCCGTTTTTTAATTCATAAAATTCAAAATTCAAAATTTTACCTAGAACGCACAGGCACCAAATTAACTCAACGTGCATGATCGCTCGAATCCTGTCTTGTCATTCGACAATGAATGGATCTTACGTTAGCTCATCACTTTTTTAAAGTAAACTACCGGTATTGAAAGTGTATTGAGTTTTAATTAATTTATCTTGAGTTAATTTAATTTATTAAAAATTAAATCTTTTTATAATATGAAATATTTTTATTTATAAAATTTAAATTTAACTTATTATTTAAATGGAAAACATGGAAGTAGCTAAATTATTGGCCGAATAATTTCCGGGGTTGGAGCACCGAGGGCCAGGTGGCCCCACCGAGAAAGGGTTTGACCCATGATCGATGATTAGGTCATGATGATGTCATCTTCGTCGATGTACGTACAGAAATACGTATGATAAGTCTGCAAGTTAAATTCGGCAATTATCACTCTTGCATTCCCCTGTGGTCCCCTCATGAGTGGAATGGGATGACGCCCACCATTTGCCCTGCTATAGTCAACCTGTATTGAAAATACTCTCTCTCTCTCTCTCTCTCTCTCTCAAGTTATTATAAACTTAGCCTGGTCTGTTCCGTACGATATGTATCGTATTATGTCATGAGCTCATCCGATGAAATTTGGCTTAGGTTTATTTTCGCATAAATGTAATGTTTTTTGAATAACAACTCTTCTAAATTATTATAAATTGTAAAAGATTTTATGCCATTTAACCAGCTAGAAATGTTTGCCATAAATATTCGAGTGACTTTGGGGCTCGGAAGTAATGCAAGGGAGCCGACAGAATCATTTTTCATTTTATCTTCCCTTTTGGGTGTCTCGTGTTGGGAAAACACGCATCATAGCCACGACCACGAACCATGGTGATAGACCCAGTTGCCTTGCTTCATTATCATACAGGTTATTTTGGATCATGATCTTATTGGGCCAGAAAATCCTAGCCCATGCACGAACATCCGTGCTTATGGGCTGATCGGCTATGCCCAAATCAAATAGAAACACATGTTCTTTTAAAAATAATTTTTTTATATAATATAATTGATTGATTAATATAAATATTATATTAATTTAACAAATATTAAAATAATTAATAAATACAATTATTTTAAAAAAATTATCATAATTTTTTTATTGTAAATATTTTTATGATTTGGGACCGGTACTGTTTTTTTTGGGGGCCATACCTACACCGTTCCCATATCTCGGGGCGACCCGAAAACCTCAGGCATGCATGAAATTTTTTTTCCGCGTTGTGTCCGGGCCGCACTTTTGGGCCGGGCCAGTTTTTAACTGGTCTTATCATTACTTCGTTTGACGGTTTAGGACGGTGACACCATGACTCATCTCGTAGAACACGTAGGATATATCCGATCACGAGCCACGGCGAAGTGCAATGGTCATTTACACAAGCGTTCATCCTCTAGGATCGTCTCACTCGGCTAGCTATTCGTGGGTTGAATGTAGATCGAACTATGTCATATGCGAATCACGGGGTGGGGAAGTGGGGGCCGGACAAGGGTATCGCAAGAGTCAGAACGACGTAAGCCCACAATGAACTAATAATTCTCGGCCCAAAGCTGGTGGCATGATCGCAGGCCTATCGATCCATTCCAGAGAAAGATCGCAAGGAACCGAACGGCCAGCTATATCCAGGAAGAAGGTATCTCATGCCCCTGTTGCGCTAAGTGCTCCGCCGTGCCGGTGAGATGCATCGACGAGCAACACCTTACCCAGTCGGCATGTCCCGGTCTTGCTCATGAGAAACACCATGATGGCTCACTTGTTACGCTATTTCATGCACCCGCAGAAGCCGATGCTTGTTAATGTTAGCAGAGATGCCAACCGCGTTCAGCTGCTCTTTTGTAGGAAACAAGATGGAACCTATTGATCAAACACTCAAAAGGGTGTACCGTGACTGCCTCGATCAATGAAAAGGAAGCTCCATAACCATCCTCTTGAAGATAAGGAGCACCTGCCTGATCAACCGCGTTTAGGGATAGAGCCAAGCTCCAGAAAAATGGTAGACAACAGGCTTTCACAGACAGTACCAGGCCTTGTCCCCAGTAATCATCACACAAGCTGGCGAAAATGGGAAATTCTTGGATAATTCAGCTCCATCAAATGGCCAGAGGAAGTTCATATCTCATCAATTCAAACCCAAAAATATTGCCGGGTTAACTTGTGGACACGAGCTTATATCTCGAAGAGGCTAAAATCCAAAATATACGCAATACTAAACACCCAATTCCTGTGAGAGGAACACAAAGTTAAATATCGCAAAATTTCGGAAATTAATATCGATGTTCAGGGCCACCAAATAGAGAGGTGCAGTCACCTTCTTGTCCAACGTATACAACATTTTGACGACTACTACTACGCTGTATTACATCACTTTGACATGTTTCAAGCAAAGGAGAAAGGCAGAGGATTTGTATATGCACCGACGATTATAGGACTGAGAAGGAGGGCTGGTCCGATTCAAGACGGGCGGCTCGGGCGCCTCACGGAGAGCTGGACGGGGATGGGCCGTCCCGTGCCGGTCCCGCCGCAGCTGCTGCAGGGCATCCGACCAGACCCCGAGCAGGACCGGCACCCGACATGCCCGTCCGACCAGCGGGAGCAGAGGCAGGTGACCTTGCCAGAGCCATTGCAGGTCGGGCACCGGGTGAACGGGCCAGCCATGGGCTTCTGGTCCATGACCGACTTGACCAGGACGGCGCCTGCCAGCATGCTGAGGCCCAGCTGAGTCAGCACTACCGGGCCCATGGCCGTGTCTACGCCGGGATAACTCGGGAGCGGCGGGGGGCGGACGGGGAGGAGGAGATCTCGCGATCGCTTGGGGGAGGCGGAAGGAGGATGGAGAGGTAGAATTCGATCTTTTTATTTATTGATTCCGCGGGATGAATGGAAGGGAAGGGAAGTGGTGATGCGTTGGAACACGTCGGTGCGGGAGCATTTTGGTGGCTTGTGGGAGTCGGGGAATGGGTTCACTTTTTGGAGTGTAGTGAAGAAGATAATCTCTATGGCTTCGCTTCTCTTCTCCTCTCATGGAAAGATTCCCAAGGTCTTGACGTGATCCATTGCCGAATCGGGCGGGTTGAAGCTAGTCGATTTTGCCCCGTTCAGGAGTTTTACTGACCTGGATCCTCCTAGAGGGGAGGGGGGGTGGGGGTGGTTGGATCTAGATCAATTGAAGCTGGGGGGCAGAGATTTTCGAACCTTTAGGAGACGTGCTTGCAAATTTCCTTTTAAGACACATTAACCTCATGGAGGAAAAACAAAACACATGTGATGAAAGCAAAGTGCTTTTTATTGCTCCCCATCGTATTTTCCGGCGGGGAGGGGAGGAGAGGTGTTCGATTTCTACTTCTCCGCGTGGAAACGGGCGGCGGTGATTGACTGTCGGTTGAAGAGCTGGGGCTCTACCGGCTGTGATTTAGATTTGGGTCGTGGGCCCCACCGGGCTGACCAAGCCTGCACGCTCGGTCAAAGCTAGTTAGTTCATTACTACGTGGAAAAGGATTTTACAAAGGGAAAGATAATGAATTTTATTAGGGGGAATTAAGTTTATAATTTTTCGTTTTTTCTATAATACTGATTATTAAATAAAATTCATATAGATATCCAATGGTAAGATGGATGAAACTCAATATAATAATATCATTATTAATGCTTAAGTTATAATTTCTTTTTATATATATACCATGCGGTTCTATTTCTAGTGATTAAATAAATATTCACGACAACACACGAAGAACTCTTGGAAAGTGAACTCAGAGAATTATAGTTAGCCTTTTAGTTAAATAGCAAAAACACTTACCGGCACAAGAGTGGAGATGGCCGAGTTGGTCTAAGGCGCCAGATTAAGGTTCTGGTCCGAAAGGGCGTGGGTTCAAATCCCACTCTCCACAGTTCAACGCCCTTTTCCCTTTTACCATTCCTCCATGGTTAGGCCTAAATGGATCACATGGGCCCAATTCTCACTGCAACTGGCCCAGCCCAAGTTTACCCTTAGGTTTTCTTTCTTTTTTTAACTTATGGGCCCAATGATAGTATTAATCGATGCTCTCCGTTGAACTGCCACTACCAACCTCTGTCGCAAACGGCGACCGCCTTCACCAGAGCCAGAAGGGCTGCTGTGCCTATGCTAGCAAAGCATCTAAAGAAGAAGAACCATGAAGCTCTCGGTCTCCTCTGGGGCCTGCCAAGTGTCAGGGCCCCGCCACGATGAAGGGCAGAGCCGTCAATCATGAGCAAAAGCCACCCTTTCTTAATGGAATTCATTCTTGGATCGTTTTTGCTCGGTGGGTACACAGAGACCAGGAGCAGCCGCATGGATTCGACTGCGGGGGCCTCAGCTATTGGTCGACTTACAATTACATTATATTTGACTTTTTTCCCCCTTGACAATGAGCCGTGGAGGGTGAGTCGGTTTGTTGAAGAGAAAAAATGCCTCCAAGATTCCATTTGAGAAAGGCTCCAAACGATAAAGAATTACGGTATCCGGTCGTCCTTACGTCTTCCTATAAACCCTAATTTAATCAGTCATTGAGATTCAAAGCAACCTATAGGAAGGAGTACTTAACTGGTTGAAATGATTTGGTATTTAACGGGCTGTAATTTTCGAGTAGGCGAGCGAGAAGACTCTCGAGCTTGGGCACGGCGGGTCGTTCTCAAAGATGAAGAGGATTCCCTGTCACCAACCCCAACAGATGGGGATGGGGCCGTTCCCATCTCATTATGTAATATTATTGTGAATCAATTTGTGATTGATTTAACGTCCTTAATCGAAGCGGTCGTCGGCTGTCGGCGTTTATGTCACTGTCACTGCGCTTTGTTTATTCTCGTAATGCATCACTCCCATGCCTTCATTTGCCCCTCCCCAATTCGTATTAACGTTAATGTTCCATTCCTGATGCTGTCTTCCTCGCTCTATTCCTCCTCCTCTTCTTTCTCCTTAAGTTTGTGTCGACGCATATTTCTTCGACTGGCCGGTGTGATGGGAAGTCACTGTGAATCCAATCTCAAGGGAAGTGCTCTTATGTTCTCCTCTGTGCGTCTCGGGTGACAGTTTGGTGTGTTCGAGTCGTCTGATCTTGCAGCTTCTTGATTCAATGCCCGGAATTAGGAAGTTGGGGTTGGTGAACTTGAGGGATCGCCGAGCAGATCTCCGACCCAAAGTAGACACAGCAGCGTGTTCTGCCCCTGTACTGCAACTAAATCTGTTCTGTTATGCCTTAAAGCAGTCATATCAGTGCAACTCTGGTGTGGAAGGACAGAGTTTTGGAACTTTTCAATGCCCTCCATCGGGTTCTTAGATGTTCTGCAACGACCAGCTTCGATATGTACACATCGCGCATATGGTGTTTAGATCTCGAGATTGAGTCCCTTTCGCCAGGCTTAGGTTCGATTGCTTTCATATAATCATTTCCTAAACTAATATCGAACCACCAACTGCAATTTACCTAAGAAAATTCTCAGTTTTGAATTTGTAAATGCAGTTCGTCGAGCAATACGTGTTCGCCAAATACCCCGGAGGTATTCCCATGGCCTCGTCAACGAGGAGTCCAATCCCGGACCCGACGATGACAAGCGGAAGTCCCCCAAGAGCAGCGTCACGATATCTAGCAAAGATTCGCCGTCCTCATCGTTCAGCAGGAGCCTATCCGATCTCGACAGAACGCAGCTGGAGCCCTCGAGATTGCTCGACATCCTCGCCAAGAAATCCTCTCCCCATGGGAACTTCATCTCGATCCCGGAGATGCAAGCCCGGAACCGGGCCTTGAGGCACCGCGGGCTGAGGGAAGATGACTACTTGGTCCTCTTCATGCCTAATCACAAGGACGCTATGATCATGATAGGGGGAGAGCTACCCCTTCTTCAATGGGAGTTACTACACGACCATCATCGGCGAAGAAGACGACGAGATTCGAGAGTTCGCGGCCGCGAAGGAGTCGAAGATCGTCCCGGCGCCGGAGTCGTGGCTGGACCTGAGGATCACGGGGTCTAAGCTGAGCCACTACTTCAGGAGGAAATGCAACCACATCCCCAAGGGGCCCTTCTCGTACCCGGCAGCCAGGAACGAGACCCGGCAATCCAACCGTCGAAGATTGTGTGCTTGCTCGTGAGAAGGAGATCTTTCGATACGGCAGCATCGACGGGGGCTCGAGTTGCAGGAGTACCGGCGGGACGGCGAGCGAGTTCTCGATGCTTGAAGATCAATGCTCGTAAGCGTTTTGATGTTAATCATTCTGAGAGGAAGCGTCAAGAGATGAGTTCTTAGAAGTGGAATTCTCCGTGGTGGTTGTTTCCGTCTCTCCCCTGTCTCTTTCATGTCTCCGTTGGTGGGTTCTGCATCGATCCACTTCAGAGACACAATCACGTATCGACATTTTTTCCTTCGAAGTGAAATTCAAGTTAGAATATAAGTCACACTTAAAAGAGTCTAATCGAGTTCGAGTTGATTGTGAAGTAAAATTCTATTTCACACTGAATTTTGGCCCGGAATTCGGCTGCCTCAACGCTCTGACTTGCCTAGGCAATTTTAGGATTTTGTGGGAAGGTTTCAGAGAACATAGCTAATCTCCGAAAAAAATGATGTTAAAACCTCATTCTGATGTGGGAGAGACATGGAGCTTGGCTGAAACTGGTCGCTTCGTGCTGTCGGTGATGGAACATGCAGCAATGCTCGGACTCGCATATACTGTCGAATCTTCCACCAGTCAATGTCCCGGTGTTCAACAATTAAATTGAAGCAGCAAAAACTTGCTTTAGCATTCCCCCAACATCGTCTATGGGCCACCAGCAATGCAAATGTGGTGAAAAAAAAAATGTAAAAACCAGAGTTGGTAAGTGTCCGAAACAACAGAGAGAATTTGTACAGTTTGCAACATTCGTTTTCCTTAGGAGCACGATTTACTCGAACAGTAAAAATCCTTGAAGCCCATGAAATGCGGGAAGAACTGGCATAAACTTTCTATGCCTGGTGCCTGAAAATATAGCAATTAATGAACGGATCGCCAATGAAGATGCCAAAAGACATGAAGAAAACGAGAGAGCAAGCGATGGAATTGGGTGTTGGATGCAACTTGTAGTGTAATGAAAACTCTTTCTTTTTCTGACCTGGAATATAGTTCTCAGTTTAGGAGGGCAGACTCGAACCCGAACTCATGCTGACCCTCCATCAGGCATTCCGGAAACTGGATGCTACCGAGACAATTGCCGTTTCCACTGCCCTGTGGAGTCAAATTATGCCTCAGAAAGTTGCCTGGCCATTGTTCCACGTTCCAGTGCTCAGTGGAACCGAGTGGTAAGCCTAAGGTATAGGGAACTCCATAATTCCAAGGCTTGGGAATGCTGGTGTTGTTTGTATCATGGTGAACATGCTTAGACTGCTTACAAGAATCAGGAGAATCGGTTGACAGAAGAGAGAGAGCACCATGAATATCCTGCGAAATATCTAATCCACTCTGAGAGATTAGAGATTCTTCTGAACCTGTGAGGAACAAAAAGGCAAGCCTCCTGTGCTTCAGTGGGTTGTTATGTGAGAACGTTGACAACAAGAATGATAACACATACATATTATTGTTTAAACCTTTGGCAGCAGGCCATACAAGGCAAGGAAAAAATGACACATACAAATAGACGTACACAAAAAAAACACACAAGCACCTCATGCTACTAATAAGATCCCATCCCGACTTAAATTTCCAAGTCCAACAGTACGATTCCAACTCAATGAAAATTGTGGAGACACGTTCATTATTTTAAAAGACAGAGTACCCTACAACATTAAATGCAACTGAAAAATCATCTATCGAGAAACCCAAGTCAGTATTTATTCTTCATACAACCTATGCAAGAAAAAAATTGGATGAGCTACAAATAACCTGATCTGAGATTCATGTATACATGCTAAGACCCCTATACACTTCCCTTACATCAGTAAGTCATACTCTGCAAAGATGTAGCTTTACAATTTTCGTGGATGAGATGAGTTGTTCCAAAGAACACACCAGCATATGGACACAACTAGGACCAACGAAGAAGTGAAACCAACTGGACAGTCGATGCCCAAAGAAAATGTCAAATCATAACAGGCAACTGCTTTTTTACCTCCACCAAGAATCTTAAATGTGGGGCGGTCTCTGACTGGTAGTAGCTCAGAGGAACCATCAGGTATTGCAGTCACAGGCCTCATGGTATTGAGCAGCTTATTACAGTGACGCGCATATAGATTCCCATCAGCACCTCCTGCTTTTCCAGGCTTGGAAGTATCTCCCTTTGTTTGCATAAACTTAAGATTTGATGTGTTTGACCATGTTAAGTTGACAGAAGACTTAGTGTGCTCAATTGGAACTCCAGAGTTAAAAGAATGCATCCGTTGCAAGCCAACTGAGCAATATCAGAGCAGAATCAGCTCTTCAGTCTTGTAAATTAATAAGCTATAGTATTTGCAACTATATTGCTAATTGTTGACAGAATAACAAGAGCAATTCAACTTCGAGGATGCCTCTGGTTTATTATATATCTACTCTTCTTTAGAAGGTACTTCCATATTCTGCTGATTGGAATCAAATAGGATTTCATACAATTCCGATGTCATTGAGCATAATACAAACTAAAGGAAGAATGGCTGATAAGCTGCAACAACTTAGACAGCAAGATATATAATCTAAAGAAGTTGTGGGACAAGGAAGGGTATGCCTGGTACCTATCAGCTGATTCACATGCTTTGAATCTGCTCTACTTTTCTACGTGGGTTTGTGTGGGTACAAAATATTATTTATAAATATATATATATATATATATAGAGAGAGAGAGAGAGAGAGAGAGAGAAGAAATCCATTTGGCAATAATTCTAGGAAGTGATATATATATTAATAGCAATTGACTGCATGAACACTTGAACTGGTATTTCGATCTGTACTGCAATATCACATGATTAAAGGACAGTGGCTGAAGTTAGAGGACATTGACGGTAAGTTGAGGAAAGTGCATGACAAGCAGGGAGAGAAGTCAAAAAATCAAAGATCAATAAAAATGTTCACAACTCATAAAAAAGGAGGAGAGGATAGTTAAAGGGTGCAGTATAGTTAGAAAAGAAATGAAAGATAATGGGCTAAAAGAGAACCAGAAATATCCAGGAAACCACCAAATATACATTCTTCCAAGTTAGTTTCATCTGAAAACACAAAATAAAATTTGAATGGAGCATAAATTGCATCAGTAGCATCAGTTTGCACAATTATAGGACCCATTCTTCTAACCTCTAAACTGCAAGACATGTGAAGAAAGGTCAATGCAATTCTGCAATTGAGAAGATGCATGCTCTAGTAAAATTACAAGTTATAGCTAAAGTAGACTCCGTTTAGATCATCATGCCACGTGATTCAAGAAACTGTTACCTCAAATAAAACACAAGATGGGGGTAAACGGTAATAAGCAATTACAGGTGCAACATAATCTCAATCTTCTGAAGTTAGGGCATTACCATTAAAAATTGTAGACAACCTTGCTTGGTTAAAATGGGCTGCATCAGAATGTGGCTTCCTGCGCCTAGCATTGTGATCAGATAAACGCTTGCGACAGCTACGCTTGTTTTCATCAAACTCTGACAGCCCATGGAACCTTTCAAATGAAAATTTCAGTGGTAATGAATCAACTAAAGAGCATTATTTATGGTTATTTGCACGGACAGAGGAAGAACAATAACGATCAAGACTAGAAAGATAACCTTAAAACTGTGGACAACCAGAAGCAGAAAAGGAAGAATTTCTTATTCTACCCATGCTGGCATACAAGCACGAGGCAATAAAAGGCTCTACCTGCTACACTGCTGACAGAAACGTCGTTCTACACCATTTACAACAACTTTTGGGCTCTTGGAATGATTCTCACAGACCCTATGCTTTCGGTGGTAATCTTTAGCAGAAGAGAGATCGATCTTGCAGCCTTCCACTTGGCAGTAAGGGGAGGGCATGTTCTGACTATTGGATTTGATCCTCTTTGTTGAAGAATCACGTGATGCAGCAGCAGGAGGAAGATTTGAGGCTGTATTATTGCTCCTATCAGACATATCTTCAAAGTAGGATCGTTTCCCAAGCTTTAGACTAAGCACTGGCTCATGAGAGCAAATCGAGGACTCGAATGTTGGAGAAGCTCCGGATATATCAAGTGCAAGTACACCATTTTTGCTGCTAGAATCATCAGGGTAAACTTTACAAGCTTCAGTTGGGACATTCGAGAATTTCATTTCCACCGTTGATGAAGAATTCATGGAGGCCGACTTTGAACTCCAAGCATATCCTGGATCAAAGCTGCTTCTACCACTGCCATCACCATTGGTACAGGCACCTCTGTATAAGGATCCAGGATCCGTTCCTTCCTGTGCCTCAATTTCCCATCCAGTAGGTTGGCAGATCTTAATATTTTCAGTTGCTTTGGCACCGGATGCAACCAGATTTTCCCATTCCCACTGCAAAGAATGCTTGGAATTCCATTCCATTACTGAAACTGAAGTCATTGATCTATTTGCAAGATCCTCTCTTCAGTGGATAAAAAAGTAAATAGCAGCTGACCCTGCACCAATGATCTTTTCTTCGATTATGTTCACATATTTTCAGGGCAAGAATAGTAACTTACAAAAGCATATGGGATCAAGGAAAGCACATTTGCAAATATCATCAGCAAACAGCAGGAGAAAAAAAAGTAAAGTCTTGGGTTCAGCTTTGGGCTTACTTTCACTAAGAAATTCTGGAAGTGAAACTGCAGCATCATTATTATAAGTAAGGGTAAAATTACCAGTTCCCAAAAGTTTAAGCAACAAGCTCAAAAGATGAAGAAGAAGAGGAAAACAGTCCTGAGCCTCTCGGTCAAATGCCTCATGTACCAAGCATCAGCTGAATAACCCCAAAATAAATAAATAAATAAAGCCCACTGTATTTGATACAGTGCTGCCAAAAATTTTCCTTTGCTTAATCAATCATCCTTTAAAACTAATTACATATCACAAAATTGCCAAAAGTCAAATGCCAAATACGTAACAGGTCAAGTATCCAACTGAACGGACAAACAAAGCAATCCTGCCCCCGCAAATCAAATAAATCCAAACACCGGAAATGAACATAAAAATATTCCTTCCACCATCAAAGAATAGATCTACCACTTACTCAGGGAGCTTCTCAACCAGTAAAATAAACTGGGGCCTTTGACATCATTCGTTTCTCAAGCAAGGAATCACAACTCTCTATTCAAGTTCTCAATTAAGGGACACCAACCCTAAAAGTCGAAGCAGTCAATTAAGGTAGACTAACAAATATAGACCGCAAAATTTAAAACTCGTCTGACTATCCATTGGTACCATGCTACTCGGATTTGACGCAGAGAAGATGCCTAAAGCAGATGGTGTTGACCAATGATGGAGGGTAGATAGCTGAGAGGGCTATCCCAGAGAACGGTACCGTTTTGATGCTTTTGCGTGTAATTGTTTTTGGCAAATTTTTGGGTCACCTCCCTAGCACAGTACATGCTTCCACAGATTCTAACCAGAAACATGTGTGGACGGAAAATGATTTCTGAGATGAGCCAAACACGCCGTCGTTTGAGCACTTCCCCCAGAGAAGGAAAAGGAGGGAAGATAAAAAAGGAAACACAGAGAACGAAAGCGACAGCATCTCCTCCTTTCTTCTCTCTCAACTCGGCAAAATCCCAACTCTTACACAAGTAATGGAAGGATCCACCGAGGGACGATATTTCCTCTTCGATCTAAGGCAGCAGAGGACGAGTAAGTGGCAAGCTTTTGCCCTAATTTAGAAATATCATCCTACGCAAACGAGAAATTGTAGCTTATCATCATTACTGACATCGCCATCATCATCTGCTTTCTCCTTCACTGCTCGCCCACCGATTCTCCACCAAAACGAACACCTCCCGCTCGCAAAAAAGAATAATCCAGGAACAGAAACTGGAAAGTCACTTTTCTCCACGCTCTCCCTCTCTCCCACTGCCTCCAAGTCCCAAGAAAAAGCCCAAGGAGAACGAAGAATCAGATACCACTTACCTGAATGGGAGAGAAGGTATCGAACTTTCCAGAAAAAGCTGAAAATGGATTCGCTTCCTGCCGTAGACCTAATTAGTAACTCCTCCTCACCAAATTAGTAATCGAACAAGGAGAGAGAGAGAGAGAGAGAGAGCGGGGGGCTGAAACCAAGGAAACTGAAACAGTACGGGACGGAGAAGCTAGTGAGAGGGAGATGGAGATAGAGAGCGGGAGGGCATAAATGCGGCTGCAGAGAAAGGTTGGGCTTTCGTACTCATAATTATTGTATTTTACTGTACATAAGCCATTAATGAATAGCAGAGGGCTAGAGAGCGGAGGACGAGAGAGAGAGAGAGAGAAGAGGAGGAGTGCTGCCGTTTGCGCCAACACGCCATTCTTGCTTGCGTACGTAGTATATGTCGCCCTTTATTTTTTTAATATAATTATCAACTACTTAATTGAAAATTTATAATTAAGGAAATTTAATTATTTGTATTCTTTATAAATTAAATATCGTACTTCATCTAATAATACTCGGACCAGACCGCACGATAAGTGAAATGTTTTTTTTTAACCTTGTGCCTTCTCTCAAGGGTCAGCGGGAGCTCATGGTGAGCTAGGTCGGGCTCCGGGTTGACCGGTTTTTCCCGATTGTGCGTGTGGAGACGCTCGAGACTTTCGCGAGTGCGATCACGACGGACATGACTCCGAGTTCGATGAAAAAGAAAGCCCGAGCGTGTAATATAAGATTAAGTAATCGGCCAACTTGAACTCTTTTATTAGGTGACAAAGTATGATCACCATTGCATTTAATTAATGTAATGGAAGGAGGGGAACTGGTGGGAGATGGCGATCGATAAGTAAAATAATGCAACTCTGTGAGGGGTCTCTCTCGATCATCAATTCCAGGGAGGAACGGTTCCCTTTTTAACAAGATCTCGGCTGCGGTCGCCATTCAGCAATCACAGAAAGAATCATTCTCGAATCTTTTTATAACCGGAAAAAAAAAATTATTATCGTGAGAGTTGAACTGATTTTACTCGGATCGATATTATTTAGGACTCATTGAATGTTAGATATCGGGTAATACACATAAGCATAGTTTTAAAAACCGAACCGGGCTGATCAGTTCGACTGGGAACCAGCCACTTACCCGGTCCAGTTCTCACAAAAAATCCAATTATAATTTAAATGAGGTCAAATCTAATTGAACCGACCGATTCTTACTCGAACCAATAAATCCAATTGAACTAATAAAAAATCGGTCAAAATAAAAATAAAACTAAAAATATATTATAATATACTTATTTTATTTTACTAGACTTATATTTATATTTTATGTTGAATTTGATACTAACATTATAACTATATTAATGATTTTGATTATAAATCATAATA
>CXYZ01016317.1:235604-265510 GCA_900006705.1 Sonneratia caseolaris | reverse complement strand
ATTATATTAAACAAAGTTTAATATAAAATGTAAATATAAGTTTAGTAAAATAAAATAGGTACATTATAATATGTTTTTGTTTTTGTTTTAATTTTAAGTCGGCCGGTTTTCTCATGGGTTCAATTGGGTTCACCGGTCGGACCGGGAACCGGCCGGTTCAATCGGATTTTTTCTCTTTTAATGTGCAATTGGGTTTTTTGAAGGAACCGGACCGGGTGAGTGGCCGGTTCCCGGTCAAACCGGTCGAACCGGCCGGCCCGGTCCGGTTTTTAAAACTATGCGAGAGAGACTAAAAGCAGAAAAACCATGTAAGGTTTAGGACTAAAACTAACCCACAAATAAGTTTAGGATCAAAACAAAATTGCATGACAAAGTTTAGGACCTAAATTGACCTTTTTTTTCCCTATAAAAAGAAGAAATTTTCGATATTACCCCTTACTAATTTAATTTTTTTAAAATCTAATATGGATAGGAAAACTAAAGTAGCCACACACGTATTAAAAAAATATGGATCCTGCTCAATCTCTTTGCAAGGCAAGCCTGACCCGACCCGGCCTAGGTGACCACCTAACCTAAGGAGATTTCGATTCGGGCAAAGATAAACAACAATCCTTATTTATTAGTTTTTCTTATAATTATATAAGATGACGTTATCCCAAGATTTAATGGACGCATATCAATGAATAGGGTACGAATTTTGTTAAGTATAAGTTTTTCGTGATTTATACTAAATGAAGTGAGCCTGTCCAAGTTGTCTCGGCGGCGACGGCCGGACAAACGGTTATCGTACCCAGGAGCCTTGTCACGAGCCAACTGCTCGAATTTCCAGGGGGAGCAACTCCAAGAAAAATGATCCACCGACCCGTCAGTGTGATTATGAACTTTGAAATTGGGGCGAAATGAGAAGAAATCAAGAGGGATCAGAGATGGCGGAATGAGGACAAAGTAGTAAAAAGGAGGCTCTGACGGATAAGAACAGTATCCTCATCTCCTTCTATCATTTTCCACGTTTATGTCGAGGAGGAGGCTTTCTCTAGGGGACAAGACAGCCACGTTGCGTCTCGTTTTCTTCTAATTATCGTTGCTTTAATCGGTACTCCATGACTATTGTTGTCATTCTCCTCTCAATTATTTCGAAGGTGACCTTGACGTACTGGCCGGCCGATTTCTAGCCCGGAGATGACTCGATTATGCAGTAACCCATGTCGGATTATGAGATCCAGGTGAGGAAAATGCACATAGGCCTGGATATGCCACGGCAGAAGCATCAAACAGTAACGGTATCATTCAAGCATCAGCACACTAATAATTCAAGCCGGTACCTGTGTAAATAATCAGGAATTTAATCTGCAACAAGAAGCACATCTGTTAGTATTCACAGCTTATTGGGGATCCCAGCGGGTACAGTGAATTCAAGTGTCGCATGAACTCGATAAGAATTTACATATCCAGGGAGGATGACAGAGTAGCAGACGGATCCAACCCCAACAATCCTTGATAGTAGGAGTTCACAGAGACAGTAATGCTGGGATTGCATTCAGCGTATCAGTACTAGTTTGATCCATATTTTGTTGACCGAAGAGAAGAAGCCAAATCCACATACATGATATATCTGCTATACACATCCGATTTACTCTCCTTCGGAATCGGCAAGAGCATTGGCTGTGCGATCTGGAAGAATGGCATCGACCAGGCATAATCTCTCATCTCTACGTAGTTAGGCCAAGATGTCAGCTCCACCGTTCTTTAAAAGAGCTTCCACGCTGTGTAAGCAGAATAAAGGAGAGAAAGAGTCATATGTGATACGGATCTTTTCGGCTACTTGGGTTGCGGAATTTCGTTCAAGATATGCAAAGAAAACAATGCATAAATCCGATTAATGATTCATCAGATGTACCCATTCCAGCAGAATTCACGTTCCTAACAGCATTAGCAGCCATGTCGATGAGCTTAAGCTCAATCAGTTTCACATGTCAATGGACCATTTCATGATTTCATGATTTCATGGATGGTACAGAGTGGAACCAATCAACCGGCTAAAAGATTCAGAGAAGTGCTCAACCAGTAAATTTGGAATTCACTTCGTCTCCTTGCTTGAAGACGTTGATCGAGAAGCAGGAAGAGGGTCGGAGACAGAGGACGACTCACAAGTTATTTCTTGGGAGGACCAGGAGGCGTGGTGACGGAGCCGATAATGGATCGGCCGAGAACCGACACAGCGGAAACCATTCCCGCCAAGCGGAACGCCATAAACAGTCCAAATACGCAGGGCATCAGCATGAAGCCGATAAAGAATGTCACCGACCCACACAGCATCAGAGTCAACGAGGCTCCTAGCAGCAGCGAAGCGAATCCAGCCGGCGTGATCTGCGGAGATGGCCTCCTCAACGAGCAGGAAGGAGATGCCGTCGGCGGAGCGATGAGGGACTCCTCAGCGGAAAACGAGATTGGCGTCTGGCACAATCGCAGAAGGTTGAGGACCAAGGCTGAGAGCTCGTACAGAACCCCGGATTGCTGGCCATCGCACTGCCTCGGCGTCATGTTCACTGAGAAAATTCAGTTGGCTGGAGAATACTGACTTCGTTGGAGGATACTGAGCTCACCGACTGATGATTAGAGCAGAAGCGAGTCGCGGGTGAAATAGGAGGACTCCGAATATGCTGACGAAAAATCGTTTTCTTTTCTCCTGTTTTCAGTTTCCTGTTAAAGCCGAAAAAATGTTTTCCGAGGAAGGAAGGGGGAAGAGTGACGGGGAAGTGCATGATGTTCCATTTATCCGCACGCAAACGGAGCAGCAGAAGAGCTCATGAAATTACATGCTTACTTAAGTGTTTGGATTTATTTTTTTAACTAATTTATAATAATTTATTAATTTGATAAGAAAGTTATAAATTAATATAATAATAGTTTAAGCCGGTTCCAAATTTTGACGAACCGATTTCAGATCAAACCGACCTATTTAAGGTCCCTAGCTCCACAGGATATAGCTGGAAGGGATTGGGCCGATTATGATTCTTAACTTCTGCCATCTTCGGGCCCAATCGAGACTCCACTGCCTCGACCGGGTCAAGCACGAATTCACGGCCCGCTGCCTGTTCCCCAGCTCTTTCCTTTTTAAATTGTTATTTATAAGTGTAAATTGTTAATATGGTACAAAATATATTATCAATATATCAAGTTGGTGTAATCCAACACATTGACTTGAATTATATAAAAGAATAGTTAGAGATTATATTAAATATAATCCAAAAGATGATATAAGTTTATCAAATTTGTTGAAATAAAGTTCCTTCTCATTTAAAATGCACATAATATAATACAGTGGGTCGCGTCGAGAGAAGTCAGGACCGGTCGAACGGCTGATCCAGACCACACGGACAATCTACCGTATTTTCACCTCTAAGGAGTATGACCGATTGAATTCTTGCGTGGCACTTTTCGGTGTCGGCTTTGCGAGGCCACGTCACCCCGCGACCGTTAGCCCAGCTGACAGCCCACGCGTGCGACCCTCCCAATAAGTCATGATGCAAGAATCCCGACGAGCCGCGAGGAAAGGACAACGACTTCCTCCAAGCTTGACCAGCTCGCTGGTCAACTGTAGGGCGTGGGCCCCACACTCTTTTCCCGACACTACCGACGTGGATGCCCCTGATTGGTTGTCACTGGCACAATGCCAGTCTGTCCGCCAATAACGTCTACTCTTGGACGTGGAATGTTAAATTGTTACCAACAGAGACCGCGTGGAGTATTTTTAATGAATTCTCAATTTTTTTTAAATCATACCGATGAAGAGATATGAGTTTTATAAATAAAAATTATATGAAGATATTTTTTTAATATTACTGGAGTGACAAATTTTGAATTAGATATCTGCTGGTGTTTGATATCTAGTCTCAAGCCCCTGTAAGGCCACTAGATGTCTCACACCTGTCGTTTCTTTCTCCCGCGTAGCGCATCGATCCGTTAACCCCTCTCTCTCTCTCTCTCTCTCTCTCTCTGCTCCTCCGGCGAAGAGCGGCGAAGGGAAGAAATAATTTACAAATTTCGGCAAATAATCGGCGGGGAGAATCTTGGGAATAAAGGGAGGAATATCGCAATGGGTAAGCTGCTCTGCGACTCCACGGCGGTGGCGGAGACGCTGCCGATTTCATCCCAGGCGGTCGTCGCTTGGAGAGATCCGAAGGTGGACCCTGTTGGAGTAGCCGTCGATCCAGTCGGGAAAGGGGAGGTGACGAAGTGGGAGGATGTCCCCGGCCTCGAGGACCAGCAGCGGCGGGGCCTACAGCTGCTCCAGTCGAAGGGCGTGCTCTGGCGGCACCCCCGGGACAAGAACCTGCCACCGGTGGTTTTCCACCTGTCGCACGGCGGGGACGTCTCCTCCGACGGGAACTGCCTCTTCACGGCCGCGGGGAAAGCGATGGGGGGCACGGCGGGTGGATGCGACGCGCGGGAGCTGAGACGGCGGACCGTGAGGAGGTTCACGGAGGATATGGGATGCGCGAGCCCCGAGGAACGGGAGGTGGTGGAAGATGCGATTAGGCACATGTACTCGCCGGATCTGAAGAGCGGGTGGGGAGTCCACGTCGTTCAGGAGGTCAAGCTTTTGGCCAAGAAATCGGATCGGGTCGGGTTGGACTCCGCTATTGACGAGCTCTTTCAGCTTGGCATGCGAAGGTATTGCTTTAAACCTGCGCCACATTTCTCAAGAATCTTAGCGACTGTTAAAACCAAATCCAGTAATTTTTTTTTTTGAGGTCTTGACGATTTCTTGCACAGAAATGATGAATCGGTGCCAATTAGCGGTGCAGATGAAAACACAATCTAGGATTTTGCTCTTTGTAATGAATTGCATCTTTCTGATTGAAGAGAATTGGCAGCGGAATCGATTTACAAAGATAGATGCATTGCCGTGAACAATGGCCTGAGCTGGGCCAAGTACATGTCCATCTCCGGTTCATCTGAGGATGAGCATGATATCATCACCTTGCAGTATACTGAGGAGGGCTTGCTATCTGTAGATGACAACAGGGCAGGTCATGCTGCTGCCTTTGGAGATGATATTGCAATCGAATGCTTGGCCACCGAGTTTAAGCGTGAGATCTTCGTGGTAAGCTTGGAATTGCTGTTTCTTGTTTATTTATTGCAGCCCATTTGGAACTTGTTCTTATGTGGTGCTTGTTTGGGGGGATTGATCTTCCTAATTTTCCTTATTTGGTTATGCAAAATGAACCTTTCTTGATCCCTTCCAAGTTGATTGGAATGCGAGAACTCTGCTGCTGTCTCATGTTGAGATATATTCTGAGCTTGCCTGTAGATGCATCTTTACTGAGTCACTTTCGAGACATGGTAGTTTAATGTTTCTCGTAGTGGAAGATGGATCTAGTTTACGCGTGGTTATTCGTTGAAGGTGATCCCGAAAAGTGCAAGTCTATTTCAAGAAGCCAATCACATGAACTAAATAGGGCCTTTAATGTTCAGTTGAGACTCAAGTTCCTGTTAATTGTCTTGCACCTTCTGAATCTTGTGTCTTGACTTGCCATCAGTGCTGTGTGCTTAGACTTTTGTCTAGAGAACTGACTTGAATGTCAATTGATTTCTGAGGCTGGGATTATGACTTAATATCACAGGTTCAAGCACATGGATCTGATGCGATGGTTGATGAAGAACATTGTGTCTTCTTTCTCCCTCATTGTCCCCGATCTAAAATCTGTGACCCCCCTTTGTTCCTCTTAATGAAAGGAACAGGTAAGTATGAAGAGTGATTGATCTAAGAAAAAGCAATAACTCCTCAAATTGCGTCCAATCATCAAACCATTTTCTTCCTATGCAGGTTGGTGTGGAGCTGGAGCCGATCACTACGAGCCCTTAATTGCTCATCCATCTTCCCTATCCCCTGATAAAGTTGCTGTAGAACTTTGAACGTCAGTTCACCTACCCATTTTTGTGGCATAGGGTTAGAAGGTAATAGAGAAGAGCCCATTCTTTTCCCATATATTACATTTTCCATCCCATTTTTACTGTCATTTGAGCCTTGCCCTGAGATTGGAGGAGAGTTTCATTAGAGAGAGTCCAATGTTTTTGGTAGTAAGCAACATTTAGGTCCTATTCAACTTCAATTAGCCTGTCTGCGACAGAGCTGCAAAATTCTATAGTTCTCATGTAATGCTGCCTCTCCACCTTTGCATCTTACCGGCTATTCAATATAGTGATTGAGAAAGAATAGTCGCCTCCTTTTCTGCAGTATCTCATAATGTTCGGATCTTTGATATTCAGTGATGGAAGTTGAGTTGTGTCATTGAATCTTATCTTGCGTTTTGCATCTATATTTGATGTCTTTCATCCTTCTCAGCCTGACCCGTGCTACAATACTCTTTAGGTGGTACTTGATAACAACTTGCTGGTTAATTCTTTTGAAAGGGTAATTGAAATCAGGAATCTTTCTTTCAATTGAAGTTCAAAAAGAAAGGTAACTTCGAGTTGAAAGTCCCTTTTCTAGATTAACAGGCAGAAAGTGGACTGAGCTGGGGACTACCAGACGTCTCTGGTTTCTTTATATCCAAGAAACCATGGACACTGTATTTTTGCTTCCATTAATCACCAAACTTTACCCACTTTGCATCAGATTTAACTTGGTATGGTAGATTGGTGAATGGATTGAGTATGCACTTGTTCCCGGATGGCCACAAAGCCTGGATTATCGTTATGGTCCAGTCCACCAAACCCTAGAGGTGGAACGAATTACAAAAACTGGACCCTGCAAAGATCGATCTGTCAAGCGAATCCATCCAGGTCTGAACGAAGAAGAGCTCTGGGTCAATTGTGACTCTTCCTAATAAAGGAAAGAACGATTTAGTCCATTTATTCTCCGGCTCTTCATCGCAAATTGCCCCTTGATGTCCCCCGTGTGCTGACCTTCGCTGGATTCACCGCAGCCGTTTGATCATCAATTATTACCGAAACAAAAAAAGGCATAATCTCAACTGGTCAATACCCCCTAATTCTTCCCTTTAGAATATGAAAATAGTTTGGTTCAATAGGGAAAAACATCTTTAATTCGTGGAAATTTACAAAATAATTTCACATTTTCTGTTTAAATAAAATTTTATATTTAAGTATTACGAGCATAGTTTTTAAAACCGGACCTGGCCGGGAACCAGTGTAGGCATGGGTTCATGGGTCGGACCGGGGGTTCAATGGGTTTGACCGCATGTTTAAAAAATAATATTAATAATATAATATTACTAATAAATTTACATAATATCATAATTTGAATATAGTTGATACCATAAGATTACACTCAAATGTAAATATAAGTTTAGTAAAATAAAATATGTACATTACAATATGTTTTTGTTTTTGTTTTAATTTTAAGTCGGCCGGTTTTCTCATGGGTTCAATTGGGTTCACTGGTCGGACCGGAAACCGACCGGTTCATTCGGATTTTTTCTCTTTTAATATGCAATTGGGTTTTTTTAAAGGAACCGGACCGGGTGAGTGGCCAGTTCCCGGTCGAACCGGCCGGCCCGGTCCGGTTTTTAAAACTATGATTACGAGACATTATTTAATTGGACTATTGGAAAAGTAATCTAAATTAGGGATGCTCATAGTTCAGTTTAATGAATCAAACCGAATCTTTCTGAACTGTTAAAGTGGTTTAATTCAGTTTGAATACTATACATCCAAATCATAATCATTACAAATTCGATCAATTGATTAAATGGTCAATCATTTGGTTAACTAATTCCAAGCATCTTCTCTAAAGATAATAATAATTAATTAATAAATTGAATATACACTAAATTGAAACTAAACAAAAATCACATTGACATATAAGGGAATAAAAATACATAAATAATAATAATATTATTATTATTATTAAAATTATATAAAAAATCAATTAAAAATAATTAAACATGCAGTATTAAAATTAGTAACCTATTTAGAATGAAATTGAGTATGAATTAATGGAAAATATGTTTACACAGATACAAGAACCAATATTAACTATTTTTATTTTTTTACTATATTTCTAATATATATTGTATTTTATTTTAATTTTTTTAAAAAAATATAGTTTAGCGGTTTTACTAATTAATCGAGATTTTAAACCTAGTAACTAATCGCACTATTTTACCTTAAAAAATTCTTAAGATTTAGTTATGTTTAATTCAAATTTTCAATTCTATTTGCACATCCTCAATCTAAGTTGGTTTAGAAAATTCCACCTCTTATTCTTATTTACGTATTATAAATATATAAAATCCATTTAGAAAGGTTTTTTTTCTTAAGGAATTTATCCCCACTTAATCATTGAATTAGTAAGATGATTTTCCAAATATCAAATATATATGTCAAATAATATACTAACTTATATATATAAGAGACATATTTTGTTTGACAGGGTAAGAAAAATTAGCCTTTCGGAGATCTCAAAGGCCTGGCCTCACCCCTCGGAGTCTCCGAAGCTACTACTTTCCCTTCCCCCACCATTAACCGCTCATCCTCCCCTTCTTTATAAGCACGTAAGGGGCGCCATAACTGAGCTGACCGAAAAGTTTCCCTGAAATGGCCACCCTTTCTTCACCAACCTGCCGCTCTTGCGTCACTCAACTGCCGTCCTCCTCATCGTTGGCTGAGACGATTTGCGGGCACAATCAGCGGATAAGGCTATCCTCGAATCGACAGAGGCTTCTCCCTGCTAAGGTTTCCTGTCAATTGAACCGGAGGAGCTCCCATCGCAATGCCCTTCGCATGCGAGACGGTTTGCATGCTTCCCCCCCCGCAATTCACATCGCTTGCTTTTAGTCTTTCCATTCAATTTAACGGTTTGTCTTTTTGGTGCTAATTTATGTAACTTGCATGCTCGATCGACCGTTGAATTCGGTTCCCGTCTTACCAAGTCGTCCATTTATGGTTGATTGCCAATCCACAAATTCTTGTCATTTTGGTCAAGTAACGAGGGCAAGAAACTGACTATCAAGAAACACCCCCAAAGATTGAATTTATGGATGATTTTCATATCCATTCTACGTGCTGGCGGTGAATTTAGCATGGCATCTCAAGAAGATTGATATGATTCTGATTATACTAGGAATACTCTCCTTCTCACTGTCCTCTATTTTCCGAATTTAGGTGCTGTAGCTCCTGCAATGACCGCAATTGAGAGTGAATCCCCTTTTAAGAAACCAAAAGAGGACTTACCGCAAATTCCCCTGCTCGAAGAAACAAAAGAAGCTGCTGGATTTGATGTGAATCCAAATGAGTCCACTGTCACGATAACCGTTGTGGGGGCCTCCGGAGACCTCGCCAAGAAAAAGATATTTCCTGCCCTTTTCGCACTGTTCTATGAAGATTGTCTTCCTGAGGTTCCAACCTATCTGAGTTTATTCATCTCAAGAAGGGCTCTTTCTTATTGTTTCATGGAGTTTTATTGTTGTTGCAGCATTTCACTATTTTTGGTTATGCTCGTACCAAGATGACCGATGCTGAACTTCGGAGCATGATTAGCAAAACCTTGACTTGCCGCATTGACAAGAGGTAGATTTGCATGATGATTATTGGTAGTTCACTTGCTTGCAGTTCTGTCAAAATTCTATCCTCAAATCTGTAAATTTGCCCTTTGTGGGATGTAGGGAGAATTGTGATAAGAAGATGGATCAGTTCCTTGACAGATGCTTCTATCACTCTGGGCAATATGATTCACATGAGAACTTTGCAGAGCTCGATAGAAAGATGAAAGGACATGAGGTAGGTTGAACAACTAAACTCTGTGTCATTATGATTTCTCGGTTTTAATTGTCTTGTTTTTTGTATGACGTGACCTTTTTTTATGGATTGTATTTTAGGCCGGGAGGGTTTCTAATCGTCTCTTCTATCTCTCAATCCCTCCAAGCATCTTCATTGAAGCTGTAAGATGTGCAAGCCTGTCAGCTTCCTCCATTAATGGTTGGACGCGAGTCATTGTGGAGAAGCCTTTTGGTCGGGATTCAGAGTCCTCAGCTGCTTTAACAACAGCTCTCAAGCAGTACTTACAGGAAGATCAGATTTTCAGGTTTGTTGCTGCTCCAACATTTTTTAGGAAAAGTGAATCTTGATCATCAGCTGACCAGATGCCCCCTGATGTAGGATTGATCACTATTTGGGAAAGGAGCTTGTTGAGAACTTATCGGTACTGCGCTTCTCAAATCTCATTTTCGAACCACTATGGTCGAGGCAATATATAAGAAATGTACAGCTGATATTTTCGGAAGATTTTGGCACTGAAGGACGTGGAGGGTAATTTCCGTTGCCCCCCTTCTGAATAGGACTCTAAATTTCGAAGTTACAACCTATAGCAAAGCTTATAGTTTTCATTTTCTGACACTGTTTTCTTTTGAAGGTACTTTGACAGCTATGGAATTATAAGAGATATAATGCAGAACCATCTTCTTCAAATATTAGCACTTTTCGCCATGGAAACACCCGTCAGTTTGGATGCAGAGGATATTAGAAATGAAAAGGTTCATTCTGGAGCCCTTCATAAACTGTGTTTGTGACTCTAGGTTTCAGAGAACTGGTATTTTCCGGTTTTAGTATTTTTCACTTCCCAACGAACAGATATTATGGCTAATCGAAAAGAAAAAAATACAGAGAGAATATGGGAAAAAAATGTCTTGGGTGGACAATTACGGTGGTGAATATGAATAACGACTTCTAAGGTCCATTCCTAAGGTTTTTTCCCCTTATTTTTGAATTAAAAGAAGAGAAAAATGAAAAGTAGATTTTTACTCGCGTCCTATACCAAACAGCGCAGCCTTTTTCCTGCTCCTTTTGCTTGGTTTTCTAATCTGCCTCATTTGGTACGTATCAGGTCAAAGTTTTAAGGTCAATGAGGCCTTTAAATCTCGAAGATGTAGTCATTGGTCAGTACAAGAGCCATACGAAAGGAGGGGTGACTTATCCAGGCTATACTGATGACAAGACCGTTCCCAAAGACAGCTTAACCCCAACGTTTGCAGCAGCAGCTCTTTTTATTAATAATGCGAGATGGGATGGTGTTCCTTTTCTGATGAAAGCAGGAAAGGCATTGCACAATAAGATGTAAGTTGAATGCGATATGCATCTATGAGATTTCACTGCCCTTCGGCTTCTTGTGTACATGGATTCACGGATTTCACAAAGGTTGCAGTTTCAAGAACTGAACCAGACGTCGAGCTCATGCAGTTGAAACCCTGCTACTTTGCTGACCCTTCCAGAGTTCGAAGAACACTAGCAAGGTGGACTTTTTTAGCACTCATTTTATGTTTTCCCTTCTGCAGGGCGGAGATAAGAGTTCAGTTCAGGCATGTCCCAGGTAATTTGTATAATCGGAACTTTGGGACTGATCTTGATCGGGCAACAAATGAGCTAGTCATTAGAGTGCAGCCTGATGAAGCAATTTACTTGAAGATTAATAACAAAGTTCCTGGGTTGGGAATGAGGTTGGATCGAAGTAACTTGAACCTTCACTATGCAGCTAGGTAACCATTTTTGTTGTCGTTCTTTACGAGCTATCAAATTTATAGAATTTTATCATCGAAGAAGACTGACTTGATTTTGTGTGCTTCTCTCCAGATACTCGAAGGAAATCCCGGATGCTTATGAGAGGCTTTTGCTGGACGCCATTGAAGGGGAGAGGAGGCTCTTCATCCGGAGCGACGAACTTGATGCTGCCTGGTCTCTCTTCACACCCGTGCTGAATCAGCTGGAAGAGAAGAAGATCATTCCCGAAAACTACCCTTATGGGAGCCGAGGCCCGGTGGGCGCCCACTACCTTGCCGCAAGATACAATGTCCGGTGGGGTGATGTCGGGCCCGAGCAATGATATGTCAGGGACTGATCAGTGTAGCTAGGAGAGTGTTCATCATTGATGAGTCCACATTTGTTCATACTTGCCGGGTGGCTAAGCTAAAAATATGTGCAAAGTTATGCTCTAGCTGTTTCGAGCATGTCCCGAAGAAATTCGGTGCTTTTTCACATTCTCGCGGTTCATTGTATTTTCATGAATTTTTTTGTGGGGAGTGAATGGGAGTAAGAGACCCTTTTCATTTGATAATCGGAGCGGTGTTTGATATCCGGAAATTGTTGCAGCCAATAATTGTCGTGTCTTGCACCGTCGCTGGCAAATTGTCAATCTCTTACGGTAATGTCCTGAGTTCAAATTGTGATGAGTAGTAGGATTCTTTATTCTATCCCTCCTACGTTAATGAGCTCCTCTGAGGCTGAAGAAAGAAACGTGTACATATTATGCACACGAACAAATGCGTATACGTATGATGTTTGCCTTCTTTTTTTTTTTCTTCTTCCTGCTGGAGCTGTCTTCCTCCTCCTCCTCTGTGCAACTTGACGACAGACACTGTGAAAGGTCGTGAGAAAGACTGCTGCTTACCTCTCTGATCGTCATCGCCATCGCCATCGCCATCGCCATCTATCTCTTGCTTCTTCTTCTTCCTCCCTGGATATTGGTCCCTTCCCCTCCATCTCCTTCCTTCGATGGGACCCAATGGCTCGCAACATGCAAAACGTGGAATTCATTCCGCGGACAACAACAGCAACGGCGAGAAGAGCAAGCCGTCTGAGATCGAATCGAAGGCTCTCAAATTCTCATCTCTGCAAGCAAGCAAGAACCTTGGCAGCGGCAATCAGAACAGCGCAGCCAGGAAGGAGCCGTCGCCGGCGGTGGCGCCTAGCAGGAGTTCCAGCACAAGACCGGCACCTGAAGGCCGATGGCCGGGAGAGGAGAATTGAGGATGCTGGATTCCGCTGATATGAGCGACCGACCAGGTAGAATGCAAATCCAATCCCGCTGTTCATTCCGAAGAAATCTTCTCCAAGTCAGCGGGGCCGTAGTGCAGTTGATTATCACACACTGTAGGTCTCTGGTCTTGAGCCTGGGAGGTCATGAATTCGACATTCTTCATCGGTGCGCGACTCCCCATACCCTGTGAAGAAAGCTACTTTATTCAACTCCTCCCCGAAAAAAGTTCGGGTCAAATTACGAAATCTTCAGTCGACACTCGGCCAAAGTTGACACATAACCCACATTTGAGAACTGCGCGAGGAGAAGAACGAAGACTCGAACTCTTCGTACAAAAGAGAAGAGCCGGCGTAAGGTGAGAAAACAGATGCGGCTCCCTAATTTCTGTACACACTTGATGTACAAAAGCTATACAATCCTGACACTACTCACTCATCCATACCGTGAATCTCGCCCATCATGATGCGGTTGCTCGTGACTTTGAACCCAAGCAAGGCTGGGTTGATCTGCCTCCCTTTCTTTCCCTTCTTCTTCCCGCCACGTCCTATCTGGTTCCCATCCGAGGGCTCGGTTTTTCCTCCGGCTGAATGGGCGGGGGGGTCCTCTTGGGCAGCCTTCCTCGTGCTCTTCAGCATCTCCATGAAGGATGCCTCTGAAATATCAGCATCATTGCAGGATGCTGTCCGCCTAAACTGCGCATCTTTCTTCCCGGCGGCGGTTGCCTCTTCGGAAGAGAACTGTGATGGGTTCCCTTCTTGAACAGGTCTCGCTCCTGAAATAAGGACAGATGTATGAATAACTCGTCGATAGTAAAAACGTGCAATGAGTTTGTTTTTTTCTCATGGCACACCTTCAGGAATGCTGCTGAAAGAACTCTTCTGCCTCGTTAATGGATCAGGAACCAGCTCAGACAATCCTTCAAGGGACAGGGAAGAGTGCGGAACATACGGAGCTCTGAGCAGTACATTGTCTTGACCTCTTGATAAGCGGAAAGGAACTCTGCCAAGGCAGGACACAGCAAAAAAGATGACAAAAGAAATTTGGATTCACCATGTTCACCAGCATAATGGTGAAGTTAAAATCAATTCAAGATGCTCAAGGTACAAGTGTACAATGTACAAACAAATGAGAGGAAGAAAGCATGACGTATTTCATCCTTTCGACTGTCCAATTGAAAAGGGAATAAAATGAACTACTATATATACTAGTGATGGGAGGATACTCACTGTTTCTTGGCAAACTGCTCAGCAAATGCATTGTGTGATTGGATAGCATCATCATAGAACCCTGCACCCTCACCTAAGAGAAATTTCACAAACGCCAACATAGTCAATCAGCAAATCAAAATAGAGAGACAGCAGATGACAAAGCAAGGCATCTGATGAATTACCAAGAGAACTATGCCTGCCAAAGGCATTAGAGGGCAATTCACCATGTTCAACAGCAGCAGCTAATCCTGTTTGCTTGGCAATGCTCTCATGAATCTCAAACAGCAACTCTTTCCTGTCAGATTTCAATAAATCTCTGCTTAGAGGCAGTTTACTGGTAACACTTGGATTACCATAAATTCCATGAGCAGACTCGTGACCCAATAAGAAATGCTCTCCCTTATTAAAATTCCCCGAGTCTGACCCAAATGACAAATTATGCTTGCTTTCCAAACCACCATTGCGTTCATCACTGTAGTATTGTGGTGGCTCCGATGAACTGGATCCATAAGAGCCCACAGTAAAAGTATTGTTTGAACCTGATTCTCTGTCTTGAATGCGACCATGTATATGATCTGAAGAGCTTAATCCACTATACAACACAGAGGAAGGCCTTCTCTCTGACTCATCACTGACATCTAATCGATGGCCTGACTTCTGATTGAGCAATTCCATCAACAACTGCTTTGACTTAATATCATTTTGTGCATCAGACATCCATGAACATTGACCCTCAGGTGGCATTTTGACCTCCGCTCCCCTTCTCTTCCGCTCAGCATCAACATGCAGCTGCTGAATTTGAGATTCGAGCCAGTCATTTTGTAGAAGGTTGTCATTCTCCGGCCAGTAACCCTCCACAGCATCAGGCCGTGGAACATGAAATTGGCTTGGAAATGAAGGGTGGTGGGGTTTATGAGCATGCAGTTCTAACGGAAATGCACCTGCTTGACCAATAGGTTTCACCCTCAAGCTTGAATCCTCCATATCTAAGCCATGGAGTTGAGCCATCGCATTTGCTATGTCAAGATTTATTCCAGGATTAACTGTAGGAAGTGACATTGACTGCTCAAATGGCAGCTGGTCAGGCTCGTAAATTTCTTGTCTAAGACGCTCCTGTAGGGATTGGTTTCGCTCAAAGTAGCTCATCTGGTTTTCCCAAGACAGACCTGATTGCCTCTGAAAAATGTCTAGAGGGCTAAATCCAGAAGCAAGAGCCTGACGAGCACCATTTGTCCTGAGGAACTGATCAGCTTCCTCACCTGGCCAGAGAGAACCAATATTCCTTTCATCTTGCATATTGTTTTGCCAACCTAAACCTAATGAAGATTGTCTTGCTTGAAGCTGCTCTTTAAGTAATTGATGATCCAAAGATTGTATAGGTCCTAACTTATCATGAGAAAGAAGTAAATCTCTTTGAAGCTCATGTTGAGGTACATGACCAAATTTTGCTTGGATGAGCTGCTCATTGTATGGATCACTATTTCCTGATGGATGGCGAGAATGATGCTGCAATTCTTGCAGAAGTTGTTGCTCTAACAAAATTTGGTCAAGGACACTATTTGCTCGAATAGGATCAACATGCGACTGTCCAAGGGTATGATCATGCATTCGATTTTGAAGCAGTCTCTCAAGAAGAACCTGCTGCAATTGAGACTGCTGCTGCTCCTGCAAAAGCTTGTGCTGTTGGTGAAAGGGCTGCTGCTGTTGGAACTGATGCTGCAGCTTAAGTGCCATGATGTGTTCCAGCTCTGGAACAGGATGATTGGCAAGCTGCTGCTGGAGTGAAAGATTTTCATTCGGCATATGTTCAAGACTTGGATGAACCAATTGCGCATGCAAAGACAACAGATCCCGTTGCTGCTGCAGCTGCCTCGAAAGAAGCTGCTCTGATAAGTCAAAAGGATTAGGTTCTTGCTCCATGCGTGGATAAGGATGAGGAGCCATGGCATCCGAGTATAGGCGGGGTTGGTCATAGAGTGCATTATTCCTAAAAGAATCAGACCATGACTCTGAAATAAGAGCCGGATCAGCAATTCCATCAAATGCAGCTGGCCCAGCACCAACAGGAGGCAATTTGGATGCTGGGATTTGTCTTGAGCTAGCGCCTTCAAGCTCAGACCACAACAAACCAAAAGGATGCTTATCATTATGATTTTGCACAGTGGCTTCTTTCATGCTTTGGAGAGATTGACTCATGGAAATCATAGGTGCTTCACCCCTGACACCAGCAGATCTACCAATAGGATGCCCACTTCTTCCGAGCCATCCTGGGAACAATATTTCTGAAAAAAGGTAGAATAATCCTATCAGACATACAGTTTATTTACCTGTTTTAATATGCAAGAATTTATAACAAAATATAAAAGCTACAGAATTCACAAGGATAACAAACCATCTTGGGCAGGAAAATCATGAAAACTGCCTTCCATATGAGGTGGCTGTTGAGGAACGCTGGGACTGGGGTCAGATACTCTAGATGGAATGTGTTGAGCTGAGAGACTGCTCAGTTCTGATTGCTGCCTCTTCACACCATTCACTATGGATATGTCATCAATTATTGTATTAGGAGCAGAATCATTCTTCACCACTCCTACTGAAGCACTAGGTTCTTCTAATTGATCAGATCCATTCACACCTTTCAGTTGGGGCATTACATGACCAAGTTCTTGAAACGGTGTTCCTTCAGGAGCATTTGCCAGCCGAACAGGTAAATTTGTTCCAAAAAAGCCTTGTTCAAACCATGAAATGATGTCAAGCCCAAGAAAAGGACCCTGAATGTTCCCTTGAGGATCCAGGTAGAACAAACTCAGCTCCTCAGCTAGGATACTACTCTCTAAGTATTTTTCATCTACATTGGCACTCAAAACCTGAGCTGCTGAACTCACAGCCAGTAAAGAACTAGAATCATCAGGAAGCTTGGATTGAATATCCAAGGCAGAAGCTACCATTCTTATGTCATCAATAACAGTTGGCAAAGAAGAGGTAAAGTTAGGACCACCACTCTTTTCAATAAATTGAGTATCACCACTGTTCGAGACCCTAGAGACTGAAAAAATATTCTCAGAGGTATCTTTGTCTTGACCTTTTGATTCCTTCCCTGGAAAACAGAGTTTCGACCTGCTTAGATCTCATTGTAAAATAATGAAACAGCAAGCTCTAAATACATGGATATAAAATACTAGAAACCAAGGAGACCACCACTTACTGTCAGATACATTCATCTGAGAACCACAATTCCAAGAAGAAACATCACCATCAGTTCGATGTGCATCGCTGTTCAAATTTTTTTGGAGCTCTGGCTGAACCAAGGGAAGGATGCCCTGCTTCTCTTCATTAAACTCAACATCACCAAGACCTAAACATGAAGGAAAAAAACTCGCTGAAGAGATCTTAGCACAGCGAGGACATGAAGCTACTGACATAGAACATACCTGATACATTTTCAGTTGATGTACCCTTTGTAAAAGAAGAATTATATACAGCTCCACTGCTTGTGATTTTCCCTCTCCATATTTCACCAAGGATAGCCTATTTTTTTAAAATTTAAACAAAACAGCATGTCATCTAAAATCTACTTAAAGGAGATAATCAACAAGGAACATTCGCTATAGGAATTTTTTAATTACCTCCTCCTCAGCGTATGGGGACACAAAAGCCAGTGGTTCAACATATTCTGCTTGAGTTATTGAGGATACTTCCTCCATATTATCAGGCATCAAAGCAAAAGAATGATTGAGCCTTTTCCTCCTATAAATGTCAAGAAGCTTGGCTCTCAAGTAGCAAAAAGAACCATTTGAGGTGACAAGTTTTCCTGGAATGCTTCCAGCCCTCTCAGCAGCAGCTGCCCCAATTGTGTCAGTAGATCTACCAGTCACATTTGAACGTCCTCTCCCAGCAGTAAATCCCACTGTTGAACTCTCCATACGTCCTCTCTCAGGACCAAATCCAGGTGCAACACGGTAAGGAGTTGAACTGCTGGAGTGAGCCTCCAATTTGTAGCGAGGCCTCCACTTGTCACGTGCCTCTGATCCACGCTCTAAAGCTGCACGATTGCTAGCTAAAACCAAACTGTTTTCACTTTGCTCATCTTCCTTCTTTTCAGCTCGAACTTCTTTCTCTTTTTCATTAGGGCCCCACTTAGACGACCACTTGCTATCTCTTCGTGCTTCAAATCCACTGCTGCGAGTGTTACCACCATGCCACCAATCTGAGGAGGCTAGAGCTCTAGTTTCACTGCTTTCCTTGACTGAAGTGTTGTCAGCATGACGATCTGCTTTCTTGCAATCTCTCCTAGTACCCAGCAATCCAGTTTCTCTTTCCTCTTCACGCCAGCGCCGAGTACTTTCATTATCAGTAGCTGCTTTTCTCCAATCCTTTTTGTCATCAGCTCCATCCAAACGCCAATTCTCCTTCTGGGTTGGATCAGCTGGATTTCCAAGAGATGCCAAAGATGGGCCACGCATTTCCTATGGTAGAGGAGGATAACAAAAGGTGATCAGGAAGATCAAAATTTCCAAAATATCATCTCTCTCACTGTTAGACTGTTGACTTTATTTTTGGCAAGAGACTAAGATAAAAATTGGGAAAAAAAACTTAGTGACTGCAAGAGATGAAAACCTAACGTACTGGCTTCGCCTCGCTAGGTTTTGAATAGAGCCACATAGGAGATAATGGGATACTGCTCTCCAAGGAAAATTGATCTGTGACAAAGACAGAAATCAGTCGAGGACTGTGAATCAATTTGCATATCCAATAATTTGTTGTGCAAATCAATCTTACAATAGAGACCACGTGCTACCTTTTAGATCAAGTGATCCCATATGCATCTTTTCCTCATAATGTCCCCCAGATATATCCACTGGAAACAGTAGCAGAAGTTAGCAAAAGTAGAATTACTTGGTGTAATAATAAGTATCTAACTATTCAAAACCTAAACTAAAATGCAAAGCAACAAATAAACAAGTGCAGCTAATATGCAAAAGGAAGACACTCAATAATCTTTACAGGCACCAAGAAAAATTCCACATTAAATTGCTGCCACAAAGAGAACTCTACTTTAGAACATTTTTCATTGTCTAGGAATTGAATGAAAGAGACACCTAACACACATATACATCTTTGCATCACATGTAGGACTCACTGCCCTGATCTGTAATATCCGCAATAATAAGGTTCATTTATTCCCAATGCTCTATCATACATGATGGACAAGTCAGATAATCCTATCTGAACATATTGGTGGAAGAAGGGAGACTGTTAGATCTCCAATAGGAAAATTTTTCTCAAGCATGACAGTATGCACAATAGAAGGTAATACATGGTGATTTAACATCCAATAGAAAGACTCAACTACAGATATGCCATGACAAGTTTCTGTTCTGGCCTCTAATCTCAGCAGAACTATTGGGGAACATGTAGAAACTAAATGAGTCTAAGGCTGAAGAACGTAGCACAATCCCATCATGCAATGCCTCAAACTAAAGCAAAAGGGACATAAGAAAGAATTTACACCCATCTCAATTGCAAACAAATGTTGCATTTAGAACAAATGGAATAAAATAATCAAAAATTAAAACTTTAGGGAACGAATTCAAATACAGAATTCTGAAATCTATAATCGGAAAGAAACAGAGCAGAATCTGAAGCTTCAGCAACATACACTGAATGAAATTTACATAAGTTTGTCCACCAGCTAAATTTATACCAAAGCACACGAAATGGTGAATAGTAAAGTAACAGCAACGATCGGTCTTATACTAGACGGGGAGCTCGAACCAGAAATGCAACAACAGAAACCTAAAGATTGACGGAAAATCATATATGCAAGCACAAGATATGCATAGGATTAGATTAAAAGAGTTCGCAAGAGTGGCCGATACATCAGATCGCACAACGGCAGCTTCTGCATTACCTCCGAGTCAATCGTGACAGTCAAATAAACTTTCAAGCAAATAAGGAAACATAAACAGATTCGACCACATCAATACACTAGTAGGGAATAGCATTGAGAAAGCTGCACGGAAAGGAAGGTTGGAATACGTTTGGAGCGATCGGGCAGCTGCGAGGAGAGAAGATCATCCGGCAGGTTGACCTTGCCGTCAGCCATTGAACACTTGGGTGGAATTCGCGATGGATAGAGCGGGGCCGCGGAGGGAAAAGGGAGAGTGAGGTGCTCGGCGGAGAGCGCAGAGGTGGAGACAACAGAGGCGACAAGCTTCGGAGTGGAAATGAATCGGAGAACCTAGAGTTCCGGCCGGGCACAGAGAGGCTGGAGGCGGGCAGAGTAGCGCTTTCACTTGCAACGGAGGGGGAGAGAGAGAGAGAGAGAGAGGAGGAGAGGAGAGACGAGAGATAAAGAGGGGTGAGGGTTTGCATCACAGTTTTAAAAATCGGACCGGGTCGTCCGATTAGACCGGGAACGGTCAATCCGGTCCGGTTTCCATAATTAACTCAATTCCACTTTAAATACAGTCTGCTCTTATTGAACTATCAGACCAATAAATCTAGTTGAATCTGTANTTAATTCCACTTTAAAACAGTCAGCTATGATTGAACTAGAAGGTTCTCTATCAGACCAATAAATCTAGTTGAATCTGTAAAAAAATATACTCACTTAAAATTTTAAAAATAAAAACCTATTATATTATACTTATTTAATTTTATTATACTTATATTTATATTTTATTTTGAACTTGAGGTTAATATAATTGCCATATTATAGATTTTTGTTATAAATCATTGTCAAATTATGGTATTCTGTAATTTATTGATAATATCATTCATTAAATATGTGGTTCGACTCATTGAACCCCCGGTCTGACCCATAAATATGTGAATTGACCGGTTTCTAATCCAATCCAATTTTACAAACTATGGTTTGGATGGTCAGATAGATCAGCCAAAATCCGGTTGAACCGGTCCAATGCAAAAAAATTTCGCGTGATGCCTAGCGCACACCAAGAAGAAATCACTGGGCCAGTGTGGCCTGCCAAAAATATGGTTAAAATAATATATTTAAACTACAATTCTCAAAAGAAAGGTATTCCATCTTTCTAATGCATGGTGCCATTTTTTAAATCCGCAGGGAGTGGATGAAGGGATTATTTTTTGCAAAACGCCCAGTCAAGTCAACTAGGGCCATAAATAGCTCCGGCGGGGTCTTGATCAATTTGTCATGCCCGATATCTTTAATCCAATTTTTTTTCGAGGGTGAAAGGTAACATCAAAATAATTTAGGGAAATAAAAAATTACCCATTATCCGCTCGATTCATTTCAGTAGTTTTTTCAGGCCTCGACATTTTTATTAAGCTAAATAATAAATATTCTTAATATTGTATAAAGGATAGAAACTAAAAATTGATGTATTAAAAACATATGATTAAACGTTTTTTTACTAGGAAAATGATAATGAAAAATGTGTTTAAGTACATTAATTTAGGGGATCTAATTCATTTTAAATTTGTAGTGATATATTAAATAAATTATTATATACAAGAATAAATACACAATAAATTTCGAATGGGTCGGGCCCCACTGGTTTTTTGGTTCAGGGCCTGCCTTTTCTCGGACCGGTTTTTTTGGTCAAGAAATATTTGCCCCAGTTACAAATCATATTTTAAGCACATATGAATGGGCCGTTCAACCATCAACCGTTCATCTTTTTGTGTTTTTTTTTTCAAATTATTTACAATGAACATTTTTTTTAATTTTTTAAATTGATCCAACAAAGATTGACGATTGATTTATAGGATTTTGACGTTTAAGACCGATTTTACAACGGTTTTAAGTCAGACCTGGTTCAATAGACCTATTTCTTGAATTTCACCCATAACTGTCTTTCGGCCCAATAAGAATGGTTCGTACTCCGTAAGTACGCTTGTATGGAAATTTTTTGTAACTGGATTGTCAATTGGGATTTTCGATGGGCTTACTTAACCGGCCTAATGGGCCCAAATAAGGGAACCCAGTCCAGCAGAAGCCACCGGGATCCCAGATATGGTCTGATCCTGATCCGATTCATTCGTTACAGACAACCCCCCGTAGACAAAACTTGCGGCAGAGGAATCATCGCCCAACAAATCCCGGGCCCAACAGGCCATCCGGCCCATCCGCAGTTCTATTCAAATCAGGGTCTCGGGTTGGGCCCATTTTCCTGTCGAAATGAGGCCATAAAATAAATGCCCACGTGATTGGCAGCTGTCGTGTGTCAATAATCCATCGGTGCGGGGTTCGCATGATTTCTCAGTGTTCCTCTCTGTACCTCTCGGCGAGGCCGAGGGCTTCTTCGATCAGTACTCGCCGTCGATGCAGTCAAGCGATGTCTCGTCAGTTGCGATGGGTCGGACCATATAGTACAGTACAGATTAACAGAAAGAAAAAAAAAAAAAATTCCAAACTTCCAATAGCTCAACATATTGATCTAACTGTAACATTATGGAAGGAAACCCTAGAACTCGAACAGAAACTCAATCGGATTGGTTAAATACTTAGAATAATCTCAAGTTTGATATTAGAAATTTTAAGAATATTAACTAATTTATTTGATTAACACGGAATTATTCTCTGTTTTCTAATATATATATATATATATATATACAAACTATATATGCAAGAAATTTTTAAAATTTTTAAAATTACATAATTCCTTTTTGGATCAACCTTTAAGAACGGATTGAATTAGTCTGAATGTATTAATTTTGTGGATGGTAATGGATGTGAATTAAAAGTATATAAAAAAAACAAAAAAACAAAACCCAAAATAGGACTACCATCGCTGCATGATCGTGGTGGTGGTGGGGGAGTGGACAAGACAGGAAGCGAAGTTTTACTTTGCTAACTAGAATTGTCAAACCGTACCCACTGACCGGTGGAATTCCGCACTAATGGAGGGAGCGGTTCGTGTAAAATTCATTGTACGTAATTATCTATTTCATAGAATTTTTTTGCCAATTCACTTAAATAATAATAATAATAATTCTCGTGATTATCATGGTACTTTTGTTAACCACTAAATTTCGAACCACTTTCTTTTTCTTTTTCTTTTTCTTTTCCTTTTTTTTTGCACTACATAGTATTTCAAGTCAGTCGAAACATGTTTCGAAACTAATCTGTGGTCCGGTCGACATCTTTAGAAAAAATTTTATCAACTTTTTTAACCTAAAATTCAATTATTAGACCACTTNTAATCCAAATTAATAATTTCAAAGACTTTCACTTCTCCTAAACATATAATAATGCTCATGACAATAATGAGACAAAAATTTCCCCCTTTTTTTTTAATTTTGATGTATTTTACATCATGCATCATACATATACACCAACAATTTTTTTATATTAATGGTGCATGCCACGACACTACCTACTAATATATCGAATAATATATTATATAAACGGACACTTATAAATAATTTATAAATATTGATACCCAAAAATTTTAAATTTTAAATTTAACTTATTTCATATGATATATGAGCATATTAGCATGCCCTAGAAAACATATCGATGAATGGATTTAAAGGAAGTAGGATGTGACATAAAATATTGGTTATAAAATTGATAGCGGGAGATCAAATTATTTGAAAATTCACAAGCAAGTTGCTATTTGTATTTAGATTTAAAAAATGCCTAAAATTACTTAATTAGGATCAAGTTTGCCAACCTTTTACGTAAACTTAACAAATTTTACAGATAATACCGTACACTAACCACGTAAATGAGTTATTTCACATAATATAATAATATAATATGAGAAAATCTCACAAGATCTGGTATAAATGTATCTTTACATGTGTACGCTGNATGAGAAAATCTCACAAGATGTGGTATAAATGTATCTTTACATGTGTACGCTGTCGTGCCACGTTTATGATTGATTCATCGATGTTGCAATTTTAAAAAATCGTGTCGTGGATATGCACAGTAATCCTTTTCATGGCCAAGTGTAGCCAGCGATGGGGTGGCATGTACATGGGGTCCATTCTGCGACAGCTCATCATTTTTCACGACTTTCACCCGTAATCTCTTGATAATATACAATTTTTTTTCATGTCTCTGTCAAATCTTATCAATATATCTAACACGTCTCGTTGATTTCATCCCTGCCAAGATAAGCCCACGATTTAAAGATAAAATCATCAGAATTATGAACTCTTTTCATATAAAATACATTTTAATTTAAGAAATTATTCTGATAAAAGGGTATCAAACTGTCTCGATATTACGGTACTGTGGATCTTTCATGGTGGTACTCCTGAGCACTTGCACACGGGACAAAAATCTTTTTGTGGACCTTTTTCAATTCGGCTGTCACGGCTTTTTGTTGGCAACGTGGCCCAAGCTTGAAAGATCGGCCAAGTCATGGATCTTGAGAATCTAGATCCCACTTGGGCAAAAAGGAAAAAAAAAAGTTCGATAGTGAGATCATCTTTCGAATTGGACAGGGACTGGGTTGGTACGAGTATGACTTTATATTCAGTCGGTCCACCCTTTTCGGATCGGGAGAGCACGAGGCGGTCCCGATCCATTAGAACAACCCCCAGATGAGAACGAAAATGATCGAGAGGGAATGGAATTACAACTAAGTAAGTGCAGTCTTATTATCACACACACTTCATGAGACACCACTCCATCGTACAGATGCTCACCGGCTAATTAAGCAAAATCCACCCATGACTACATAAGATGAGAAAATCATTGGAACGCGTTATCAAACTACTGAAGATCGATTCGTAACTTCTCGTGTACCTCAGACGTATCAGAACTGGTTTATAGCGATCGTTTGGGACGGGCTGAGGAGGCGATAATAACCGCCGCCATGCCCCTTACGGAACCTGCTGCAACCGTGCCTCTTTCCGGCGATCCGGTCGTCGGAGTACTCCATCTCCATCAGCACCCTGTGGAACACCTGCACGTCGCACGGGAGCTCGATGGGGCCTTCGCTGCTGTAGCCGTACACGGCCTCTGCTTCTTCCAACAGCACCCGGAAGAGCGGGTGGTTTGCGTACTCCGTCTTGATGACGAACTTCTGCTTCAGCGGTCCGACGTAGACCGAGAAGCACCCTTCCGGGGCCACGCGACGCTTGTTCCCGTGGCGGCCTCCCTCGTCGGGGGAGCTCCCGTTCCATGAGAGGCTCTTCCTGTACGGGCGGTGGCCGACGCTCTCGCCTCCGCCTCTGCCGCCGCGGCTGAGTGATTTGCATCGCTCCCATGTCTTGACGATGAGGTTTTTCTTGGTCGCCTTTTCCTTATCCATCATTCAAACTCACAGATTTGAACAATATATATATGTGTGTGTATATACGTATGCGTGGATGTGAATATTATGCAAAAAGACAAGCACTCGAATTACTAAACAGATCACTGAGGTTATATTTTCGGCCCGAAAGCCACAATATCCTCCATTGTCTGCAAGGAGAAACGAACTCGCATGAACCTTTTTTTTCTTGAGGGTTTCGAAAAAACAGAGCGGTCGACAATCTTAACTCGAGTCGGTTGGATTAACCTCTATCATAGACCAAATTGAACATGACCTTCGACCTCGGCCTCATTGTGTTACTCATGATCTAAGCTTATTCCCAGCAACCAGATCAACCAAAGAAATCGAGAAGAGAGCCCATGGATGGAGAGGAAGAAGGCGATCGAGATACTCTATGACTGATGGAATCGAGAGGGGAGATTGAAGGGAGGGATGATCTCGAAGAGAAGAGCACCGAGAAGGAAGGGGAGAGTATAAGATAATTAAAGAGTGGGGAGGGGGGAGGTTGAAGAAGATGAATAGAGACCTGACGAGGTGTAAACTCGCTTTAATTGCGTGCGTGCGCGCGTGTGTGTTTTGGACAATTTATTAAATATCTTTTCAAGCTATTTCACAACATACCATAACGTGTGCATATACATATAAATACATATACACATACATACATAGACATGGAACTATAAAGGTGTTCTTTTGAAGTGTGACATTCCATGTCCTTAATTACTAATTTAGGCCCGGCTCAATTATAATATTTTTTCCGTTTATAATATTTAAAATCAAACTCTTATTTAAAAATACATATAATTATGTCCGCTAATTACACATACATTTATTTTAATATGGAGAATAATCAATTAAATTAATATTAAAAAAAGTTAACCAATTTTTTAACGCTACGATATATAAATAAAATATTAAAAGCATGCAATATCCTTTTGTGAGCTGTCTTCGGTATCTTCCAACAGGGACGTTATTTGAGCCGTTTCTATGCACCGGGAAGACTTTAGCTGATAGTGGAGTCATCCCACGACCACCATAACAATTGAAGTGGTTCGACGAATTTTTAAAAAAATAAAATTCTTAAAATCGTGAATTATAAATGGGAAAATTAAGCTTGCTGGTGGGTTAATTGGTGACCACGGAAGATATTTTTCCTTACTTTTTATCCGATTTATTTATGCTAGGGATGATTTAAAATATATTTTTTATATTTAATATATATTTTTTATATTCTTTGTAATTGAAACTCCGAATCTGAGGTTAGATCATGTGGGGATCTCGAGGGAATAAAGGATAAAGTTGACACTATAATTGGTCAATTATGGTGAGACTTTCTGAGAAAAAAATGGTAAATTTGCTTTTTTTTCCTTTTTTTCTACATGGACCAATTATCAGTCTCGTATTTCCTTCTACCAATTTATTATGTTATCTAAGAATGTTATCTAAGAAAGAAAGAATGTCAAATTTTGTTGACATAAGATTTAATGCTTATGTTTTTTCTTAAATATTTAAATATTATAAGAATTTTATCATTTTCATTCGGTAATTCTCTAAGCACGTTGATTAGACCGATTGCACCCACCCAACTTATCCCAATTCGGATTCTCTCGGTTCATCGATCGTGTTAGTGTTTCGCCAATGCATGCCTGCGTGCTTCATATACCCAGTTCTTAATTCTAGCACAAGGCCGACAGCATTAGGATCAATGGTCAAACAATCTCCACTAGCCAGTGTCGTCGCGTGGTGCAATGTTTTCCTGTCCACGGTCGACGAACTTTCTGCGCCCCTGGTGCAGCATTATTGTCCTGAAAAAGAAGTTAGAGACAAGGCAGGCGGCTGTCCTTCTTGGCACATGGGTCGAATGTTCTAGATTTAGACTGTATTATCGGTTTAATACAATAATATTATTTTTAAGTAAAAATTAGAAATCATCGAATTGATTTCTTCATAATAGAAGGACTCTCCGCACTCTTTAATATTCCCTTCAATTTCCATGCCTTATTTGATATCATAAGATAAAGTCAGTGGTCGAGTAAAGCAATGACGAAACTTCTGTGTGTTTTTTCTCCCACAAATGGAAGAATGACGCGGCCGTGAGCAGACTGTCAAAAGAAGGGGCCCAGCATGAAAGGCCCGACCGAGGCATCAAGCCGTGAACCGTACCGATCAGAAAATGCAAGAATCATATTTGTAATTAAAAAAAAAAAGAGAGAGAGAAAAGTGTGAGAAATAAAAAAGAAATCAATAGTGTGCAATAATAATATTTTAATAATTATTTTCTGATTAATTATATCATATAAAAATTATTTTATTTGATTAGGCTTTAATTGAGTGATCTAAGCAATAGTACTCTTTAAAATTATTTTCTCGAGATTAAATTATTCCATAAAATAACATGTTTTTTTGTGTTTTTTCTTCCCTACAGGATGTCATAATCATTTTTTCGAATAGTAAAAATGCACTACGCTTTAAATTATTTTTATTTATTTATGCTATTTTTATTATTTAAGCTCATCATTTTTAACTTTTCTTAAATGTTATTCCATAGATATTCATCACGCACAGTCTACATCACANATAATAAATTTTTATTTTTTTTAATTTTAAGTTGATCGATTTTTTTATAAGTTCAATTAGGTTTATCGGTCGGACCGGGAACCGGTTTATTCAATTGAAGTTTTTCTTTTTGAATGTACAATTAGATTTTTTTGTAGAAATCAGACCGAATGAGTAATCAGTTCTTGTTTGAATTAGATAAACTAGCCGGTCCAGTCTGATTTTTAAAATTATGATGTATATATACACATTTCCCATGGACCCACATTGATCCTTGACGTCACAGATATTTTCAGCTCACTCCAATTCGCCAAAAAGAAAAAAAAAAAGAAAGAAAAAATCCGAAGAGAAAGAATTGAGCTCTACGTCACGTACCACGGATAAAACTAGCCATCACAATTGGCTCCATGCTTGAAAAATTCTGAATTAAATGTAAAACCAATACAGACAAAACACACAAAAAAGAAGAAGAAGAAGAAAAAAGGACAGAAGCTCGCACTGTTGTCATCTCTCGACGAGACCGAATAAGCCACAGCAGAAGTGCAGTGCACTGAGATCCTTCGACCATTAAAGCACTGTGTATTGATTGATTTAATTGATTGAATTATTATTCAAGCAAGTGATGATTATCATTGATAATGGGATTAATTAATTTCCAACCGGAAGTGACGGCCAACGAGAGACGTGGACCCTCTCCATTATCTATCGTCCTGTCCATTTTACGGGCAGTCGCGGGCCCCGCGCACCCCCCCCCCCCNTCCCGAAAGAAACTTAAGACGAAGGTCGTGGGAAGGGAGGATAAGCGGCAACGGTGGGTGGCCGGGGGTGGCGGTAGTTGAAATCAGGGTTGTGGAAGAAGACCAATAACATGTTTTGAAATTCTGATAATCAAGAGGGGTAAATATGTAGTTACATTGTTTTGTCTTTAAAAAAAAAAGAAATCATATTTTAGTGCCAGGTGAGACGTACTAACGATCACGCAGGCGAAATACTGACCGCGTCATATCCACGTAAGCAAGCACGTGACGGAAATTGATCGATGGGACTTGCACGTGTTAGAGCCGAATTGAGATAAATACAATCCAACCGAACTAACAAAAACAAAAGAATACACGTACGACCGACGCGATAACGTTTCCGATACATGTGATATCGATTGGATACCTTAATCAACTCAAAAATTCAGGTAGAGGTTAACTAACCTATCTCACATATAATTTTACACATCTTGATTTTTATTTTGATTTTTACGCAACCTGAACAAGCTATTAGAGCCTGTGAATTAGAAACAGTTAATTAATAATGAAACAAGAATATTCTTTGGCGAAACAATAATTTTGATTTTTTTATTTAATAATTAAAATATTATAATGGACGATTAATTTCATCGTCTTTTCGTAACCAACTCAAATTGAGGGGCTTGACTAAGGACACTCGACTCAGGCGAAAATTTCTCGGTCATGTGAGTCTGATGCCTGACTTTCACCGTTGGCGCACGTCACATTTCAGATCTGTGAGAACTGCTGTTCGTGCAGCCAGCCACTAGTCGCCAGTGGCGGTGGCAGTGGCACTGAGGGGCCTCGAGTTAATTATTTCGCTCGAAGAAGATCTCAAAAACTGTAACGTCCACACAAGATAAATACAAGTTTTGTTATTCACGTTTGGATAATTGAATTCCCATTTCTCTCATACGCACTTGCACAGCTACAGATACATATATATATATATATATTGTATTTGTAGATCTATAGATTAATGCTAAATATTTTTTCCCTTGTAAGAATAGTTCAGTATCCATAATAAACCCATATAAGGTTTACTATTTTAAATTGGAGTATGTTCATCTCATTTAAAGTAATGGGTAAAATTCCTTTGATGTATGTAGATGTCCTCCCTTCATAATGTTGGAATTGAGTCTTATTTAAAGGGAATAGATGTCGAATTATTTAAAAGTAACTTATATTATTAGTTAATTATGAATGTAAATTTTAATTAGCGATTTATATATTATGTATATTGTTATTATTATTATTATTAATCTCCTAAAAAAAACAAACTACTATCATTTCAGGTATCGTGTAACTCGTTCGAGCTATATGAAAAATCATCATC
>CXYZ01016317.1:224628-235448 GCA_900006705.1 Sonneratia caseolaris | reverse complement strand
TAATTATGAATGTAAATTTTAATTAGCGATTTATATATTATGTATATTGTTATTATTATTATTATTAATCTCCTAAAAAAAACAAACTACTATCATTTCAGGTATCGTGTAACTCGTTCGAGCTATATGAAAAATCATCATCTTATAAATAAATTAAAATTTTAAAAATTAAAAATAGTTAACGCAACGTCACGTAGGACCGGCCAGGTTTTCCAAAACACACGCTATAGATTCATGTTTTTTTTATCACATAATATCTCTAAATAAAAAAATATATTCTTCGAAATTAGTTTATGTTCGGGTCGAGATATCTAGAAAATTTTATATTGACTCTCTTAACTTGATATTCAATCATTGAACTACTTATTTATGGATCTAATGAAAGAATTACTAATTCAAATTCAAGTTGAGTAATCGTAATTTTTTTTCTACATGTTATAAGTCAAACAATCTCTCCTAGGCTTTGTTTATAAAAAACATAATTAAGGCCAATTGCATTGAGAATTACGATCGACCGCTTACGTCCCCACATCCCGTGTATGTGTGTATATATTTGTGTGTACTTCGTCTACAAGATTACATCTGATTTTTTTTAATAAAAAATTTTTGAATTATGGATGCGTATATGCAGTTTTTAATTGTAGCAGCACACAGATTTCCACAACTTGGTCTGGCGAAACAGCCGTAGATGATCAGCAGAATACGACCCTTGCAATACACGAATTGCTGCTTGTCTGTAAGCAATTGGAACAATGGGGCATTGGAAACAGTTAATGAGGTCAGTGAACTCATCTGCAATGGGCATTGGAATAATGAACTGAACTGCTGGAGGACATGAACAGAATGGCTTTAAGGGAGACTCTCTAAGAGCAAGATAAGCGTACGTGGATTAGTAACAAATCTGGTGAGCATTCAGTCGAGAGTTTTTCTGTGTCAAGACAGTGGGGGTGCGTGTCCATGTCTTCATAGATGCAGCAGCCTGGACAGCAAACGGATCTGCAACTGCTGGTGAGGCTGTAAGAGAAGGATGCATCATTCGCAAATGGCATCAGAAATGCCACTCTCTTTCTCCAGCTCTGTGGGAAACCAATGCACTAGTCAATTGCTGCACAGGTTGCCTTAGAGCATAGATAGCTCTCTCTGTCAACTGTTGTTTTTCGGATGCTAGTGAGGTGGTGAACGCTGTGAATAGATCTGGTTGGCCTTCTTGGGGACTGTTATAATCTTTTGATGTCATTTTGGAAGTCTGTCGGTGATTTTGATACCTGTGGATGCTTTTGGATCCCCGGGTAGTGTAATTCTGTAGCTCGCAGCTTATGCCAAGTAGGGAAAATACGACCTTGCAATACGCAATCTCGCATAATCATTTGACCTTAAATAAGGCCGGGAGAGCTTCTCACCCTTTGGATCCATCCTACGACTGTATGTGTATGCTCTGACCTCTTCTCCATCCTCAATTGCAACATAATTAATATCTGCAAAATATTGAAGAGGATGCCCTTGTTCATCGATCACAGGATGCAGTGAGAACCATCGATAAGCCGCTCGACAAGGCGAGGCTATGTGCTGAACCTAAGTTGAAGGAACATATTTAGATGAGAACAGAATGCGCACGCTGTCTTTAGTGTATAAGCTGCTTTACTTTACGATGACCAATCTGTCAACACAATGTATTAACAACGAAGAGATGATAAAGGATGAAGAAAACCCCGGGAATTATTGCAGCACTCATTCTCATAGCCCGCCTGAATCATTGCACTAACGATCTTGTTTATCTTTACGACTGCCTCAGGAGGTAAAGTTGGGGAATGTCTCTTCCTCTGGGGCCCTGCCAAGCTCGGGCTCCGGTTTGTGTTCTGTCAACTCGCAGTTATTAGAGTGTTTATTGTCGGGTGAGTTCCTTCACAGCGCATTACGAGTGCTCCCAGTTAATGTTATCATCGGACCGATGGTGATGATCTAATTTGCTGCCTCCACCACCCTTTGAGTTCAAGTTCATCCTCGAGATGTAGCACGGCACCAGTTCGATGTAAAGAACTCGATTCGGTGCAGCAGCTCCCCGAGCTTTTCGCGCTAGTTTGAGAGGCAATCAATTGCATCAGAGAAGGGCCAACAATCCTCATTGTCATCGCAGCTGAACTGGCAGGATTTCCCATCTTTAAGGTAGCTGCGTTGTCGGATTATGGACTGAACCATCTCCGCCAAGACTTTGGCAAAATCCAGGATCTCAAACCGATGATTATCCTCTTCTGATAACTATTCCAGGAAGCTGTCCATCTGTTCCAGGACTCAGAGAGAGGCTCGGGCCGGGCTGGGGAGTTCGCTCTCCATCACCATTCAATCCCTTTAGTACATCCCCAACAAATCCAAATCCCTCTGATATGGTATTTAAACTTGTGGAGCCGGGGCTCATGCATTCGTCCCTCCAGATCCCGGTCTGCACGAAGCTGGCAGGCTCTCGGGTGGTGGAGGATTCTGGTGAGCCATCTCGTGACAAATCAATCGTGAGTTTCTCGGATGAATTTTTCAGTGGAAGAGATCAACAGAGACGGCAGATCAAGGTGGTGATTTGGTTATTATTTTTCTTCTTCTTTTGTGTCGTCAAATGTTCTTTNGGTGGTGATTTGGTTATTATTTTTCTTCTTCTTCTTCTTTTGTGTCGTCGAATGTTCTTCAGTTTCCTGTGCCCCTGCAACCAGTTTGCCATTTTGGCGGGATATGCTCTTTGAAATGCAGGGACAAGGGAGGCCTGTGGGATTGACCGTTGACCCTTTAGTGACCTCGGCCCTGCCAGCATAACAATTACAGTAGTGGGCTTGCCCTTCTCGACCGATGAAGATGACGTTCGAGCCCATTGTTCGTACGGAANCAATTACAGTAGTGGGCTTGCCCTTCTCGACCGGTGAAGATGACGTTTGAGCCCATTGTTCGTACGGATTCCGTATTCTTTCCTACATTTTACCAGAGCCCATACTCACTTTCAATGGGCAGTGAGTGCATCGACCATCTAATTAATCTAACTCCAGCTAATTTGATTCTTTCAGGCTCTAGTGCGATGGGTGCTCGACATCAGGATATGAATTTGCATACGTGGATAACGTTGAGCTGACTTGGAAGCTTCCAACGAGTGTAGGAAGGAAACCCACAGGAAGATGACCAATCTCACATAGCCCATACGACAACGCTGTTCCGCTGCTACATTAAAAAGTAAGCTGTTTGTTGTGTGTTGGGCTAGCTTCTCTTTTTGAGTGTGGAAAGCAATTTGAACTCCAATTGGTCGCTGGAGCTAACCGCTTACAACTGCCTATGCAGACAACCAGTACGATCGCCCGTAGAATCAAGAAATAAGATTCCGCACAATGACGTCGCTCTCAACTGAAGACCGAAAGACAAAAAAAAAAAAAGAAGGAAAGCTTGATCGATAATCTCCCGACCGAAGTCAAGCACAAACAGGTCTGTAAGTGTAGAGGGGCAGTTTGACGTGTGGAAGCTTCATCGAGACCGGTGATCACATTGAATCGAGTTAGGTTTTCTTACAAAGGCTCGTTCAAGATCGAGTCATTGGCATCCCGAATTGTAGATCATGGACAGTAAGATCATATCATTTTTTCCGTGATCTCTCTATAGACCATTGGCTACTGCTCTGTACCGTCTTCCCTTAAAGGGTTCAGGGCAGATGGGACTTTCCGCACGTCGCCCCTCAGAACCATACTATCAAGTAAGCTCCTACGATTTCCGAGTCCATCAATTGAGTAGAATCGATCAGGCCCAGCGAATTACATCCGAAATCGGGCCAAGCCGACTCTCAAGGCAAGCTTTGCCGGAATCGTGCTCTAGCTCTCTCATGTGCCTAACTTTTGATGATCCATCCGGGAAGATGATTTTCGGGTAACTAGCGTGATTCCCGTTTGGACAGATTAGCCTACGATTATCCGATCTTGGAGCGTGTCAAAGGGGAAATCTCCAGAAATTCGATTTCGGAGGCTCATAATGTTGAATTTGAACTGAAAGGGTTGACAAAAATTTACCTTGAAGTTCAAGGAACCGAGAATCAATCAGCTCCTCATAATGTCATCTGTTGAAATATATAACCTTCCCTGACAGTTACTGACACCATCGATTCAATTGTCAAGGTCAACCCTGAACTCGATGGAGATCCTTGAATTCCTCCATACCATGAGAACCCTCGTGCCTTACAGAAAGTCTCCCCCCACACCCAGATCACATCCTCCATTTTTTTTTTTCCAGTTATAAGAAACATTACCCGATTGGTTAAGGACAGAAAGAACAAAAGAATAAATGAATGTGATTTCACCGAATGAAATCGGGATTCAAATCCACCAATTTCGCATTAATTAGGGCTGATACTGCATCAAACCGCCGTCTTCTCGGTTTGTTCAATTCTAGTTGCTTGTGGGACTTCCTATGATCAACACATATGAATAAAAGTGCATATAAAAATGAGGAATGTACATTACTTACACGAAAATATTTCTACATGGGATATAATTTTGCGTTTATGTGCATGCGCATGTTGCTGCAAGACATCACGCATCCACTCCATCACACAATAGCTTGCCCTTTTCTAGTATATACAATGCTCAATAATTGAATTTTTTAATATTAAACCAAGTGCACAAGAAAATTGTTGAATTTACACGTGGATTAAAAACTTTATCAGATAAATGAATGTTCATTTCATTAGTTTGGTGAAATTCTCGTGTGCTCTCAGAACCAAAATCATAAAATTATGGGTGACTGATAAATTGATTTGCTGCTCAGTCAAATATAAAATAAATCTTCAGATGCACACAAACAATATTATAATCAATTAGTGTGGTGAAATCAGCGAGCTCTCGAGTTAGGTGGCTGCTTAAGCTAATGAAGGGACCCAAATTTTGGCATAGACACTCTCTGATATTTATAGATTCAGCCGAGTGACTAATTCGAATTTCGAGTACATTAGGGTTGCTGCAGGGTAAAATCCCCTCAAAATTACGGAATTATTTTTTTCCGATTTACAAAATCCGAATCGTGAACTCAATTTTAATGGGAAAAGCATCGAACCATTATCAACGATTCACTATTGAGATTGCATTTCAATTTCAACGGGGCCTGCGTGTAAGAAACCAATTATGCTTCGTCAAGGTTTAAAATTTTCTTGATCTAACTTGAGCTCAAGGGGGTTTTCTCTTTCTTCCAAGCTTTAACCTTTCATCATCACTTTCTAAGAACACCAACGCATCACACTTAATTGAGCATTGTATATTACCATTTGCACATCGGCTGCAGCGTGAAAACTCGACCGATGGGGACGAGGTGAGACACGTTATGTATCATCCGATAAGGGAATCTAGCTAGATTTAGACGAAATCCACTCTCACCAAGGTAGGTTTCTCTTGTGTCGTGCTCGCAGCGTACGACGGAAAAAGCAGCAACTATCATCGGATTAGATTTATGCTATCGAGCCGACGCTCACCTAAACGGCATATACAGATATATAGATGTGTGTGTGTTTGGGTCGAGCACGGGATATTGCAAAGCACATGTAATGTGACAAAGAAATAACGTCATGTTCATGTGTGTGTACATGGAAGTCTTAATATCACTGTGCCAATGGAATAGAGATGCTTCTAAGGTGGGCAACCCCAAAAGGATAAGCCGATTTGGAAAAACACCCAAAGGTCGCATTCAAGAAATAAAGGAAGTAAGGGAAGAAGGGTAACCCGGCGTAAATCAATTATTCGATACGATCCGGTATCGTTTCGGATGAAAATTCTATATCCGACCTTACCGAACAGTGAAAAGTTAGCAGCTGCAGCATACTCGAGTCGAACTTAACTTTGTCGGAGTCATTGGAGTTCTGGATACCGAGCAGGGTAGAGTAGATCGAGAAAATATGATAAAAGAGAGGAAGTTGGGGAGAGGGGCACCCAATTCCAAAAGGAAATAAGTGAGTAGAAAATGTGAAACACAAAGACAATTTCCACTAGACAACATATTTTACTTGAAACACAATAATTGTCGACTTTGACGTCTCTCCCTCCCTCCCTCCCTCCCTGCCTCCATTTCTCCCCTAAAGAAACTCCATTTGATTATTCATCCCTTCCAATTCTCTCAATCCATCACCCACACGCAAACTCACCTCCTATTAGTTCTTGACTAACCCCAACATATGTCATCATGTTGCAGAGATTCAAAAGGGGCGGAGAGGATGGGAAATCATAGCCGCAATCCATCCCATCCCCTCCTTCCCGGGTCTCGCTCCCAATTGAATTGATCCTTCCCACCTCATAATAATACAACACAGAGATAGCGAAAATCTATGATCGGATTGTCACAAACGGTGGAAATTATGATACGATCCACGGGTATTTGTTCCATGCACTCCTCCGTGCAGTTGAAGCTGCACGAGATTGTACTACTCTTTTTCGGGACATATACACGATGTGATCTGTTTGGGGTTAAGGATACGGCGTGATATTTGAAATTAACCTTAACTCATCGGCGCGTACAGAGATCAATGAATAAATCGTGACAATTTGACAAGATAATTTCACCATCAAGCCCATGAGACACGTTATTTCAAACATTCAATCTTTGCTGGCGTTCTTATATATCTATGGCCGGACACCATAGGATTCTTGCCATAAAAATATGGTAAAATGAATGGACTCCCAATTGAAGTTAGTATGGCGGGATAGTACAGTACCTTAACGTCCACTGCCGTTAATCGAACGCGCAGTCATTTTTGTAATTTTAAAAAAAAAATTATTTTATTATGCTTACGGTAATAGCCATTATATTATATTACAGTAGAAGACAGCACCCGGCAGGGGCATTTTCGTACTTAGACTCCATTCTTACTGGGCGAGGTGATGTCCAGCTGTCTTGCATGACATAGGCTGACTTCATCCTTACGAGGATGGCCCCACTACTGCCCGTGAATGCTATTTAGCTTGGCAATTGACCAAAATACCCATTTGATCGCATTGCGGAAAAGGTCCGCATTACCCCCGTAATGAAGAAACCCCCCGCCTTGGGATGTGCCCAAAAGGCCATGGTTTGGTACTATTTTTTGAGGTGCAGTTAGGTCCGGCCCGGTCCGGTTCAAAAAATTCCCCATTTTAAATCGAACCAAATCAATTTATTCGAGCGTGAAATGTCAAGTTAGAATATCAAGCATTTTACAGTAATATATTTAACCGATATAGAACCGGTTTTTCGCTATGGTTAACTTATTAACAGCGGCTTATTTCCATTAGACAAAATTAAATCAATCAAATGTAATTGGATAGGTTGGAATTTAAATTGAAATCGACGGGACCAAACAGTTAAATCCAGAAGCCATCAGCTTTACTTTGATTTATTGTCACAGGTCGAATTAGTCGGATGGATGGATGGATGGATCTTTAAGAGAGAACACAAACATAATAGGAGAGATGGAGTCTAGTTCACGCAAGATGCCCCCAGGTGGGGTCTCGTCTTCCTCCTCCCCCTTTTACTATAAATTGAAAAACAATCCTGCACTTTCTCCTCCACACACGCACACACCCAGAGACATCCTCCAACCACTTCCCATGTAATAATCCATTGAATTCATTGCCTAGATCATTAACCAGAAGAAACTTCCAGTTTCGTTTCGACCGTGCATTCCCGGGGCTGGGATCGATGGAGAAGCCAAGCTTCGTCAGGAACGGCTTGCTGAAGTTGCCACCTGGGTTCAGGTTCCACCCGACCGACGAGGAGCTCGTGGTCCAGTACCTGAGGCGGAAGGCACTTTCCTCCCCCTTGCCCGCCTCGATCATCCCCGTGGTCGAGGTCTGCAAATCCGATCCCTGGGACTTGCCAGGTAGTAGACACCAGACACCACACCCATGATCAGCTGCTGATCACCCTGCAGCATAACATAAACCTTATCGATCAATCGATGTCTCTGATCAACCAAACGTGTATTATCGAACAATAAACTGAATTAACTAACCGGGTTCGATTTTGTTGCGGTTTCCAGGGGATTCAGGACAAGAGAGGTACTTCTTCGGCACGAGGGAGGCTAAGTACCCGAACGGGAACCGATCGAACCGGGCAACGGTCTCCGGTTACTGGAAGGCGACTGGGATCGATAGGCAAATTGTGACCTCCAAGGGCAGCCAACTAGTCGGCATGAAGAAGACTCTCGTCTTCTACCGCGGGAAGCCTCCGAACGGCTCCAAGACCGACTGGATCATGCACGAATACCGCCTCGCAACCCCCGACCCCAAGATGAACCTCAACCAGGTAATAAGATGCTCCCCACAGGGAGCATTGGCTTTAAACCGTGGTCTTCTTCTGTACCAGCTTGAGACTTACGGGTTCCGGTTTCCAGCAGAGCCCCGAGGTGCCGATCGAGAACTGGGTCCTCTGCCGGATTTTCCTGAAGAGAAGGAGCAGTTCCAGCTCAAAAAACGAAGACGGGAAGACACAGCCGCGGTCGGATCAGCAAGACGTTCGGAAGGCCCGGAAAGACGGCAAGCCGGTGTTCTACGAGTTCTTAACCAGTAGGGACCGGACTGGGACCGACTTAAACCTCGCACCGAGCTCGTCCTCCTCGGGCTCCAGCGGTCTCACGAACATCTCCTCCAACCGTAAGAACATCAGTGGGTTAGAAGATCACGACGAGAGCAGTAGCTGCAATAGCTTTCACCTGCAGTGTCTCTTGAGCAGACCTTAGCGGCAACACGGACCGGTGTCTACATCCGCCGTGTTTTTGGGCTGGGGTTGCCGATTCATGGATCGAGAGGGTCACTCGGAAGATGAGGAGATGGGAAAGATGGGCATTAATGTAATGTCCGCTAACGCAGAATTGCCGTCACGTATGTTAGTTAGCTCGTGGTATTATACGTACGTGTATAAACCCCTCCTCCCCTTTGTCTCAATGAAACCAATGCCTTATGTCTCAGGAAGAAATGGGAGACATCATGATGATCACTTGAAGATAAAATTTTTTAAATTTTGAATATATATATATATATATATATATATATTGCATTCACGTTACTTGTATATGGAATTTTTCGGTGGAAAGTTGAAAATTGGAGAAATAAAAGGGGAAAAGACAGGAAAGTATAGGGGCATAAAGAAAGGCAACGTGTAAATTTTTTCCTATTATAAACCGTCCCTATTAGTATAATACACTAATAGGATAAAAAAATATATGAAAATATAAAGATGAAGTCAATCGTAGGTAAGAATTAAATATTAAAATATTAAATTTTAATTTAAATAATAATATTATAGTATTAAATTATTTTAAGATAATTAGTGTGATGTGGCACGAATGTAAGTTTTTCGGACCACGAATGTATTTCCGGGTCGAAGCCAATTCCCTATAAAGTTTTCTTTTTTGTTTTTTTTGGGTCAATACAATTCCCTATAAAGTAATTTTTCACATCCATTTTTAGGTGGAACTCTGACATTACGGGTGAGGCCCAATTGAAAACCCTAATTTAACCCCTTTCTTGTCTAATTCCAGTCCCATTCCTTCGTTGCCTCCTCCGCCATTCCCTCCCTGAATCGCAGCTCGCCTTCGAGGACTTCCCCCACCGCTCTGATGTTCCACCTCGGCTCTCTACGCAATAAGAAGACCTCCGTGCAGGGGGGAAAAAGAAAGAAAGAAAGAAAGAAAAAGAGAAAAGAAACTAGCCACAGAGAGGGGGCAAGAGTGGTACGGAGAGAGCCGGAGGGGTTACCGCCCATCGGAGTGGAACTCGCCACTGCATCCTTAACAAAATCTGCAGAAGGGAAATAGAAGGTTGGGAGTGGGCCTCGCAAGGTTGATGGGGAAAGCGAAAATTTGCAGAGGGGAAATGGAGGAGGAGGAGGAGATGAGGAGAGGACTTCGAAGGTTGGAGGCGGTAAAAAAGGAAGGAAGGTACGACTGAAAAATGGGAGGGGAGAGGTGAAAAAGAGCGTAAGGGCATTATTGTAAAATTACATATAGTTTTTGTAAAAAGCTTAAAATATATATCAAAAGTAACTCCTAAGAGCAGAGATCAATGGCCAGGAAATTTCCGCCCACAAAATAAATCTAAAAATGAGGGTTTTCTTTTATGAGTATGGATGGGAAGAATCTTGTTCACGAGGAATATTCTTGCAGTCGTCCCGTCCCTAAGCCGACCATACCGAGCTTAGAATTAATTGCCCCTTGGTGGTGCAGATTCGAGCTGAGTTAGCAACGGCAAGAACTTCGCGGGTCGGGAAGATGCTTTTTCACCGAGCCGGGACATTCCGGTCGACACGAAGCCAAGAAAAAAGGTCAATTGCCGGCCCGGACATTTTCACGGCTTTTTAAGGATGGGGGGGTGGCCTGCTTTTGGTTGGGGGAAACAGAGAGCTTCCCCTGTGTGGGTGTATATGCCGGAAGTGATTGGTCGGCCGTGAGATGAGGGCGACAGCAACAGATCGTGGAATCGGAAGAAATGATGAAAAAGGGGGGCACGATCTGCGCATCAGCTGTTCCCAGTGGAGGATCAACAGTTGTCGTGCGGCAAACACTGTGCCTGCGTCAGTCGCCTCTTAAAGAGATGATTATCCATGTCATCTCTCAACAGGATAGAAAAAAAAAATGAACCCTTTACTTTTACTCTTTTTTTTGGAGTGTAATTTCATCAATTTTTATCCTCAATCAATCTTAAATTTTTTTATTTTAAAAAATTAAGAATGCTTTTTAAAAAAAATCCTCAATGAGTAAATAATATGACAAAAAGATTAAAGACAATGAAAAAAAAAAGTATAAAATCAAAAAATGAAAACGCAAAACGAAAGAAAGAAAGAAAGAAAGG
>CXYZ01016317.1:188962-213040 GCA_900006705.1 Sonneratia caseolaris | reverse complement strand
GGTCAATTCAAAGGCGCACTGAATTGCCGCATCGTGCAAGGCTTGGGCTGTGGGGGCTCCCTTCTGGCCACACGGCTTTATTCCCTCCCTCCATCCCTTACTTTCTATAGAGAGAGAGAGAGAGAGAGAGAGAGAGAGGGAGGGAAGACGAAGAAGAAGAAGAAGAAGAAGAAGAAGAAGAAGAAGAAGAAGAAGATCATCGTCGACTCGACTACGACGATGACAAAGAAGTAGAAGAAGAAGAAGAAGAAGCAATCTCCACTACCGGAGCTGCGATTTCCTATCCGATTTCTCTACTCTCCCTGATCCATCAACGGTCGAGAAGCTCCGGAGGAGATTCTCTGGCCTGGATCAAACCGTGGGGGGGTAATCGATCGACGTCCTGTGTGTGTTTTTGTGGGCTACAAGGTCTCTGGCTACTTCTGTGGGAGGCAGAAACGGTTTCTGGTGGTTAATCTCTAGGTAGCAGCAGCGATGAAGACTTCGCTGAGGAAGTTGGGGCGATTCGCAATCCACAGGCATGTAGGCGCTGCCACGGAGCGGCAGTATCTCCGATCACTTTCGCAATTGGACGAGGTCGCCCGGGCTTCTCGGGTACCTCTCTCTCTCTCTCTCTCTCCCCCCAACACCCCCCTCTCTGTGCGCGTGTGTGGGGAATTGATTAGACTACTGAAATGAATGTACAGTTACCTAGATTGGACATCTCGTGTAGTACCTGCTTTGAATTCTTACCTTATAGGGCCTAATTTCACGGGATATTATTCATATAGATGCTTCTGATCAATGTAGAGAAATGCTCTCCCTTGTGCGAACTTTATATCTTTCTTTTGAGGGAAAAGAGTTCATAACTAGCACTTTTGCTCTCGATTGGCGAGTATAAAAACTCCGAACTCTATTTCTGGAGGTATAACCTATGATTTTTCCTCTTACGTTTGTCCTTTTTCAACTGATTTCTTCATCTGGTTGTTGCTCTTTGCAGGACCTTGATGATATGAGGGACTGCTATGATAGCTTATTTGCTGCGGCTGCTGCCACCACCAACACTGCTTATGGTATTTTCCTTAATCATGCTTTATTAATATGTCCAGTTCTTTATCTGTGTTTTTTTACCATGGACTCTTCCATTTATGTAAACATAATGCCTCAAATGAGTACTACATTTGAACATTGCCCAGCCGACCACACCCCCACCTATCCACCCAAAAAAAAAAAGAATACTATATTTGAACATGAATGATATTAAGAAGACATCAGTGGAACTGACTTCACTATATGGATATATAGTGGTAAGAGATTAATCGATTTTTGTGCCAACAAAAGTACTTATTTGGTAAAATGCTATTGATGGACTTGTAGGCCAAAGTACTGTAGTGTTCGCAGATGTGTTGCAACTTGTTAGAAGTTTCATAACAGTGACAATGTTCACTTGGTTCTTAAGTCCTCTTCTTGAAATGGTGCTACACATCTATTTACCATAAAGTTTATTGTAATATTGTTCAAATTTTATGTGATTTTAAAAGCATGTGTGAGAAATATGTTCTGCTACATATATTTTTTTGAAGTTTAGCATAAATTAAAGTGACTGTTCTTTTAGTCCCTGTCATTAACGATCAATGTTTTGCTCTATTATTTTTTCAGAAATTTTATACAGTATCATTATCGTTGTTATTATTTCAGAGTTTTCAGAATCCCTGCGGGAATTGGGTTCTTGTCTTCTTGAGAAGACTGCATTAAATGATGACGAAGAGAGTGGTGAGTTCTATCTTTCTAAAGAGACAGTATGTGCATGAGTTATAGTGACATCTACTGCTATCATCTTTTAGGTTCTATTCTTGAGAGTCCATACTGGTTTAACCCAAATACGTCTGCTGTGTTGTGTGAAACGATCTGCATGTTTCCAGTTTCTAGTTGACCATATGGTGTGGTTACAGTGGACCACCTTGGGCACACTCTTAAAGTTCTTCAAGTCATGTAGTATACCAAGAATAAAGGTTCACCGGCCTGTATTAATATGTTACCATGTAAAGGCTGAGAATGTGAGTTAACACCTTGAATATGAGATGACTGGGCATTCTATCCTGCTGGTGAAATTCAAGTTTGCTTTAAGGTTGTATTTCTCTGGAGATGTATCTTTTTGTAATAATTTAGCTGTCATCTCATGCAGGTAAAGTCCTGCTGATGCTTGGTAAAATGCAATTTGAACTTCAGAAACTGTTTGATTGCTATGTATGTTTTTGATAACTCTAGACTACTCTTGGAACTTGTTCTTGATTCTGTCATTCATCAATGTTGCTGAAATTTTTCTGTAATTATGTCCAGCGATCTCATATGTCTCAAACAATCACTACACCTTCACAATCTCTTCTTAATGAACTTCGGACAGTTGAGGTTAGTTTCATTTGGTATTTTCTCACCATTGTTAAGATCAATTAATTGATTGATTGGGAAAGTTGGACTTGGTTATCAGTAGTTGTGAATGTTAATTTATCTGATATTTTCTTTTACATCTCAATGCATAGATTTATGCTTCTGATTGATTGTTTATTATAGACCTTATTGGACATCATAGCCTTATTCATATAGTAGTATCATGATGCCATGCTGCATAAATATTTTATTGGAGCAACTCTCAGTGAAGGTATTTCTGCTAATAATGTTGCAGGAAATGAAGCGACAGTGTGATGAGAAAAGGTATATAAACTGTGTTCTTGATATTCTCTATTTGTAGCTTTATGCTATTTTATAAGTCTGAAGCCATATCTCTTGGTCGTGTTCTGCAGAAATATATATGAGTATATGGTAATGAATCATCAAGAAAAGGGAAGGTCAAGAACAGGTAAACGGGAGAATTTTTCCATGCAGCAGTTGCAAGATGCCCGTGAACAGTATGATGAGGAGGCAACATTATTTGTATTCCGGTTAAAATCTCTAAAACAGGGACAATCTCGAAGTCTCCTCACACAGGCAGCTCGCCATCATGCTGCTCAGGTTTCCTCTGCGTTTGTTTGTGTGTGTACAAATTCAGTACAAGTCGATGCTGACTGGTTCCATTTTTTCTTGTCATTACTAGCTGCACTTATTCAGAAATGCCCTGAGGTCACTTGAGGCATTGGAACCGCATGTAAAGGTTGTCGCTGAGGAACAGCATATCGATTACCAGTTCAATGGGCTTGAAGATGATGATAGTCATGAAATTGAAGACGAATATGATGATGCAGATGATGACGATGAAGATGATGGCCATTATGGTGAGAGTTATGTTGGGCGTGATGATGGGGAATTGAGTTTTGATTATGGGCGAAATGGCCATGCTCAAGTTAATAAATCCGCATTAAGGCATTCGATGGAGGTGAACATCTATTTATGCCATGCTAAGAAATGCTTTCTATCTTTATATTGTCATAATTTTGAAGCTATGTCTTGTCATTTATGATACAGCAACTGAAAAGTCAAACTTAGGCAAGGCAGTACTGTTGAGCAGCAGGCCCCTGACTAGTAACTCAAGCATTTATGTTTTGATAAGGGGTTCAAGATCTTACGACCTGGAAGTTCATAATAGAACTATACAAATCCCTCTTTTAACTAGGCAATCCTCACCGAGATGATAACCGGTGAATTAATCTCTTATGATGAAAAACCAAATGGATTTTGATGAAAAACTGGTGGAGCTAGCTAAATCAGACATTGCATGTTGAGGCAAGAGTGACTAGTTTAATCAGCTCTTGCTATTCAGGACCATGCATGTAATCCTAGTTAAGCATGAATTTTAAATATTGGATACATCTTGCACATCTATTATTTCATATTGTCTCACAGCCAAAATTTTCTTTCTTTCCTTCCTTTTTCCTTTTTGCAGTTGGATCACGTGGACCTTACATTTCCCAATGTTGCAGCAACTGAAACACTGAAGGTATGAAGTATTTCTCTGCCTATCAGTTGGTCCTAATACTATCATTGTCCTCTAAACAAGATTTAAGGTGGAGAGTTCAATTGGAGAAGGTTTACAAAAACTGCTTTAGAATCCCATCAGTGTCAAAAGCCAAGTGTCTAATCTTGTTTAAATTTAAGCTTTTGGTTGGTTGAAGCATGTCTTAGAAATTAGTGCATTTCTCAAGTTCGATTGTTAAGATTAGTCCTTCAGATGTCCAAAACCAATCTTGTCACGTTTTGGATTGCCTCTTTGAAGTTATAAATGTACAATTTAGGCCTAATCATAAAGTTCAGCATCGAAGCATGTAATTGGTTATTGCTAACTCACTTGTAACAATCAGATAAACAATTAAGATGCAGCAGAGTCCTATTATCTGCCTTTCAGTGTTTTATGCGTACATGCACATAAACAAATATTCAATACTGTAAGGGAAGCAAAGTAGCTGACATACTCACATGCAGGAAAATTTGGAGAAAAATCCTCAATACTTTAGTGCTCCCAGTCAGGATCTGAATGTATATGTACAATCAGCTCCTCTATTAGCGGAGAAGAAATCATCAAATACCACTGACCGAGTGCTTCTAATTCGACAATCATCAATCCGGAAGCTTCAAACATATGTCCTGCCCACACCAGGAGACCCAAAGAGTTCGGTTTCTAAAAGACCAGTTGATCCATTAGCTTCCACACCAAAGGCCACTATGAATATGCACGATCAAATGGTGTGGCATTCATCACCATTAGTGCCTCATAAGTATGGGAATAAGTCAGCTAATGAGAAGTACTCCAGAGCCCTTGATTCAAATACTCTCCCTGTTCTGAAGGAGAGTAACAAGAAACCTGCTTCAAACATATTACCTCCGCCTCTATCTGAAGGCCTCCTTTTTAGGCAGCTTGATCCCATCATAACTTCTAGTTCCAAAAAATTTAAAAGGCAAGCATACTCTGGCCCCCTGATCAAAAAGCCAGAGCATGGCCAACCTCTTCGTGAGCATCCTGAATTGTATTCTGGTCCTATACTTCGAAATCCAATGTCTCAGATGATTTCTTCACCTCCGAAAGCATCTCCAATATCTTCCCACCCTACTACATCTTCACCAAAGATAAGCGAGCTCCATGAGCTCCCAAGGCCACCTGTAAGCTCAATTGGCATCTCAGGTAGGCCTCCTGGGCTTGTGGGTTATTCAGTTCCTTTGGTGTCTAGAGGAACACAAGACTCTTCAGTCAAGAGTGAGAATATTGTTGCTGGAGCAGGTTCTCCACTGCCCAGACCTCCTTCAATTGTTTCTCAGAGTTTCTCCACTCCAACTGATGGTCCAAAGGTGATAATCTCGGAGGTATCGCAAGAACCGCAAAATGTTGAGACTTTGGAAGGCGTTTCTTCACCTCCATTGACACCTATATTCTTGGCCAGCACCCGACCCTAACATACCAAGTGGCTACTGTCCTATAAGTTGTTCAGACTACAGGTAACCATATCCATAATTATTTCCAAAATCCTGTGCCTTTCTCCTATGACGTGACTAATTTGTTTTAACTCACATTTTCAATGAATTATAGCTTGCTTTATCAAAAGAAAAGCGAAATGAATTTTTCAAGACCCCTTTTGTTGCGGTACTTTGAACTTATCATCTTCTGACTATTAACTGAGGAATCCTCTCCAAGTCCTTCATGCTTCCAGCATCTGCTCTTCTATTGTTTTGTATGCAACATGGAAATTGTTAGTAGTCAGCATCTAATTGGTGAAGAAAGCTCCGTTTATTTCATTGCATGTACCTGTTGTAGTATTCTGATCTCCTTGCTACTTTCTGCATGTTTATGCCTTATTATATATATATATATATATATATATATATATAAATCATTCTGTTAAATTATTGACTTGGAAGATTTACATCTCAAAAAATCTATCATCTAGTAGTCAGATTACACATTCCATTTTGATATTCTTTAGCTGTAAAAAAAGTCAGCTATGCTGAATGTGCTGTAGGAAAGAGCTTCTTGTGTTTTGACCAAATCGGTCCTCATTATGATAGTTTGTATTCTGGTGGAGTGTTTGATAAGCTCTGAATGTTGCACTTCTTTCTTGGCATTGTGTTGGATTTCTGATTCTCACAGTGGCCATTACAGGCGGATCTCAGTTTTGTTAGTTTGCTGGAGACTTAAAGATTGCTCACGGGAAAGAGTTTAAGTTAGAAGCTTCTGATCTCGTCTGCATAGTGCAGATAATGTACATGTATGTGTCAACTTGGTTCTGTATCAGGTGGCCCCTGTTTCTCCCTCATTTTTTTTTAATATTTAATATTCTCTATTATGCCTGCCGTTGATCCGTTGTCATTCAATCTGCTATTACCACCATATGTATTCAAGTTGAGCAGTTGTTCCGACAAGCAATGGTTCTTCCAAGGAAATGTGTATATGATTTAGAGCAAACATGGGCATAGCATGCATATCTTCATTCATTCTTATCTTTTGCCACTTGCCCAATTTTGTGTAGTTTAGCATTGTTGAATTCTTAGTTAAGCATCGTTTGCACTTATAGTTGGGTACATCTCTATGTGAATGGAGTCCTTTTGGAGAAAGGAGGAATGCTGTGACGACAGCATTTTTTGCTTAGAAGATCGGATTATTTTGAGTTTCATTATCGCACGACACTCTCTGCCTTTTTTACTCATATCTTCCACTTTAGCGGGCATCCTCAGTGATAGTTCTAAGTAAGAGTTCTTTTTTAGGCATATGCCGTATTTTTTGTATAAGATTGTGAGGCATGAGTTGCCTTGCTGTATCAAAATATTAATTGATTATGGCATGGGGCTTGGCTGTGACGCCTGTGCCCTGAGTTGAGGTCAAGTGGGCTAGAAGCATGTTGCGCGACCTGCGACGCTAGGCGGACGTTTTTCGTGCCTTCTCAGTGGAATATGATGCTCCTCCCAGTCCCAACAAATATGATGTTTCACTTGAACTGTATTTATTTGTACCTGTAATTTGCCTGACTCGGCTCTGATTTTGACCGCTCTGGATGGTGAGCGGCTTACTAAACCTGACAGGTGACCTATCCCATTATGGGCTTGGGCTGTTTCAGTTCGATGGGCCTGGAGTAGGGCAGCAAAATGAGCTGGGGATTGCAGTCCAAGATGGACTCGGGTTGGCCCATCTATCAATTGGATCGTTTGGTGTAATCCAGTTAGGCGGGCTTGTGCTGACCCAAATTATTTCACTGGGCTTGTTGGGCTTTCTGTCATATCAAATTCGAGGGCTGGAATACTGCTCAACCGGTTCTGACATTGATGGGCTCGGCCCATTTTCAATCATAGCGGGGCCTGAGGATCGGGAAGCCCGGCCAGTCCACCAGCCCAACTTGGTGCACTTGGGCCGGCTGAGATTTGCTGTCTCGGAAGGTAAAAATTGTTGTCCACGCGGACGAGCTTGGGCTGACCCATTAGACGGGCTTTACTCGGCCCAAGTTGACAGGTGGACCAGCCCCAAATGATGGGTTGGCTCACCAAACTCCACGAGAAGGGCCCAAGTTTCACGAGTTTACCTGACGTGGATTAGACGGGCTTCGGCCGGCCCACAAAGGCCAGCGTGCATAGGGTGGCCAATTACGTGGGCTTGACCGAGCCTATGTCGTTGATGTTGTGCGGGCCTGGACTAATCAACTCGGCCAGCTATCTCCAGGACCTTGGGCCTACTAACTTTAACGGGCTTTCGATGACCTTGACGGGCTGCAGCCTACCCAGATAATGCGGCCCATGTTCATGGGCTGGGTCAGCCCCTGCAACGGGCTTGGGCCTTTCCACCTTTACGGGCTGTGATTGTCCTCTGATTGACGAGCTGTCTCGCCCAGATTAACGGGCTCGGATTGCTGTAAATTAATGATGTTAGGCCAACCCGACTTGATGGTCTTGGGCCAGCCTCTAATTCTGTCAAACTTCTAAGCCCATGACCTAATAGGGTTCATTCTTTTAGATGGAATTATTTTGTTGTTTCTTGAAATCCCTATTAAAATCTTTCTTGGCAGAGTTAACTAGACGGCTCGAAGGATCCATTGTAATAGAACTCGACACAATCAACCTTCTTCCGTTCCAATTTCAAGAAATCATTATGACAAAAAACGCATGTTAGAAGAGCATTCTTCGGAGCTCCGACTTTACCCTACCAATCAATCGCAGAAGAAATTTCAGGCGTCGTCCAAAATAAATACCAATGGCACAATAATCAGCCATAGCTACGACAGAAGCAACTCTCATCAGCTTGGTAAAGATATTATAATTGCATTAGTACCTGCACTGGGTCGAGAAGCCCTTTCAGCTTGAATGTGGGTGCCTCCCGCAGACCAGGCTCACTTGATGGTGATCCATCAAAGGATAATGCTTTCAGGAGTTGCAAAGGGCACTGAGTGGGATGCGAATGTAAAAGCCACCTACCTCTGTTGCCAAGGTAAGTCCTGATAGCCAAGCTTTTAAATCGAAGGAGGCCGCTTCCCGTGGATTGAACTATTTCCATGGGCCTGCTGCTCAAGCAATAGTTCACAGTGGGGAATGGTAATCATTCCAAGGTTCACAAAAGCTAGAAAAATGGGGAAACGAGGGGAAATAGCTTAGAGAGAGAGAGGGAGGGAGAGATGGAGATGGGGTCACCTCAGCAAATAATAACTAAAGCATATGGAGCTACACTTTTCTCACGTCAGCTCTTGCTTTCGACTGGTACCTTATGTGCTTCTCATATCTAATTCAGCAAACAGATTGATTTCCCATGTCGTATTGGTCTCATTCTATAGATATAATATTCTACATTGAAAATCTCAGGTTCATACCAGTCTCATCCGATAGATATAATATTCTATGTTGAAAATAACGAACAGAAGATAGTTCAACGGCCTTTACCTGCCAGTCTTTTCTTCTTCCTACAGCGGTGCACGGCATTGCCTCTATTCTGAGCCAGCAACTTCCTCTCAGCATTTGACTTCAGCAATGATCTCCTGCTAGAATTTTTCACAATCAATGTCTGGGCAAAGGGCCTTTGGCTGTCTGAAGAGCTGAATTTGAGGATGGCCCTGGTATAGGCAGGTCACTGCTTTCAAATGTTGCTGGACCTTGGCTGAATGCTATGCTGTAGTTATTCTGCATTATCTTCAGAGATCAAACAGCTATTCATATCTAAACTTGTTTACTCATAATCTAAGGGGGAGTCATAATCCCAAAGTGAATGACATGGAATGAACACTAATATGTAGATAAAGTTAGGGTCTCGGTCAAAACCAATTCCCCAGACAAAATATGGTTCAGCAACAAAATCAACTGCATTGTTGGATTACCAAGTTGTATCAGATGATGCAATTAACATAGTTTGGACCATATTTTGAATACTGAGAATCATAAAAGTTGTTAACCATTTGGTAATAGAATAATGCAGATTATTTTGCATATGTCTGTTGCAGAACCTGCATCGTAAGGGAAAAAAAGGTCTGAGATCCAATTCCACATTGTGAGCCTTAAGTTTCAACTTCTTATGAAGATGGAAGTAGTCATTATTGTTTTGATCATCCCCTTTTCTTTAGAATAGATGAAAATCCAAAATAAACTTGAATAACCTAAAAGTTTATCCTAAAAGCACAGGCTAACCACCTTATAAATAGCATCTTCCCTGTTACTGGATGATAGCATGCCTAAGCATTACGGCAACTAAGAAGCTGGTGTTCAACTGCAGAAAACAGCAATTCATATGAACAATAAAAATTACACACCTGGTTGATTTCATGAGCATGGAAAAAATACTTGGCACGGACCTAAGGACAATACTTGCTTACATTGAAGAATGCAATCTTCTTAGGAGCCGCATAACAATTCAGCTGATATATATCACCTAAAACTTTTATCGAGGATGTCCCCATCATAACTTCACCAAAACTTATGACTATAAAACCTTCATCATTTTTACAATATCCAAAATGATCCAGCTCATTATGACCCTTACATCGTCCCAAATTAAAATCCCATATCTGGAGCAAATATAGCACTCAAACATATCAGTGATTTCACCACATAAGATATGGGTCAATACAGAAGTAGAAAGAACAGCCGGACAAACATTTTTTTCTTTTACCGACCAGACATTGTCCATTCAAACTATGTGATTTGAGAATAACCAAAAAGTACTAATATTGATGGAATATTGCAAGGAATTGTAAGACATGCCATGTATACAAAATATGGCAATTGTCACCCCTGATACAAGATGTAGATAAACATAATGGTACTATGTAGTAATAAAAACTTATCAAGACAAACATGTAAGCTAGTTCGTGGAGAAAACAAAAGAAGATGTTCAATAACTATCATTTTCCAAAAATCTCTAGAGAATATTATACGGATAGATGCAATTCATAATATACATGTCATCTAGCTTCAGCTCCAAAAAAACCCTGAGAAAGTACAATGGTAATAGAGAGTTACTGATTATTTCACGGTTAGATAGACAAGAGAAGTCAAAGTCGCATTAGGTGAAGAATCTTTATGGACATTCATCCGATCATGTCTGTATTGTCAAATTTACTTTACCATGTATCATGGCTAGTTAACCAAGACATCAGTCAGTGAGAGTGATCCAAAATCTGGGGAGTATGAGTGCGATGATTCGTATTGCTATTCCGAACCCTAGGTCTGTCAGACCCACCACTGTCTCCCAAAATTCTTGAGTCAATGGCGCCACCACAGCCGGTGATGTTAGTTGGTTAGCAGCATCAGCCGAATTGATTACCTCCAGATTTTCCCGCCAAATGTCCGTGCAGGCGTCCCTGGGACCAGATCCTCTCCACCTCCGCCCTCGGCTAGGCTCCTTCGTGACAGCTCCACCAGCTGCTTCTGATTCACCTGCCGGTGCCTCCCGTAGCTAGGGTTTTGCTTCTTCAGAATAATCGCCATCTCCCCGCGTTGGCTCACGTTATGAAAGCCTATCACCACATTCTCGGGCGGGACAATAAAATCATGCAAACGGAAGGGCAAGACCACGTCCTCCAGCAGCTGACCTCCGACAGCACCCCGTGCTCGACCTCTCCTCATCTTCCAGGTCGAGCTCCCAAAGCGAGGCGAGCTCGATCGCCGAGTGAACGCCTGAGAAGCCGTCGACAGAGGGGAGCGGTAGTGCGGGGAGGATGTGGAGCAGCTTCCATGGGCATCGCAATCGCAGTCCCGGCATAGAATAACATTGACCGTGCGGAAGCGGACGGAGGCCGGCCCCGAGCCGCAGTCGTCACAGATCTGTGAGCGGATGTGCTTGCGACAGAGGAGGTTGGCCGAGTGGACGTAACGATCGCAAAAGAGGGAGATGCGGGCGGAGTCGGAGCGGCGGTTAAGGACGGCCTTCTGTTCGCTGCAGAAGTCACAAGGAGACTCGTCAAAGCCGTCCCCCGTGGCGGAACTGGTGATCGGCAATGTTCATGCCTAGGAAGAGAAACCCTAAGCCAGACCTGCTCTGCACTGTGAGAGAGAGAGAGAGAGAGAGAGAGAGAGAGAGAGAGAGTGAGAGGGGGGTGGGGGTGGGGCAGGCAGTTAGTTACGTACAGGTGACCCTTGTTTTCAAAAGGAGAGAGAGGCCTCGGAAGAGCGGGAAATCCTCCACCTTATGGGTTTTTTTAATTTAAATTTAATTATACATACAACAATATATACATAGGGAGATGTGCTAAAATCTAACTATTTTTTATTTTCATTTTTATTTAATCTATCTAGAGAATTACTCTTTTAAAATTATTTCTTTTTTATCTTTTACCTAAATATTATGATTAAAATTATTTTTACACTATTTTCTAAGCGGGCAGTCTCCATGGTTAAAGAGACGAGTTCTAACCTCTCGCCCAATGCGGGACAACATCCTTCCCCATAATACCATTCTGAGGTCCAAAACTAACAATCAAACTCAGTCAACTTGATCGCATAGATTCAAAATTCATATTTGGGCATGCAGATGAGAGTGTGCGCTATTCGTCGGTTGAGGGGTCAAGTCTCAGTTCTCTCCTCCTCGAGGATGATGCAGAACATGAGTAGAGACATTTGCATAGGTAATATAATCTGCAAATTCGATAGCCCCATAGAGATACAGTAGCATCATCCTCTTTACAACTTGAGAGATGTTGCTCTCAGCCAAAGAAAAATGCGCAATCATCAACATAGAGGGTCAAGGTGGGAAATACCTTAGGAGATTGAGATTATCCATGCGCGCAGTCAATGCAAAGCTCTCTGGATTCCACTGAGTAGGATCCACCGCATCACGAGGGTCTGATTTCTCAAAATCAGTAACCTACACAAAGATTCGCTTATATTAATTTAACACGAAGTCTCTAAGAATGAGGTTATGGAAGGACTGAGGAAGCAGACTCCGAGCATGGTCAGCATCATGCAACCAATGGCAGCAGCTAGACTCAGCTTCCACCTGCATGATCAAGAGATTTGAGGATGAGCAAAGCTGCAGAAATTATTGCAGCATAATCACCAGCACGGTTCCTACGGTAGAAGGAAAGGCACATAGCAACAAGCAAATTAAGCGGAACCCAGGTAACATTTAACTTGGATCTGTCTGAGATTTCGAGTTTATTGAAGCACCACTCTGATAATTGGAACAGCAGAGACTTACTCAGAGCATTCTCCAAGTCTAATCGACTGAGATGGCCTTCTATGACAAGAAGCAAACTCGGGCCGTGCTTTTGAGTTGTAGTGGCAGTGAATCCCATTCATAAATTTGTACATGCTGGTAGTCTCGCAACCGAATGTAGGCAGCCCCGTGCAGGATGCATACGAGACCTCCTCTTCCATAAATCTAGATCTATGAACAAAGAGATAGAGACCTCCACTCTCAAATTCCAATGGTGGCAGCAACTAATTTCCAAGCAAGTACTCGAGTATCACTTTCAAGCCACGAAATCAGTATGATTCCCAGTGAGCTAATACTAGCAGAGCTGAAGCAGAAGAGACACAGTCGTCTACTTCAAGCGCCAGATCTAGGTCTACCCAAATTGACCATAAAAAAAAGTGCATTTCAGATGACACTACGCATGTTTTCCATTCACCAATTATGGATATTGCATGAGAATTGCAGTAAACTATTCAATGGAACTAGAACACCTGCTAGTTTGGCTTTGTTATGGAACCCTAAGGAGCACTACGCGCTCAACTTTGAGAAGGATGAAGATTACACAGGCTTTCCCGAAAGAAAATGCAAGCGAGAATCGACTAGGAGTATCCTGGGGATGGTTCCTTGCCGTGGGAAATCACGACAGGAGCTTCAACCTGCATCTTCAGGCTACTGAACTCCAATGCCAGTATGGGTTTCGACAGCATCACCGACAAGCTGAGGTTTCCCCGATTCTCCGCTAGACCCTGTGTTGATTCCATGGCTGCCCTGTAACTCCCATGCTCGGGGTCGTCTTCTCTCCCTTCGTCGTCTCCCGCATGAGAGGAAAGCTCTGCTACTTTTACAGGACTCACTGCTCGGACCCTGTTCCTCAGGAATCAGTATAAGCAATGTCATAGGTATCTTGAGCAATTGCAGTCAACTCACTGCCTCTGTCCAACAAATAATTCCTTAGTCGACCGGTTCTGAATGTGAAGAGAAAACACACCTGCACTCTATCTGGCAGGAATACTTCAGGAGGTTGGGATTGTAATCAGTCCGACCACTGCAAGCAATGTCACCAGAAAACACAGTCATCTGCAGGTAACACAGGAAGTAATGGGACACAATCTCTAATAAAACTTAAACTGGATCACATCAATAGAAAGTATGTGGGTCGTTTCAATTTTTGCTTGGAAAATGGGACGTCACCTAAAATTCGGGAGCCACATCTTTACCGGAGGTCCCTTCCACCTCTTGTCACTTTCTGCAGGCAGTGTGCATCACAGACTAAGAATCAGTTGAATTGAGGAGTTCAACTGTCGAGATTTTTTATGCCCGGTTGAAGATGTGGAAGAAGATACTAAATGCATTGTGCACCAACAAATTACCCAAAGTCACAAGGTTAACATGACATGGATCTGCTGCTGTTGGACTACTGATTTCAGAAACGCAGACCTCTGTCTGATCGGGTGCACCTGAAGCACCTATGCCGAGTATGTCTAGGAATCTGTTCCCTCTCCTGGATGGCCGCAGTGGAGTTGGAATAAGCCTCTGTCGTGAAAAAATTAGCATATTGCAGGAAAAATCTATTCATCATCTTTCTGCTGCCAAGATTAAACCCTCTTCTGAGAAGAACCGGACAGCGTACAAGTGAGGAATGCAAAACAAAGCATAAATGTGACAACTTTCGATTTGGCCAAAATGAGAATCATGGAAGGAACGACTTTGTATTGGATGATCTTCATGGTCCTGGAAGAAATGGCAATTTTGCATGGCTAAATGTTATGCCCTTTTCCCCTTCCCCAATGTAAAGGTCGTATCTCTTGAAGAATGTAAAAGTAACCATGATTTAAAGTCGAAACTGTGATACCAGGTGCTGCACACCAAAATTTCGAAACCGAGATGTAGTGGAACAGCACAATGATTGGAAAATACTACCTTTGAAAACCTAGCAACTTGACTTGGAAGTCCCACCACCTGAACGGGGAAAATCGTTGCGTGAATGAAAGGTTAGCAGAGCAAGCTTGTTCAAGAGCCGATAAAAGCTAGAGTTGAGAGATATCTCGCCTTTCGTCCGTGTTTGCAAGCCTCATCACTGTTCACAAGCACCTTTGCTGCCCAACTATATATAGACACACAAACCAATGAGAATCCCTCTCATCTGTTGGCAAACTTAAAAACAGTTCCGAGAATCGGCACCAATTTGTGGGCTCGTTATGTCCATGTATCTCTACATGTATGTTGTAAAGTTTGGCAAGTTGTAAAATTGAATGCAATCTCAACCGTACCGTAAAATCTTATAGCCAATGTAATGTATATCATAGGATGGTGAACTGTGCGACTAAACGAGTAATCTGCTATTCAATGTTCATTGTCATCTGCGATTACTTCGAACGTTAGTCCAAAACATGCTCATTGAGGTTTGTTTCGTACAGAAAATATTGATGAACCTTGGAATCGGCAGCCTATTAATGAATAAGGAGCTTAGGTCTAGAGATTACGCGCAAGATGTTGGTGGATTCCACACTGTTCCTGCAATCACCACCAGCTGCAAGTAGGCGATCTCAGGAAGAGGAAAGAACAAAACAGAAAATCTTCGAGACAATCGATTTCCGAGTGCAAGTCCTGCTAGAGATATTGTGCAAAACAGAAGAAAGTAGAGTGCTCGAACATTACACCTCATCAAAAACTCCAGCTGGGCTATCTTCATAACTGGCCAGAAAGAAACCGCCAAGAGTGTACCTGTATAACAGACAGCACGGGGTTGATTAAAGCTGAACAATGAACCTTCAAAGTTCATACGAAAACTTCAAGAACCTTCAGCTCGGATAACAACTAGGCAGCGGGATGCATACCCGAAAGCTTCCACTAGTCTAAATTCTTTTGGGATCAATGCTCGAGCTGTTTCTGCCTTTACGAGGTGGAGCTGGTACAGCGCGCTGCAACAAGAACAAATGCAGTAATGACAGGGGGAAGTTGGACAAGAATCCACAGAACAAAATGAATCGGGATTAAAAATTATTCGACTTGCCTGCCTCTGAATATCCATGGTGGTTTTCCGTATCCCTTTGAACGTTCTGTTTCTCCGATTTCTCCCATCTACCACAAAGGATCACAGGACTGACAAAAGCTTAGCTTCCTAAAATGACAAGAAAGTGGGGGGAAAACATCATTCGTTCGGATCCCATACTAAACTCTGCCTGACATCGGTGAGTTGAACGAGGGATGAGGAAACAAGAAACTTGCCACGACAACTCATGTGAAACGTTCTGCTTCACAACACTTATAAAACACTGCAAAAGTGCGTTTCAACTTGAGGGCATTCCTCCTTTCTTCTTACTTTCTCATTTTAAAATGAATTAGGAGGCTCCCAAGAAGAAAAGGCAGAATCCAGAGGTAGGGCTCAGTTCAATGCACTTGTACGTGGGAACCGCCATGGATTGATATTCTTCCGTGAGTTCAAAAGCAATCAAAACCCATCACTAACTCCAACTTGCCTGACAAAATAAATTTTCTTTCTTAAAAAAGGCCAAATTGTAACGAATTGCATGTTGTCAAATTGGCTTTCTTTTCTTTCTTCATCACAAAGACTATTCTCAGATTTAATTAACGGGCAAAATGTACGATTTTTTTATTATAATGATGACTTTAGTGCAGTGATATAATCCTCTAATTGACTAAAGGATCTCAACTCATATTGCCACCCGTGGGACTCCTTGTCCCCTTATTATTCCCCTCTTACTCCTACTAGTTTGATTCTCATTGGACCTTCCCCTTTATTTCCATGTTCTTCTCGGTTGACAGCCTCTTTGGCCACCGGAAATATATATATATATATATATATATATATGATCTTTGCCCAATTCGAAGCACCTAAAGAACAGCCAAATGTCAAGAAAGAACCCATTTGGGAATAAGTAACGGGAAAAATCTTGACTTCCTTTTGGTGTCGGAACAGTGAAGAATCACACCACGAGCCTAATTTACAGCACAAATTTCCCCTATGCCAACTTCCCCTCCCAATTCAATCATTAGGACCCCGTAGTCAATAGGTTAATTCATGGCAATGAAGTATAAAGGCATGCAATTACAGAGCGACCATGAAACATGAAATGGCTGTAAGGAGGGAAAGTACCCACAGTTCTTTAGATACCGAACAGTGCTGAATTGTATCCGACAAAGTACCAAGCTGTTTCAGGGGCAGGAAGTGGCTGAACAGAGGCAAAGCTGCGAGAAGAGGAAGGAGGAAGTGAAGCTTACACCCTGAGCTTTTGATTTTGTTATCCTGTGAGAAAAAGAAAAACCAGAAAGGGGTTGCTCAGCATTTAGCAGTGTTGGGTTGGGTCCAATATGTGGGCTCAAGTTCATCAGTGTCCGATGCTCTCTGAGCTCAGAGATCAGAGAAATAGAGCAGTGCAGAGAGAGAGAGAGAGAGAGAGAGAGAGAGGTGGATATTGGATAGGACAGGACAGGACAGCTCATGGTGTCCACTGTATTGCATTTCCGTTTGGCGCCAACTGAGAGTAACTAAAAACTAAACCACCATTTCCATTGAGACAAAAGGAGGAAAAACCCAGAAAACCACTGTTGTCTCTCTCTCTCTCTCTCTCTCTCTCTCTGGTCCTTTCGACTCTCATCTTTCCCATGGCCATGGTTGCCCTCTAGATAGAAGACATGAGGAAATAGCCATCATCATCATCACCATCAAAATATATGGTTTGATCTCCAATCAAACAATATAGAAACTTATCAAGACCGAGGGATCCACTATTCACATAAACAAATGGTATCGGTAGACCTAAAGCGAACTGAACCTTTTCTTCTTGTTCTTTTTTTTAATATTTTCAAGAACAAAAGTGTGCTCGGCTCCCGAACGTGGATGCTAATTTCCACTCCATGTCAAAATAACACTTGCTTGGCTTTTGTCGAGTACCGTCCACCATCACATATTGAGAATTAAATGATATTCCACGAGGGTTGATGTAACCAAATTCGAATACTTGAGAGGAGGGGGTCACTGCGACCTCGCTAGACGATTTAATCTTGCCTATCATCCAATTTAGTTCAATTTTGGTTGGTTGTTATGTGGAAGAGTAGTGGGCTGGTCCGGCTCAACATGTACGCTGGCTGGCGTGACAGAATCTAATTAGTATAAAAAAATTATATTCGCTGTATATTATACCACGAACACATTATAAATGGTACACACACTTTTTAAATTCTTTTGAAAAACTTAATATATAAAAGAATTCTAAGTATATAAATATAATTGCCTTGTGCAGGCGTGGTATAATATATACATAGAAGCTAATGATAGAGATCTTAAACCGGTTGGGTTGACCTGTAATCAAATTGTCCAAAATCTTGAATTGGCTAGCTCCTAACTCAGCCTATAACTGTTTTTAGTGGATTTAGGATGGTTATGGGCCGGTTTCGAAATATGGACCTATTGAACTGTAACGGATCCGTCCGGACCTTTATCCTGTTGAATCGGCTTAGAACTGTTGAAAATAAACCCGAAGTGCGAAAAATTCGACAAATCAATAGTTGGATTTTGTCATGTCAATTTAAAATTAAAAATACTTTTTTTTTAATAATATGGACTAATCACGGACCAAGCTGACCCGGACTGTTAATCGGCCCGTTTATAAACAGTTTTAGACCGGTTTATATTTGTTTAAACTGTGATATGTAATAGGACTAGTCCTTTAAGCAAGCTGGCCAAACTATAACCAGATTAAATAATTTCGGATCCATTTTGAACCGGCATAAACCGCAATTTTTAACAACTCTGGCCGAGTAGATTACAGACAGGAGGTTGTATGACGTCAGGGTGAGATGCGGCGAACACGTGGCGGCATGACAGGAGACATGAAGGGGATGTATGGGTGCGTGTCAACCTCGGCGGGCCCCACGACAGCGTCTGGGGGGTCTACTACTCTAAAGAAGATCCCATCCACACAACGGAAGACTTCGAAAGTAACTGTAAGGCCGCTGGCTCAGTCAATGGAGATAATGGGTCAACCGCGATGCCATGGTTCCTGCACGAGAAGTGGGGGGAATCCCGGCAAGGTCCATACAGAGTCGGGCATCTATGCCTACTAATCCGAGCATTAATGGAGTTGTCAAGCTCACTCATCTAAGTTTTCCTGCACGTGACGAGATTCGAATTGAACTAAACTGATAAAAAAATAAATTCTTCAAAAATTATGGATCCGAATACTGAGGGAAGATGCTACTGCTGAAGCTTCTTATACTTCGAGTAAGGTCATACTCTGCTACCGACCGATTGCACGACCAACCGTGCATAGACATAGTTTGTCTGTCCGGCTTACTGTCGGGACCAACTGCGTTTTCGAAGAGACGGATTTCCAGTGCCAGATCGATGAACAGTTAGTATACGATCTCTAAAAAAAAAGAAACCGAGTTGATGGATGTATAGGTGTAATCCAAGATCCTGTCTACAGCAGTATGGATGAGATGGATCTTTCAAGATGGTCCCTTATTGGCAAATCGGGAGCCCAACTATCCCCAAAATCTCATAGCCAGCTATAAGAAGAGCAAATGCCTCCTGCAGTTCGGGTTCCATAACATCGAATCAAGCCATGGACGAGTAGGAGGCCGGATAATCAACTAATAAATGGCTACGTAAATCGATCTGATCAACACATACTGAGGCCAATTCAAAAAGACATCGCCCCTATCAACAATCACTTCTCTAAACTCTCTGCTAAATCTCTTGCAAACGCAGTATATCAAACGGTATGTGCTACAACTTATCTGCAATCTTACCAAGAGCGTCCGCCAGCTTACCGAGAACGGCTAGCAAACCATTCGCCTGGTCTTTCCTCTGGTCCCTGTCCAGCCTAGAGTTCATATCCTGCACTTGAAGATGTTGCAGTATCAGCTTGCCATTTCTCTCTATCGCATCGGTCAGTCTAGTATGCAGACCGGGTGTCTCCTCCTCCAGTGTTTCTGATATCGGCCGCTTTCGATTCCGACCATCCACGGAGGTGGGCTCCGGGCTCATGTGGTCCTCATTCGATGTGCCTGCAGAGCATCAGAATCAGTAAAACTTGGAGATGACCCCGACCGCTTCACCGGATGAAAAATGTCTCTTAGTTTGCTCGTAGAGTCCGGATTTTTTGGCACTGTAATCATTACACTGTCAGTGTCGAATCGCAGGTCCATCCCCAATCACACATCGAACCGGTAGATAAATACAACATGAAATTTGATATTTTATGTGGACGAAACGCCAAGCCCCACCATGTACTTTAGACGTCGCAACGACTACCTTGATGTCCCAACAACCACTGAAGGAAATCTTTATACCTCCTGATTTGCTTGAAGTTCTAAGCGGTATCGGAGTGGGAACTTCCTCGGCTTCCGGTGACTTCCTCGGGCTGCTGCCGCCGACCTCCTCCTGCTCGAAGTCCGAGAAGAGCCCGTTCTTGGCGGCTGCACTCCGCCCGCTGTCAAATAAAATCTCCTCTGTCTCCTCTGCTTCCTCGGCTGCCGCCGGTGCTAGTGCCAGGGCCAGCGGAGGAGCCGGCACCTCAGTTCCCCGGTCAAGGATATCGTAGACTTCCCTGTCGAAGAACCCTGGCAACCTCCTCTCCCGCCTCAGGTCGCTCCGCATCACCCAGAAGGACTCCGCTGCCTGGCCCCGCACCTTCGCCTCCCACTCCTTGATCTTCTTGAAGTCCCCAGCGAGGTTGCTCCACCGCTTCCGGCACTGGACCGGTCCCCGGTTTACCCCGTGCCGCCGGCAGTATGACGACACTGACGCCCACTTCGTCTCCACCTGGCTGCTGCTGCCGCCGCCGATCGTCCCGCACCGGCCTCTCCTCACCCGCCCCTCCGCCACTCGCTTCCCCTGTATCAGCACCAATATCTCCTGCCTCGTCCACCGCGGCAGCCTCGGCGCCTTCACGCTGTCTTCTCCAACGCTACCCCCACCATCGCCATCCCTCTCCGCCGCGGAGGTAGGCCCCCGGCTCAGCTGCCGCTCCGGCTCCATGAAAAGCTTCAGAATTCTACAACGTCACCTGACGTAAGGGCGTCTCGCCACGGTAGCGTCCGTCACGGCGTCGACAGCATCTCCCTCTCTTCGCCGGAGGGAGGGAGAGAAGGGAAAGAAAGGTTTCTATATTTACCGGGAAGGGATGGGAATCGGGAGGAAACCAAAGTGTCCCTTCTGTGGGCTTAATAAGGGATTAAGGGGATAATTAATCAACTAATTACACACAAAAAATAAATCTCGCGTCCACTTTGTCATCAAATATAACTCATAATCGGTGTGCGATTAGACCTCTTAATAGACCGATCATGCTTAAACTTGAAAGATTTTTTGTTATAAGACGGTGTATATCAGATTAAAAAAATGAACTAATCAAGTATTAATAACAAGTTTAAATTTATTGGGAAGTTAATTGTGGGGTTGATTATCCTTTCCTTGTTGAGTCCTGTAGTCTTGTAGTGGACGTTACCAAAATCTCTTTAATTTATGAGGGCATTGTGACTCTTTTCTTTAAAGTCAATAAAAATAACTTAATTAATATTATAGTAATATAATTAATTAATATTATCAATTAGGCGCATTTATACTGTATAACCATAGAAAATACATATATATTTATTTAAAATGTCAGTTTCTATGAGAGGGACATATATATTATTTTAACGTGCCTTTTGTCATATATGTCACTAATTATCCAGCTCATTTTTTTCATTTGACCAAGCCCACTGCATTTTCTTTTCTTTTTTTTATTGGCAAAAAGAGTAGTATTACTTTTCCAAGACCCCGCCGGCAAGTTTTAGGGTCTCTTCGCTCGTTGCAGTATCTAATTAACTTTGGAGATGACATTGGTAATGAATGGTGTAGTGAAGAAGAAGTGCCAAATTCGGAATTATGGCATGCCGAATGATTGGTTTGCATCCTATTCTCCATAATTAAGACCGTCGGAAGTGCTCTAGTTGGAGATTTTCAGCTCCGAAATTAGAGCCTTGCCAATGGTCTTTTAATGGTTAGTATCAATGAATTTGAAATTCAAGCTGTTTCCAATGTATTCACCAATTTTTGGATCTAAATTTATGTGGCGCTATTTTGATAGGTATATTATTAAAATAATAAGGTAGAGGAGATTATTTTTAAGCATATGAATGGTATGTATTCTTTTTAGAAGATCTTCTATCTATAAGATCAATGAGAAGAATTAAAATGACGATACAGCTGATAAAAACACATTATCGTGGTAAAATAATGAATGTATATCTATCTCTCCTTTTCTCCCCCACTAATCTTATCCCATAGAATCATTTGGTCCTAATCCATACTTACTGACTAATCCTAATGGCATGGCCCCTCCATTACAAAAGCCACTTTTTTTTTTTTTTTGCCCTTTTCCCTCTTTGGAAATTAGACAAATATTAGATGAGGCATATGCTCATTGTCCCTTCATCCCCCTATTAGGCACCACCTTATTCCCTACATGTTGTTTCTCTCTCTCTCTCTCTCTCACACACATTAAATCATTTGACCTAATAAATCCCATTATATTAAATCATAATAAGATGCTTAGAAGGGTGCATTTGGAAACATGTCTCACAAAGACTAGTGATTGAGGAAGTGGTCGGTAGAGGGTCGTGTTTTGCCTGTTGTTCGTGGGACCAAGCTGGCGCACTCTCCTAATGAAAGATGGACTCTGATATAATTCACCAGCCATGAAACAAAGTCCTATATATGATATTTCTCGCGCACAGGGTCACGGAAACTGGTGATTGAGGAGATGGTCGGTAGAGGGTCGCGTTTTGCCTGTTGTTTGTGGGGCTGAGCTGGCGCACTCTTTCAAAAAAAAGATAGAGTCTGATGTGATTCGACAGCCATAAATAGAGTTTTATGGAGATATTTCTTGCACATAGGGCATTAATACTTACCTGTAAGAGCTAGCGTTGAGTTAGCATACACAGGAAGCTCGAAGGGACACCGCATTGGCTTAGTGTAAAAGCTGAGGCACCCGCTTGTTGAGACTAATGTGAAAACACAATGTTTAAAATCTTTCATACGAGGACTTCAAAAAACGCGCATAAATGGTAATTTGTGGAATTTTACAACCCAAGATTGTGACAGGATGATTGACTATTCTAACATTCTATTCCCTCGAAATCTGACATCTCCCTTGTCCAAATCACAACGCCCCTTCATCATAGTTTCTTGCTATCATTAAACTCATAATCACGTGTTAAACACATGATAGCTTGTGAAGTCTCATGTACGTGGACGACTAGATCATTTTTAATCATTCTTAAGCAAATGTAAGATGTCATTTTATCGAATCCGTGGCGGCTAAAGATGAAGTGTTTCGAGATCATATCTCTTATATTTTTGCATTTTTATTCTCATTATTTTGACCTAGAATTAGTGGGATTGCTCCAATTAACCACAAAATTAGCACTTCACGATACTGAAAACTCAAAAAAAAAATTAAAAGATAACCCTAGAAAAAAATCCATTAACGATCCCTCAAATTTCCTTCTATTCGAACAAGGGTAAAAGAATATGTTTATATACATAAAAATATACCTTGAACATGTACATACAGGTAAAAGTTGCAAAATTAAATGGCAGCAGGCGATTGACTGACTAATTGTGCTCCTTTTCACGACTAACTCCTCTCTCTCTTTTGGGTCTTGATGTGACCATTTAGTGGTCTTATCGCAGGCAAAGTTTAGCCATGGTGGTTGAAAAGGTGGATTTCCACTTGTGGGGAACAGTCAACTCAAGAAAGTTCATTCGAGTATTCATTTGTACCCCCATATGACTTCCTTAATTCAAAATTCCTCTTTTTTTCTTTTGGGGAGAAAATTAATTCAAAAATCATTTTACCTGTTGAATTTTCTATTTACATCACACACGGTTGAAATTTTACTTCAAAAGAGATTGAAAATGCGACCTGGTGTTTTTCCTCGTAGAAGGTACATGGAATGTGTTTTTCTTGCTCGTGTATGTGCGGATGTTCGGACTTCTTCGAGATCAGCTGCTTCAAGTTTCGGAATTCGACAAAGGGACATTAAGTGGCTCGATTTCCCGCAGTACAAGTCGATGAGCACGCGCCTGCCGATTTCAATGTGCTGCAACTGTTCTTACATAACCTAACGTTCTGCCACCAAGCTCATGCCCATAACACTCGATATTTTTTATTCAATCGGGGAACGTTCATCATCGAGATTGATCGGTCACATGTTGTGAACATGTTGTCCGATTCCTTGAACGGCCAGTCACATGCAATAAGAGTTGAATCTAGACAACCCCACCCGTGTTTCCTTTGACTAAAATCTCCTCATCTAATTTTGTGAATAAAAAATAAATATGTGAAATTGATTGGATGAGAGGGGGTGATATTGGGACTCACTTGAGCATCCATCATAGTTTTTAAAACCGGACCGGACCGGCCGGTTTGACCGGGAATCGGCCACTCATCTAGTTCGGTTCTCACAAAAATCCAATTATTATTTAAATGAGGTCAAATTCAATT